>OZ024745.1:77742566-77752566 GCA_964016885.1 Eledone cirrhosa | reverse complement strand
CTCCTTCACTTCTTTACCTACAGGATGGTATACAGAGAAGGCCCATTTACACGAGCCATTCTCGCCACTATCACCCACCTTTCATAAAACTGTTTGTGGCCAAGCACCTCTCTCTCCATTTTTATCCTTCTTCCGAAGTGATATCGGAAGAAGTAGACCAGACTATGGCCAGAGAGGAAGTTGCATGACCTCAGACCTTTCAATCGTGTCCACCAAACAACCTCTTTCAACATGGTTATTACGCACAGAAAAACCGCCTTTGCTTCCTTTGTGAAGAGGGGAGGCGGCTTGATTGTCATCACGGACTCGGCGGTCAATCGAATCGGCGCGACCCACGACAGCAGTCGTTCGGCGTAGCCCCACAGATCAGCCACGCCCGGACATTGCACCAATGCGTGCGCAACGGTTTCTTCGTGACGCACGCATCTAGGGCAAATCTTTTTCGAGGGATCCCTGCCCGGGCGCCCGTGTCTGTAGAGCCTCTCTCGAACGGGTAGAGCCCCCCGGTAGCACTGCCAAGCTAGTCACTTCTGGAAGTTGTCCATTGGTCCCGGGCCGAAAGTCCTACCGAACAGGCTGGCCAGTTCGTCCTCTTCCATGTCAAGCGACTCTCCAAGGGTGTCATCACCCCTGCTAGCCACCAGCCCTCTATAGAATGATGAGGTGGATTCTCCACCGATGGCCTGGCTCGCTTGCCAGAGAGCCCTGAGCGCCTGGGCACACTCAGTGTGCTAGTCTCCCAGTTTTCCGGATCTTTGCTTGACCCAGGACTGCAGCTCGGTGAGTGAGACGAGTCTTGGAAAGGCTCGTTTCACGAACAGAGCCCACACCGGTTGACCAGTGAGGAATACCTCTAGGTGCCGTAGCCTTAATGCGTGCCTACGCATCATCAACCACGGCATCCCCTCCTTTCGAAGGTTGTTGGCAGCAGATGGATCTTCTCACCATAGGAGGGCGCTTCTTCCAAAGAAATCGGAAGAGCATGCGTTCCATGGTGGTGAGTGTTTCCTTAGGGCAAGGCACGACAGTCAGGCGGTAGTAAGTGACGGACGCTATGTAAATGTTCGCCACCTCCGCCCGACCTTTTAGGGACAGCTTACACTTGGCCCATTTCTGGGTTAGTGCAAACACCTTGTTCGTAACCTCGTCCCAGTTCTTTTCCACCTGGAGGTCCGGTCCAAACCAGACCCCAAGCAACTTCACCGGGCCCTCCGTCCAGTGTCCGACGACACCGTCGGGAGGCATCGGTCTGCCTCTCCACGTTCCGAGTTGCAGCCCGATGGATTTTTCCCGGTTCAGTTTCGCTCCTGTCAACCTTTCGTAATCCTCCAGTAAGGTAGCGATCGCCTCGATCTCTGAGTCGGTCGATACCATTACTGTTACGTTATCGGCGTAGGCCGACACCGCTTTGCTCAATCCTGGTTCCAGGGGGATACCCTGAAACAACTCCAACTTCCTCAGTAAAGGCTCGAGAGTCAATACGTACAGAAGGGAGGAGAGAGGGCACCCCTGTCGAATGGATCGTGTGATTTCGAACGGCTTCGAAAGGTAGCCGTTCACCATGATCCTAGAACAGATGTGGTTGCTATGTAAGGCAGTGATCAAGCCTCTGAAAACAGGACCAAACCCAGCCGCCGCTAGCACCGCATCCAGGTAACCATGGTCGACCCTGTCGAACGCCTTAGACTGATCCAAGTTGATCAGAGCCCCACCAAAGCCGGGTTTGTTGCCAACCCTCTCTATGATGTATCGCGTGAGGTGGAGGTTATCGTGAATGGACCTGAATGGGATAGCACATGTCTGCGCATCTCCCACCAGGCCACCCACGACAAGCGCCAACCTCTTTGCTAACACCTTGGCCAAAATCTTTAACTCTGTGTTTAGCAGGGTTATGGGCCGAAAATTATTTATACTATGCCCCTTGTTCTCGTCCTTCCTCACCAGCGAGACTACGCCCTTGGCTACAGAACAAGGAATTCACCCGTTCTGCTGCCAATTGCAGTAGACCGCTTCGAGGAGTTCGGAGAAGAAGACCGGCATTGCTAAATAAAGTTCGTAAGGTATACCATCGAGACCTGGAGATTTGCGTCTGCTGCATTGGCTCAGCGCATCCCCGATCTCATCAGCCGAGATTGGTCCCTCGCAGGACTCTGCCTCTTCGCTCGAGAGACGCGGCAGGCCGTCGAGGTATGTACCGAAATCCACGTCCCCGCCCGGACCCTCGCCTCCCCCGAACAATCGGGCAAAGTGCCTTTGAAAGGCCTCGCACATCTGCTTAGGCTCCCGGATGACCCGTCCATCCTCGTCTTGCAAAGACCGGATGGTGGATCGATTTCCACTCTTAGCTTCTGTCACGCGGGCCCAGCCAACAGCTTTGGCCCCCTCATTACCTAGAGCACGTATTTTACTTCGAATGACGCAGCCTTCGTGCTTTGCATCGAAAAACTGGCTCAAGGCTGTCCTCGATGCCAGCACTCTGGCCACATCTTCGCTCTTGATTGCCTCTTCTAATTTACCTGTTAATTCTTTCTCGTTTCTATTCCTATCGGCAGCTAACATCTTGCTATAACTTATTGATTCTATTCTAATCTCTCTTTTGAGAGATGCCCACCATCGGTTGTTGACGATTACACCCGTCAACCTCTCCTTAACTAATCTGCTGATCCGGTTTCTGTAAGTCTCTTTTGCCAGTAAAGACAAATTAAGTTTCCAGTAACCGGGACCCTGTTTATGTGTTTTCTCGAGATTGACTACGCAGGTCACTAATTTGTGATCCGTATAGCCAACCGTGAGCATTTCTGGACAGCTTAATATGTCCCTATCCTTACTTCTAACTAAAAATCTATGTAAGTACGATCTAGATTGACCACTGTGGTTTGTCCAAGTCCAGGTTGGCACAGTTGGAAAATCTAGTCGATACCTATCGACCAAGTTAAAACGGTCGAGTAACCCCTTGAGGCTGTTACACCCCCTCTGTTAGGACATGCTCCTGCATAGTCCCAACATGCATCTAGGATGTCATTCCAATCCCCCGCTAGAAGTAGGGAACGCTACGTTCCCAGAAAAGTCTCCAAACGCTGGAAGAAGTCGGGCCGTTCAGCTCCGAAAGGGGAGTAGACGGCGACCAGTCTCAAGGCCGCACCTTCACTACTGCCAACGTCTAGCACCAACAAACGACCCTCCGGGTCCGAGTGAACAACCTGTACGGCGGGACCCAGGTGTTTTTCCAGCAGTACGACAACCCCACCCCCACCTCCAGGTTGACAGAGAGATGCATGCACCTCAAAGTCATCGAAGGTAGGGGCCAGCTGCTGCACGACGCTGATCCGAGTCTCACAGATAACCATTACATTTATACCACGTGACCTGAGGTCATTTAGAAGCTTTGCTTGCTTCCAAGTTGAGCCCAGGCCACATGCATTCAAACATCCTACTCTTAACACATCCATGTGGGCGGCAAAGCCAAAGGAGAGTGTAGAGACCTACCTTTCTGCTTCCCGGGGTTCGGGTCGCACGACTTCCATGGGGTCGGGGGTGTTGGGTGAAGGGGTGTCTTGTGGTGGTGTGGGGTCGTCAGTGTGTGGTGGGGTTGGGGTGTTTGGAGTTGTGTTGGGGAGGGGAGGGGAAGGGGAGGGGGGAAGCTTTTTAGTAGGACGCGGTTTATGGGTTTGACAGAGGGTGGTCCTACGTCCTCCTTAAAATCCTTTTTTAGTTTTTGGTAGAGGTTCATTGGGATCTTTATTAATTTTAAATGTGGGTAGTTTTCTGAAGAAACAAAGTTTACACCTTCGGTTTGTACCGAAGGATTATTGTTTATGAGTTCATTTAATTTATTATTGTTTCTGTTGATGTAAGTATAGTGTAATGTCTTTTTTCCGGATGGTGTGAGTGTTTCGAAGAGGGGGGGGGGGCAGGTTTGGTTTTGTTTGTTGCTGGAGGGGTGTTTTGTGTTTTGTTGGATTGTGTTGACATTTGGGTAGGGGTTGTTTGGCCTTGTGTGTTTTGCACATGTTTTCTTTTTTTCCTTTTAATCTGTCTGAAGGACTCCGTTTCTTCCTCCGAATTCGTTGGGTTACCTTCAGTGTTGGAGGGAAGAGGTATGTTTGCTGGTAATGTTTCCGTGTTGGTTTTCTTTGTGGGGGAGATGGATGTCACTATGTTAGACTGTGTTGTGTGTTGTGGCTGCGGTGGTTGTGTTGTTTTATTGAGTGAGGGGTTGGGTGGGACTGTATTTTGTTTTTGGGTAATGTGTTGTGACTGTTTGTGTTGTGGTGGTGGTGTAGTTTTACTGAGGGACGGGTTGGGTGGGACTGAGTTTTGTTGTTTGTTTATCTGTTGTGGTGGTGGTGGAGCTGGTGTTGGTAGCAAGGTTTTCTTTTTGTTGAGTTGGGGACAAGCCGCCTTCAGGTGCCCTCTGCCTGCACAGATATGACAGGACGGCCTTCTCCCCTCCACGCTAATGTTTATATACCCGTGGCCCTCTAATAGGATTCTGTCGGGTATTTGGGCGATGCGTTCAGGCTTCATTTGCACTACAAGTTCTATACCTGTTCCACTGAACGCATTGCCTGTGGTTTTCCCAATGGAAATCACGTTGTCATTCGCTGGATCGATGAAGCCAGCTATGAGCCAGCAGTAGTCCACATCTGGCATCATTGCATCCAGCCATATGCGCTGAGTTCTTTTACCCATATAAGATGGATAAAAGGTAAAATTTGTCGAACGAATCGGTGACAAAGCACATTTTTTTGCCGCCGATTCGTTCTTCATAATAATCGCTAGGCTTCCATACAGTCTGTCTCTTCTAATGAAAGTGGTTTCATTAAGTACTTCTGTAAGTACTGCTTTGATTTCTGTTTGTGTTGGCTGTTGAGGTTTTTTAGAAATGTTGATGGTGCGGAAAAAGACCGTCCGACTTTTAATGTCTTTGGTGAGTTCTTGAGGCATTTTTACCGATAAAATACCATTTTCCCCTTCAGTTATGTATTGTTGGCGTCTGTAATTCTTTGTGCCACATCTGAAATATTTTCAGGTATATATGTCAAAGATTTCTTTGTTGTTTGTGCAAATGAAATATTATTGGTGTTGACTTTGTCGTCTGCTTTGCTTTCTGTTATGATGTTGTTTTCAAATGTTATTTTTGTGTTTGTCGTGTCTTTGTTTGTGGTATTAATATTGTCATGCAATTTTTCAATTTTTTTTTTCGTTGTTGGAATCAATGTCCAGATTTGTGTTTTCGTCATTTTTCTCCGCAGATTCGTCTGTTTTTTTTTATTTTTTCTTTCCTTCTCTATGACGTTAGTTGGGAAGGAAGGGGGGGGGCTAAAGCGTGCGAGCTTACAACTCTTACCGCTGTCCCCCCACCACTATTTTCGTTAGCTTCGTTTAACATTTCTGTCAGACGATTGAAATTTTTTATGCCACAAAATTTTTAAAAACAGGTTTTTCACCCCTGGGAGGGGTAAAGATGAGCTGACCCACCGCCTGACAGTTCAGACGGGGGGTCAAGCTTCACAATAGTATCAAAATTAAAATTGAACTTACAAAATTTCCGCAATAAATTTGAACAAAACTTCTGCGCGAAGTGAATTACATCTACGCTGTAGAACAGACGACAGCTAGATTGATATATATATATATATATATAGATAGATAGATAGATAGATAGATAGATAGATAGATAGATAGATAGATAGATAGATAGATAGATAGATAGATAAATGAAAAGTATAGATAGATAGATAGATAGATAGATAGATAGATAGATAGATAGATAGATAGATAGATAGATAGATAGATAGATAGATAGATAGATAGATAGATAGATAGATAGATAGATAGATAGATAAATGAAAAGTATAGAAATTGTTGTAGCGAGAAGCTAACAGTATTCCATAACATATAAGTGACTATAGCGTCAAAATGGGAAAATAGTTAACATAAGATATGGGAAAAATAATTCAGACTCAATTCAAAAGGAATCAGGATATAGATTTATCCAACAGAATTTAAAGAAATCCAGGGAAAAATCAATAGAGCCTTAACTCATGATAAAACAATATATATATATATATATATATATATATATACTCTTTTACCTGCTCCAGCCGTCCGGCTGAGGCCATGCTGGGGCACCGCCCTTCTTGGTACACATTGGTGGCTGGCCATTTCTGCCCTTAGGTTACATTCGTACCGGGCTGTGGGCTCATCCGGGTTCCTGGATAGCAGGGTGTCAAGACGTTTCTTGAAAACTTCCACGTCCACACCAAGCAGATCTCTCAAATATCTTGGCAGTTTGTTGAAGATTTGAGGGCCTTTGAACCCCAGCCTATTGCAATATCTGCTCCTTATTCTAGATGTGAAAGACGGGACCTTTGGCACCACACATTGACGAACTGTTCGGGGGTTGGTCCAGCTCTCAATGCCAATGTTTGGTACTAGTCCCTCCAGGATTTTCCATATGTATATTACTGCACATGTCTCCCGTCTTCGTTCCAAGGAGTAGAGTTTCAGTTCTTTTAGCCTCTCCCAGTATCTCATCTCCTTCATTGTGGAAATCCTCTTGGTATAGCTTCGTTGGATTGCCTCAAGCTCCGCGATTAGTTTGATACTATGGGGTGACCACAGCTGGGAGCAGTAGACCAGGTGGCTTAGGACAAATGTACGCCATAGTATAAACATGGTCTCTCGGTCTCTTGTCCGGAAAGTCCTCAAGATCCAGCTAGCAAGTCGCCTACACATTGTCGCCACCCTCATGAAAAAGATGCGTCATCGCTCATGTGTATGCCCAGGTCTTGTATCGATTTCGACACGGGGATTTCGATCCCTCCTGTAGTTTTATTGTATTTTCCAGCATTAAACTGCATGTTGCTTTCCTCAGCCCATTTGTATATGGCATCCAGATCTTTCTGGAAAAGGGCAGCGTCAGCCGGGGTTTTGATTGCCTGTGCTACCGTTTTGTCTTCAGCATAGCTAGTGAGGGATGTTGTATGTACTACAGACGGCAAGTCTGAGAGAACCACCAAAAGCAGTAGTGGTCCCAAGAATGTGCCCTGGGGCACCCCACTTATTATTGATGTTTCCTATACATATATAGCAATAGGTAATTTTCCGAAAGGTAACATTTTGCTGCTCCCACCCCCTAATCCTATTCCAATTAACAAAACATGGTGTGTGCAAAATTTGAATCGGACAACTGTTAGGCGACTCTCAAACGCCTTGAAATTGAAACATATTATACGTAACGATTAATTTTGTTCAAAAGCTGTATACTGTTCCCTCGACTATTTTCTTTTGTCTTCTTTACAAATTTATGTGGACACATCCAGGCAAACCCAGCAAATGTTTTAAAACGTTCTGAATCAAATTTACCAATAATTTGAAAAATTCCTGAAATTACAGGAAAAACTTAAGAAATATTAGGTTTTCTTAATAAAGAACACAACTTCTGTAAGAGAAACGCATTTTTATTTACAACAATAATTTCTATAGAATCAAAAACATAAGGTGACCACTGAACACTATTTTTGCATAAAAGAGGATTTAGTTGCAGTTGGGTATGCCTTACTGTTTTCGCTAACGATCTGTAAAACAAATTGTTTCTCAGTTTCATCTTTTGTTATTCTGAATGAGTTTGACACCTCTTTCTGCAACATCATTCTCAAGTTTTTCAAGTCCACTTTTGTAACCAGGATCATCCTTCCATGTTGTAAGGTCTTTGTCGAGGAAATCGGTGCTGATAGAAAATCTCGTGAAGAAAGTTTTTCTACCAGGAGTTACAAAAGACGAAAACTCGATGTTTGTAAAGGAAGAAAAGTCATTTTGGTGCAGAATGTATCTCTTCAGTGGATATTTTTCTTCTTCCTCTTCTACCTTTGTCTGCTTCCAGCAATATTTGCCTTAACCTCTCCTTGCTCTCCTTGCTCTCCTTGCTCTCCCTTTCTCCATGCTCTCCTTGCTTTCCCTTTCTCATTGCTCTCATTGCTCTCCTTTTATCCTTCCTCTCCTTGCTCTCCCTTTCTCAATGCTCTCCTTCCTCACCTTGCTCTCCTTTTCTCATTTCTCTCCTATTATCCTTGCTCTCCTTTTCTCATTGCTCTCCTATTATCCTTGCTCTCCTTTTCTCATTGCTCTCCTATTATCCTTGGTCTGCTTCCTCTCCTTGCTCTCCTTTTCTCATTGTTCTCCTTTTATCCTTGCTCTCCTTGCTCTCCCATTCTCATTGCTCTCCTTCCTCTCCTTGTTCTCCTTTTATCCTTGCTCTCCTTGCTCTCCCTTTCTCATTGCTTTTCTTTTCTCATTGCTCTCCTATTATCCTTGCTCTCCTTCCTCTCCTTGCTCCCCTTTTCTCTTTGCTCTCTTTTTATCCTTGCTCTCCTTGGTCTCTCATTCTCATTGCTCTCCTTCCTCTCCTTGCTCTCCCTTTCTCATTGCTCTCCTTCCTTTCCTTGATCCCATTTTCTCATTGCTCTCCTTGCTCTCCTTTATCTCCTTCCTCTACTTGTTCTCATTGCTCTCCTTCTTCTCCTTGCTCTCCCTTTCTCCTTGCTCTCCTTGCTCTTATTTTCTGCTTCCTCTCTTTGCTCTCCTTTATCCGTGCTCTCCTTGCTCTCATTCTTCTCCTTCCTCTCTTTGCTCTCCTTTATATTTGCTCTCCTTGCTCTCCCTTTCTCATTGATTTCCTTCCTCTCCTTTCTCCTTGCTATCCTTGCTTTTTTCATTGCTCTCCCTGCACTCATTTTTTCCTTTTCTCATTGCTCTCCTTGCTCTCCTTACTCCCCTTGCACTTTTTGCTCTCCTTGCTCTCCTTTTCTCATTGCTCTCCCTGCACTCATTTTCTCCTTTTCTCTGGCTCTCCTTGCTCCTCTTGCACTTTTTGCTCTCCTTGCTCTCCCTTTCTCGTTGCTCTCCTTTTCTCCTTGCTCTCCTTGCTCTCCTTGATCTTCTTTCCTCTTTGCTCTCCTTGCTTTCCTTGCTCTCCTTTTCTCATTGCTCTTCTTTCTCTCCTTGCTCTTCTTTTCGCATTGCTCTCCTTTCTTTCCTTGCTCTTCTTTTCTCTTTACTCTCCTTGCTTTCCTTGCCCTCCTTTTTTCATTGCTTTCCTTGCTCTCCTTTTCTCATTGCTCTCCCTGCTCTCCTTTTCTCCTTGCTCTCATTTTCTCCTTACTCTCATTTTCTCCTTACTCTCCTTTTCTCCTTACTCTTCTTTTCTCCGTGTACTTGTTTATATATTTTGGATAAATGGCTTAGGCCTGACTAACAGGTCCAGTAATATCTCTTGAGTTACTGACTATCTTGTAATTCAGTGAAATTGGATCTTTGGAGTCAACTAGAAGAAATTATTGTGCTTCTATTTTCATTCAAAATTGTCTGTGGTCTCTCAAGAGTTACCTCCCTAGATCTTACCCTATTTTTTTTAAATAACCCCTTTTTCTATACTTTTTTTCTAAATTACCTTCCCCTGCGTGAACTCTTTTATTATATTCCTAAAAGGAAAGCACAATCAACCCTAGGCGGACATCTTTGTTGCAAGAAACATATCGACATTCTGCTAACGAAGAACTCAGATGAACCGACTGCACGAACGGAAGGAAGGCTGGCTATACAAAGTTTAATGGCAATAGCGGTGCCTCAGCATGATCTCAGCCAGTTGGCGTAAAAGGTAAAAGAGTAATATATATATATATATATATATTATATACTTGGACATATTCAGGCAGTATACATCATACGCCCACATATAAATTCATACAAAGTTGATATATGTAAATGCATTGAGGTTTCTCTTGTTATTCTCGGCATCATTGAATAGTTGGATACACATACACACACACATTCACATAAAGAAACACGTACATGTATATAATGCGGGTATGAATGAAAGAAGAGACATTCATACATACCTACATACATAAAAACATACATACATACATGCATACATACATACATACATACATACATACATACATACATACATACATACATACATACATACATAATA
>OZ024745.1:77737566-77740066 GCA_964016885.1 Eledone cirrhosa | reverse complement strand
TCAGAGAGATAGAATCAGAGTGTATAGAGGAGCCAGAACCAAATGGGAAAAAATGGTAAATAATGACATAAATGGGACCTGCCTCTTGTATAGGAGCAAATTTTGGAATAGAATAGAAAGAACTAGGAACAAGGCCAATAGAATAAACTCATGGTATGATAGCAATAAATACCAGAGTGTAATGTTCATTAATACAACCCCTAGAGGCGAACTAGCCTACAAATTTAGAAGGGCCCTAAATAAACATAAACTCAATATTAAGATAGTAGAAAGACCAGGTACCTCCGTAAAAACACTTATTAGCAAGACATACCCGTTCCAAAGACCCTCATGTATAGATAAGAAATGTATAACCTGTAAAATAAGCCCCCATATTAACTGTAAAACTAGAAATGTAGTGTATAACATAAGATGTACTGAAGGACAATGTAGAAACAAAAATATAGTGTACATAGGTGAGACAGCTCGTAGTATAGGGGAACGAATAAATGAACACTGGCGAGACCTTCAAGATAATAAAGAATCATCTGTGCTCTACCAACATGCTAAGATAGAGCACAAGGGTAAATTAGAGAACATAGAAATAAAAATAGAATCCACACACAGAAAAGATGCAATGTTTAGGCAAATTACAGAGGCAGTAAGCATAAAAGAATTACAACCAAAATTAAATAGAAAATATGAGTGGAACAGCAACATCACAACTTACAATTAAGGACAAAATGAAAACACACACACACATAGAACAAACAACCAACCAACAACATGTAAATAAATAAATAAATAAATAAACAAATAGATAGATAAATGAACACAAACACACACAGACACCTGGATGTGGCGCATGCACAAACTGAGCACACAACACACACACAGAAACAAAATGGCGTAGGACAGAAGAAAGGAAAGGCACAGAAACAAAGAAAGGAATCCCCAGTCACTGAAGAGGTCACAGAGTGTGTGACGAAAGGACTATGACTATATATAAACAACTATCTGGTTGTGGAACCAACCAACCAACCAGAAATTTATAAGTTTGTAGATTTGTAAATTTATAAATTTATAAATATATAATAAATTGAAGTGAAAGCAACTGGTGCGTGTGTTTCTTATTGGCAACATGACCCTCCCAAAGTATAACAATATCGGTTTCAACACACGATTTCAGATAAAGAATCTTGCTAAACAAATTCAGAAACGAAATATATATATATATATATATATATATATATATATATATATATAAGAACAAAACCATCTTTTGTTCTTATATATATTATGTATACTCCAGTCCTACAAACTGTAGAGTGCTTCTTACCCGATATCTGCATTGCTTTATTGTACTACAATAAAACTCACCTCCTACATATATATATATATATATGTATATATGTATATATATATGTATATATGTATATGTGTATATGTGTATATGTGTATATGTATATATGTATATATGTATACATATATGTATATATATATATATATATATATATATATATATATATATATATATATATGTATACATAAGTATATATATGTATATGGTTCTGTGTGTTCTGTGAGTTCTTTAGATCTATGTTTGTGGGTCGTATGTAAATGCCTTCAAGTATGATTCAGGCAATGAATTTCTAGAGATATATTACGAACAATATGGGCCCAGAGCAAAAAGTATTTGAACAATTTATCGATTCAGCAAGATTTATATGCTTTTAAATGAAGGCCAGCGGCTTAGTGGTTAGGGTGCTTGGCTCACGATCGTGAGCACGATTCCTTGACCATGCGGCACCTTAACACCTTGAGTGAGACATTTTCTTTCATACTACTCCAGCTTAATCAGCACATCTTTCATATATTATTGTTTTTTGTGTGCTTAAATAGAAGAGAATATGAATCTGTGTACAGATATAACTTGAGTACTTTAGATGCTTAGTACACAATTTAATATTTAACGATAGTGGAGGCATTTGGTTTAGTGGTTATAGAGTTGAATTCACAATCCCGAGGGTGCGAGTTCGTTTTCCTGACCGTGCGAGGCGTTATGTCGTTGAGCAAGACAATTTATTTTACGTTCCTCTTTCTCCCAGGAGTTGCGACCGGTATATTGTATCAGCAATGGAAACATTGTTACCTTGGTCCGAGTTGACAAGATCCACTCCAGTCGGTAAGCGAATGCGGTATGGGATTTTCTCGATAGTTTAAAAAACAAAATTGATGATAATCTTTTTTTTTTTTTTCATCAAAGCAGCCTAGAATCGTTAAACGTGTTTTTATTGCATATGTGAATTTCAATGAATTTTGAATTGGCACCGATGCATTTATATAAACATATATATCCGCATATGATATTTCGAAGTATTATATTGTTTATAGAAGTTCTATATTTATTTTGCAATTAAATTTCCTTTACCCGTCCTGTGAATCGAGATATTCTCACAGTGTTGACTGTATCGTTGGAATTACTTGAAATGGCAATCTATATGCATATGTCTGAATTTTA
>OZ024745.1:77725066-77732566 GCA_964016885.1 Eledone cirrhosa | reverse complement strand
GCATATAATCGAACCCCACATTTTCCTCATGCCCATTTGAGCACTTTTGACAATTTTCTCTGAGTTCAAATCCCGCCGAGGTTAACTTTGCCTTTCATCCTTACGGGGTTGATAAAATAAAGTACCAGTAATGTACTGGGTAATTGCTGGCCTTGTGCCAATAGTAGAAACAATTATTTAAAGTTATCAAATGTTATTATGGTTATTTGAGTTGGGTTGCAGACAATTCAAATTTCGAATTTTCCAAATGTTTCTTTAATAAAGCGCTTTGTTTACATTTCTAGCTACAGGATTGAAATCTTCTAAAAAGATGGAATTTAGTGAATTGGATAAGGTGCTCCTCCGGCATCCGTGAGATGTAGGGCTTGATTTCTTGTAAGTGTCTCTGTCCAATTTCGTACGGCTCCATGGTTACTTTACTGCCATTATAGTCATTTGTTTTAGAACGCACAATGACTATAATGGTTTCTTTATTTTATATATTCGACGACAGTCGACCTTCGTCAAATCGGACCGAGGAAACAATGTTTCCATTGGTCTTTATAATTACTAATACTTTCTATCGGTCGCAACTCCAGATAGAAGGAGCAACGAGAAATAAAGTGTCTATGTCTTGGAGCAAGACACTTTATTTCACGTTGCTCCTTCTACCTGGAGTTGCGACCCATAGAGAGTATTAGCAATTAGAAAGACCAATGGAAACATTGTTTCCTCGGTCCGATTTGACGAAGGTCGACTGTCGTCGAATATATAAAATATAGAAACCATTATAGTCATTTTTTTTGAGAACGCACACATTTCATATTTTCCAAATTCTTATTAAATCAATTTCTTTCTTTACACCTCAAACTGCAGATGTATCTAGATAAATACTTTTGTATAAATACGGTTTATGGATACATGTGTGTGTGAATGATTGCATCAACATGGTAAATTAACAAAAACCGAAACGGACAACTATATTGCACATCATCCTGGTAAAAACACACATATACACACACTAGAATGAACGTAGGCACACACACACACACACACACACACTCACATACACACACATTTGTATGTCTACAAGTTTGACGCCAAAATATGTTCCTGTATATTTATATGAAGTCTCATAAAAGCTAACCACAGGAAGAGTTGAACAGCAAGAATTCTGAATTTAACAAAAATAGTGTCGTACAAGTATTTTGGCAAGGAACACGAGCATTGACAAGATAAGGATTGTCGACTTTTTGGTTGATTATCCAGTTCCCAGCCGAAGTATTCGTGTACGCGCTCGTGTAGTAATAAATAGTATTTATACATCATTTATACATAAATATATACGCGTCTGGCAACTGTATGTTCCAATCCTTCTATTTATCAAGGAACCAAAACAGCCGACAGGAGACCCTGCGATAGACCCCGAGCAAGATGATTGGATAACATCCATGAGCTTGGCTAGTCTCGCCTGGAGATCCAGCCAGATCAGTTGGAGACGGTTGCTTCTGAAAGGACCCACGGGAAGAAGAAGAAGAAGAAGAAGAAGAAGAAGAAGAAGAAGAAGAAGAAGAAGAAGAAGAAGAAGAAGAAGAAGAAGAAGAAGAAGAAGAAGAAGAAGAAGAAGAAGAAGAAGAAGAAGAAGAAGAAGAAGAAGAAGAAGAAGATTTGTTTGTATATATACACATACACACATACTTGTATTTCCATATCACTCACTTATAAGAAATTAAAAAATATACTAATATGTCAAATGATAGAACTAACGCAGGTAAAAGGTAGCCTAAATGACAATATCTGAAACTCTCGCACGTCGTTCCATCACCAATATTCTAATTGCTATAGAAATTGTAATATCTGGTAGAAATTGTAACTGTAGAAAGCCTAATTCCTGCCCTCTTAACCATAATCATCTAACAGATAAAATGTAGTTTACCAATGTACTATATCCACACAAACTAATAACAAGATATATGTTGGTGATGGAACGAGTAGTTTTAAATCTCAATATTATATTCACCTCCACTCTTTTAGGAAGAAAAAACTTAGTAGTTCAACCTCATTTTCTCGGTATATATATTACCCCAAAGAAACCAATACCGAGTACTCCATTAATTGGAAGGTCCTGGATGTCGCCCATTCTTACCAAATTGGAAGCATATAGTATAACTTGTGCCTCATTGAATGTTGAAATCCAAACTAGAAATTCTTAAAAGAAAATCTGAGATTCTTTCCACCTGCTCGCGTAAATGTTCTCAATCTTTCAATTTATAGTAAATATTATGTGGTTTTTATTTATACATTTTTTAAATATATTTATATATATATATATATTTTTTTTTTTACAATGTATTTTTTATAGATTAATTATTGACATAATAAATACCCCCACTTCTACTAAATCCCAAATAATTCCTATCTTATTTACTAAGAATTAACAACACATTAGCGTAATAATTTTTAAAGTTTATAATTCAAATTCTACTTTTATTTTAAAATTAATTTCAACTATAATCCACTAGTCTTAATCTTGATTTCTCCCCAAGACTTTAATATAACAATTAATATACTCTCCATAGGAAAAAGCTATGTCCTCCTCTTTCCTTCCAATATAATCTAGAAATAATTTCTCCACACACCCAATATGTGTTATATCCACATAAATTGATTATACATACACATCTTAAAGTACACATGGATGTATATATATGTATATATGTGTATATATATATATTAAATGTATGTGTGCACGTGTATGTGCTTATATGCGTGTATGTGTGGGACTATGCACATATGGGTTTCTAACTATGTAAATGATTAGATATAAATATGCATGTATGACTACACATAAACATCCTTTTTGAAATGCTTATGCCAGTACACTTTCTACATATTCTGAAATTACAGGCAATATAAGTGTATTTTAACAAGAATCTGACCTCATCTTACTAGCATCTAAGCCTCACTAACAGCTTTTACTTGTAAAAGTCCATGTAGCGACTTGGCCTAAATATACATACCATATTTAAAATAAAGTTTCAAATGGCCAAGTATTAGTTATATTGTAAACTAGAATCTTGGAATAGTATAATAATGAAATGGTAAAATGTGTTGCAGTATATACTGTTTTACACTACGAAATGTTATGCTGTATTATGTTACATTATGATACATATTATCATGTTATATATATATATATATATATATATATATATATATATATATATATATATATATATATATATATATATATATATATACAAAATTAAATTAAATTAAATTAAGGGTGTCATGTCAGAGAGACATGCGCCATATCCACTGTAGAATATATATATTTCTTTAATGAAATATACACAAGGAAGAGTAATCCATTTATAAGGTATCTATTTTTAAAGTTCTAGTTAAACTTCAATTAGTTACCTACATAGCTGTGTGCTTACACACTTTTACAAATTATTCCCTGATTGTTTCATATGTTTATTTTAGATATATATATATGTCAATCAACTTTTAGTTGATATAAAATGCTCAGATCTATTCGTTGGAATCTTGGAGCATATTCTACAGTGGATATGACGCATGTCTCTCTGACATGACACCCTTAGTTTAATTTTGGATATATACGGCCCCTTAATTGTTGAGCTAACTCAGTTGAAAGTACTCGACTGCTATTTCTAGTTGTCGATAACCCTATTCACGCCACTGAGATGAAGCTGGTACAATGTGTGTATTTTTGAAAAGTGCAACACGTGCTATAGTCATTCGCAGATTTGAATTTGCTGTGTAAACACAGATAGTTAGGTCTTCTGCCTTGTTGAAAATCCGGATTTGGCTACTTTGGTTTACCGAACGATTGATGGTGAAATATATTTCTTTAATGAAATATATACAAGGAAGATTAATCCATTTATAAGGTATCTATTTTTAAAATTCTAGTTAAACTTTAATTAGTTACCTACATAGCTGTGTGTGCTTACACACTTTTACAAATTATTCCCTGTGATTGTTTCACTGTGTTTATTTTAGATATATATATATATATCAATCAATTTTCAGTTGATATATATATATATATATACACATACAAATAAGAAAAATGATTTTAAAATGTGGTTCCAAAGGGGCACCTGGTATATATAAAAAAGATCTTTATAAAATGTATAAAATATTGATGATAGCAAAGTCTTCTTTCGCAGTTTTGGATCTTCAAAACATTTGTTATTTGGTTAAATTGTTTTTTCGTTAAAACTCCAGCATGCTGATTTTCGATCACACTAGTTTGGGTTGCTTCCGTCCTTGCTAAAGTAAGAGATGCAACTGATTTTTTCTTTATCGCTTGTGTGTAAATATCTTCTCAAACATTTTTTTCTTTCGAGGCTATTCTTTGTATAGATTGCATTGCATAGTGTTTAGCCACTACATCATGTCAAACATAAAGGCCAAACACACTTCACAATAATACCTTACCTAAGAAATTTTCGGATTGTTGCTTATGATGTGTGTCACATCTTCAGGGTTAATTCTATAGAATCTAAACCGATTGCCATATCTAAGTGCTTTATTTGCATCTCTATACATTTGGGGTATTAGGAATTTTATTAGTATTGCTTGCTTCTGGATTGCAAAAGCATACCCTTCCAGCTGAGTCCTAATGGAACGGTTGGTGGTCTACGATAGAATACACTGGTTATTTCGTATGTTACTGCCACTCTGAAGTTTCTGACAACATAACTGTGTACGACCTTAAGCTAAAAAGCAGAGAGCCCTTTCTTTTGTGGTAAAAGGATATGCAGCTTCCCTTGGTGTGTATTCCTGGCCGCAAGTCAAATATTATTTTGTGAGGATCTCCTTTCCAAGTCTTACGATACACTATTTGGTTCATGTATGCAGAATGCATACATATATGCACTGCTTGTTGGCTAATATATTTTGTCGAAGATATATAATGTGAAATCACATCCTTGTTTTCTTTTTAGGTTGACATTGATAACCTCACTATTAATGTAAACATTTGTGGTGACAGTTAATAATTTGGTGGTTTAAAATCTATGCCCAAGATCTCATCTAACCATGATTTATGTCCAATTGTTATATTCCATGGTTATACATTACATGTGACTCCATAGTATGCAGTATATGCGAAGCTTTTTGTAATATTCCTTGATGGAGAACGAAGACATTGTAGTCTTTCTGTGTCTTATAAAAGTACCGAATTGGTGACTGGCGCAAACGAGGCCATCAAAAAATGCAAAAGATCTCAGAAACCGACTTAGTATGAATTGGAAAGCAATATTCATAGATCAGTTTTGCTGAACCTGCTTTATTAATAATTTTAGGTGTGTATTTATATTTTTCATTCCAAAACCAATTAGTCTTACGATTTATGTTTACAGGGTATGTGGATGTATTAATAAAATATGTATGAATAAAGGAAATGTCTATGGTATGAATTATGTATTTATATATAAAGGTATGTATTTATATTTATAATGTATGTAATATAAGTATTTTATGTACAAATGTGTAGACAAATGCCAGCTGAAGAGTTGAGTTAAGTTCAAAATTCACATCAGTATCAGTTATATTCATTCTGATAAGGAATTTTCTTTTTTCTGGGTTTTTTTCCCACTGGTTATATCTTTCGCCATATTCTTTGATATCATATTTTTGTGGACTTACAAACGTCTTTCTTTATTACATCCTATGACTAAATGCAGTTGTAATAACAGGAAGTAGTGTCAAAGGATATGAGAAAGGCTGTTTCCTGGCTGTTGACAGACAGTAAACTGAGTCAGAAATCTGATGAAGTAGTAGTAGTAGTAGTAGTAGTAGTAGTAGTAGTAGTAGTAGTAGTAGTAGTAGTAGTAGCAACAGCAACAATAAGAATTTTCATAATTGTCATGAGGGCCCAAAGACGTTGATGAAAGTGCAAAATATTAGATACATCACGGTGGTGTAGTATATCGATTAAAATGTAAATGTCAAAAACAAAAGATAACCACAAAATAACATGGGAGGATTCCATTTACAGGGTGAGCGCCAAATAGAATCAATAAACGAAACCAAAATTAGACATGTCAACAAAGAACAAGGGTCTTCTCCTATCAGTCTTTCTTCGCCTTACAAGTGCATGCTGATTGGGGGTTCATTCACTTGGGGCATAGTCACCACTTGCTTCCACCTTTGAACAAATTTGCTGAGTGGAAGTACCTGCCTAATCACCCTTACCAATGGAAACATAAACATGTTGATGCGGGTTTTGCAAAAAAAGGAAAGTGTCCGTCTTCAGTACTCAGTCGCGCCACCACACAAATCTTTCACCATAGCCACCAGACAGAAAAGGAAATTGCCTGTCCTTCCTGCTCAAATGAAGGCGAGGGTAGACGATCTTTATGATGAATTCGACCGAGAGTTGGATCGATGTGACGACAACTGTTTGACAAAATCCATAAGTTGTGGTGGTGGCTAAAGTTACTGTACTTTTACTGAGCTGGTGATGGTTTTATAGAAGCTGTTGCAACTGTCTATTGCTGCAGTGGAGCATTTGATGAAAATCATAGTGGTTGTGGTGCTGGAATTATTTCCATCTAAATCAGTTATGAGTTAAATAAATATATAACGATCCATTCGTTATAGAAGGAAGGATTTTGAAAAGTAGAACTCGGAAACAATTTATTGTCTGGGAGAAACAAATTAAAAGTAAGATCAAAAATATAAAACCAGGTATCAGAAATACTATTTATCAACTGAAATTCTACTCAGAGATATTTTGAGAAACACTGTTGGGTGGTAATATAACTAGAGAATGTTATGATAAGATATTATGAATAAGCAAAGAAATATAGAATTAACGTTAGGAAACAGTCTTGTTACTCTGAAATTTCACCTGTTTATCACAGAGTCATCAGACAAGAACTAACGTTTCAATAGCAGACACAGTATAAATAAGGAAGACGTGGGGTGGGGGAACGAGGATTTAATTGAGAAGGGGTAATTGTAATAGGTGGTGGCAGAGGAGAGTAGAAGAAGGCCATATAGGATAGTAATGGGTGTAGCCATAGAAAATAGGAATTAAGCCATAGAAATTTAATTGGTCAGTGGAAGGCAGGTGGTGAATGTGGAGGAGGGGTTAGTGAAAAATGCTGTTGGGATTGGCAGGATAAAGTGGTGGATGAAATATACATATGTATACAATTATATGCCTACACGGAAAGATATCTACACATACATAGATCTAAAATCACACATACGGGTGATATATGTAAATAAATATATATATACACACCCAAGCTCAACTATACTTATAAAAGACATTCAAGAAAATATATAAAAAAGTATTTAAAAGTTATAAAAGATAAATGTTTTTAAGGTTGTATATATACATATACGCATGAGACACATGGGCACGCATGTAAAGTTAAACATAAACATATAAATATACACACACACGCACACACACACACACACACACACACACACACACACACACATATATATATATATATATATATATACACACAC
>OZ024745.1:77712566-77720066 GCA_964016885.1 Eledone cirrhosa | reverse complement strand
ACTATAAATTAATTCGTGCTGGCCACAATTCTGGCTCATTCCAAATAAGTATGGTATTACTTTGTAGAGGCCATAAAATTCCAGGTTGTCTAGACTCCAAAACCTCTATATGCATTTTGATACTCGATTCTGCTCTTTGTTTGAGACTCCTTTATATGGCATAACATTGCCATTCACCCGATGTACACCGTAATTTCCCAGTTTAGTTTTCTTCTATTTATGTCACTTTGTCAGAAATATGTTAGTATTATTTTCCTGAAAATCAGAAAACTAATTACATAAACTACATTTATCACATAGTTGCAGTGATTAACAGAATCTCTAGATCATTGGAAAAAGTATCTTGTAGTTACGCTCCTTACCGTTCTGAGTTCAAATCTATGCAAATTGTAATTTTTTTATCAATAAAATAGTATTCCACTACTGGGATTGAATTAATTGACTAGATGCTTCTACAAAATCTATGACCTTGTGTCATTGATCGAAATCCATATTACATAATCTACATATATTCCTCTCAATGTGCTCAGTAACGATTATTTATTCCCACGAGAAAATATTGCTGCTTCTTTTACCTACATAGACTAGAGGTTTTCGTATTGACTATATTGCTGCGGTTAAAGAAATTAATTTTATACTTGCAGTCAGATATATATATACTTAAAAGATCTGTATATTTTTGGTATCGAATAATTAATTAGAGAATGCGTACTGTTACCGGAAGTACTGTAATTTACAAATCATTTTAACTACGTTATATCGCCAGGCAAAAGATAGATTAATGAAAGTCACAACAATGTTCACTGCCACAACTATAGGTGGTGAACAAACTACACTTCCGCTAATATGTGAACTGCATCCAATCGGTCATTATGACTAATTTGAAATCAATAAAGTGTATATTGGTTATGGCATTAAAATAATACCATTCGGCTACCTGCATTGGGTATGTTAAAAAGAATTGTCTTTGTAAATTTTGTTACGCTGTTAGAGATTTTGGAATTCAAATGATTAATTTTGCATTGTTTTAACGTTCAAATAGTTTTATGATTTAACTAGAACTTCTACAGCTGTGAAGAGCACATGTATATAAACGTCCATATATCGTACATTGATGATCCAAAGAACTATAAACACCAAACAGAAATCTTATTTCCATTCAAAAATGACTATTCAGATGGTTGGATAACATTCATGAGTTTGGCTGAGTCACGCTTGGGGATCCAGTCGGATCAGTTGGAGTTGGTTGCTTCTGACGACCCTCCCAGGAATAAGTGGGTGAAGAAGAGGAAGAAGAAGAAGAAGAAGAAGGGCTGCTGTCCTACATGTTGTAGCTATCTGGGAATTTCATGTTGGCATTCTAGAGTATTAAAGCAAGATTAATAGCTCAGTGGCAACCGTGTTCCTAAATCCCTAGTAAGGAATCTGTGAAGAATAATAGAATCGTCAGCAATTAATTGCATCTTCTTTTACTGTTATGGCAGAATAATTACCACATTATAAAACTGTTGTGCATATATTCTTATGTGATTGTTATCCCTTCATAATACAGCAACGCATAAGTCAGTGAAAATATACTACTAATGTTCTTGTTATATTTAATTCGATTTACAATTAGTTTTGACCACAGGAAATCCACAAACTATGCCTATGATTCATTAACCAGTTTGCATTGGAAAGCCTTTTATAATCTTGATTATTATCAAATATTGCGACTCCTCGTGTAGAAAGCTATAAATCATCTTATGGTTGGACGAGTGATTTGCGATTATATTATCACAGTTGATATCCAATTTAATGCCCTTTTCTGATAAAGAATGAAACTAGAAATAGAAGTTAGTGTGTTACAGAGTGTTGTACCCGTCAACTCTCCCAAATATTTATTCGTGTTTAATTTAGTTTCCTGTTTGCAATTCAAGTTCTAAGGTTACACAAAGCGTAAATAGGATTAACACCTATGTATGTATATAAGTGCTTATATATATATCACTATAAGTGTTAGCTAATATATATATATATATACATATATATGCATACATATATATATATATGTATATATACATGTATATATATATATATATATGCATATATATATGCATACGCACATACAAACAGATACATATATATATACACGCACTCACACACACAGATATGTACGTGCGCGCGCGCGCGCGTGTGTGTGTGTGTGTCTGTGTGTGTGTGTGTGTGTGTGTGTGTGTGTGTGTGTATGTGTGTGTGTGTGTGTGTGTGTGTGTGAGTGGATATGTATCCCAAGTCTCCCTTCTCTTTCTCTCCATTCATACTAGCAAACAACCTTTATAGTTTTTAAGTAGTTCTAAATAATACTATAATTTGAAAGACAAACCACAAACATTCTTGCAACAGCCATACAATAAACTGAATAGGAAGTTTGCTTTGAACAAGGTAAATGCACTTCTAACAGTGACTGGATGTCAAGGTGTAATTCGCTGCTGGATGCCCAATGCAGAAAAAGAGAAAAATAGAAAGTATAATTAAATACTGCCAAACATGCTTTTGTTATCTTGCACCAGGTGATCGCTGTCAGGATGACGAGCGTTAGAGAAATTAGAAATGCAGTCTTAAGCAATACTGAATAAATTTTCTCGAAACTTTATATGTATATAGCCTTCAAAATTGGTGGTTGTGTAGACTGCTTGTTTTAGAGCAAGTATAATGGATGACTACGAAAACAAAACATAAAACATTAACAATTTTACATTCCCACACAAATACAAGTGCACGCACACCCATCCCCATATATATATATATATGTATGTATATATATATATATGTACATATATATATATATATATATATATATATATATATATATATATATATATACATATATATATGTTTTCCATTATATATATATATATATATATATATATATATGTACATATATATATATATATATATATATATATATATATATATATATATATATATATATATATATATATACATATATATATATATATATGTTTTCCATTATATATATATATATATATATATATATATATATATGTACATATATATATATATATATATATATATATATATATATATATATATATGTATGTATATATATATATATATATATATATATATATATGTATGTATATATATATATATATATATATATATATATATATATATATATATATATATATATATATATATATATATATATGTACATATATATATATATATATATACATATATATATGTATATACATACATATATATATATATATATATATATATATATACATATATACATATATGCGTATATGTATGGTGCGAATAAATACATACATTTTACAAACAAATATGTGTGGAACGCGTGAAAGAGTTCCGAGTACGAGCTGCGTTGAAAGATTATTATAAATAAATATGTAGTTAAGTTGTATAATATGGTACGTCTGTGATACCCTCCCACCGCAAATGTGTATATGGAGGTGTGATATGTGTGTGTGTGAGAAAGAGAGAGGGGGGGGGGGGTGGAGTGTGTGTCTGTGTTTGAGTCAGTGTGTGTCTGTATCTGTAGCGTATTGTTTGGATTTGTTCATTACCTATTCTGCATATAATCGGTAGCTAACTATATTTGCAAATGAAAGTGTGCAAATATACGCTGCTGAAAATCATGGAAGATATGAATGTAAAATAGAAAGTGGAAAGATGCAAGAATTTGGTGGCTCATAGAAACTGAAATGAAGAATAGTTACATATACTGTAAATATGACCTTGGAATTTCCTTTCATTCTATTAACTAATAAACCTATCTAATGTTAGGAAATAAAAATTTACCCGATTTCATACCTCAAAACAGTAAAAGCGAGGATTCAATATATATATATGTGGGGGGGGGGGGGGGGGCTGGTAACTCCGCATGAAATCGTAGAGGCACCGTCAAGACGGTATACGGTAGGTCTAGGGCATTTTATACTTGGTGCAGCCCATACACTTTCCAGATCTGTATACAGCTGATTTCTTCCAGGGTATCGGAGAGAGAAAGAGAGAAAGAGAGAGAGAGAGGTGAGGGGGGGGGTAGCAAGTCAGGATTGCAGAGTGCGGGAAACTTTGTGTATGTTGATGGTGACTCTTCGCTACTGCCTGTGACGGAACATCGCTAGCAAGAGCTCATCAGGGCTTCAGTGGGGTTACGTCCACATTGTGTCATGCCCCTGTGTTTAACTGTAGCATCGAAAGGATTATTCGACCACAGGCGCTTAGGCAGCGTGGGTAGAGGCACCGGTACAAGGTTTCCAAAGTGCGTCGAGTACGTTTGACGTACAAAAGGTGGAAGAAATTGTTACAGTTGGAACATTCCCTTCCTTTACTCTGCCTATTACGCGTGAGACACGAGTGACACTGCTCAACTTCCAGTGGGGTGTAGGGATAAGTAGAGGACAAACATGGAGGAGCCTCAGGTATATCTAGAGCTGGGGTGAGTGATATGGCTAGATGTGACCCCAGAGTCTTTAAATACTGGAAAACGTCCGGTATTGGAAAAAGAACACGGCATTTCGAATATATTTTACTCCAAATTACTTTACTCCGATTTCTAAATCAACGGTTCGACGGTTTGAGGAAGGAGCCCCTGTTGCAGCGGGTATCGCGGGCCATTGTCCGCGGGAATGCTTTTGCGGTTTGTAGCGGGCGCAGCCCCACACTGCCGTGCTCTAGGCCTAGAGCCCCTCCCCTCTCCTCCCTCACATTACTCTGTGACCCTAGTGCCCTTGACTTTCCTTTCCTTTTCCGTTTTCATAGCGACAAAAGACACTTGCATTTTTTACAATAAAACATTTCAGACTTTGGGCGTCCATTGCAAATATCGTTATAATGTATACGAAAATGGAAACTAATACTTATATTCCAATTAGAAATGTTAATTTACATTTTTACATACTCGTTATATTATTGTCTTCTAATCATTTTGTTTTTCCACTCCATATCTTAAATGGACTGTTCTGCGTTACCACCGCTATAAAATAGTATTTATACAATTTTATGATGAATTATGTTGCTAAAATTTCATGCTATTCCGTACGACTCCATTCTGATTTTAACTATATTCAGAAATGTAATGACCTCAGGTGGTTTGTGGATTCTTTTGAGGTTTGTTTCTTTTTCAATGGGATTCAGATCATTTATTTAAAAAATACGTTTCACAAAATTTTATTTATAAAGAAATATTTCAAGGATTTCCTTTTTGAATTCTTCCACAAGCATAAGTGTGTGTATTCTTGTAGTTATGATTTATGTAGAATTGTCAAAATATATGCAGCCAATTCTATATCTTACAGTTTTTCAATACCGTCTGTAACGCTTGTGTTGCAGACGTTTGGAATATGTAAGCTACAAAATATGAGCAAAACAAAACTGGCAATATTTTCTTTTTCATCCAGGAGCTTTTATGCCCAATTTCATAGTAAGAAGAAGAAAAACATACGTAGAA
The DNA here is from genome assembly GCA_964016885.1 of Eledone cirrhosa. Lineage (NCBI taxonomy): Eukaryota > Metazoa > Mollusca > Cephalopoda > Octopoda > Eledonidae > Eledone > Eledone cirrhosa. The sequence continues at coordinate 77,714,584 of OZ024745.1, read as the reverse complement.
GCTTCTAACACTAGATACATTTTCAACAATAATTACACATTCGTTCAACGTATTTACAGATAGATCATATATATATACATATATACAGTGGCGGACTGGGTCTAAAAATATTGGTTGCCAGGAGATGAAGGGGGCCCACCTACATATAGAATGCTATCATTTAATTTTTATAATGAATAAATAACATTTTCGAAAAATACATAAGTGGAAACAAAACAGTGCAATCAAATTTTTGCGGAAAAATATCTTACCTTCTCCAATAAAAAATATGTATTTTGCGAAATCCAGAGACTTTCAATAATGACCAGAAGTCGACCCTAAATATTACTAATAACTATAAGAAAGCCATGAATGACACCACATCTTTTTAACTTTGGTTTTGAAATTAGGTTTATAATTATGAATTTTCATTATGCCTTTGTAGCTGTCTCGGTGGCTTAGTTGGAGGAATCATAGACGGTGGTGATCCTCGTCTGCAGTTGGAGTAGGGTTCCCGGTAAACCTTTTCCGTTTTTTCTATTGGTTGTAAAATAAAAAATGAAAAAGGTTTCATGCACCTCTTGACCAGGATTGAACCCATCGTCTCTAGTACCTACCGCTAGGCCACAGAGACAACTACAAAAAGCTTATGAAAATTCATACTTATAAACCTACTTTCAAAATTTTCAAACAAAGTGTTGTGGTGAAGTTCATGTCTTTTTTAATGTTATTTACTCCTACTTAAGGTCGACTTCTAAATCATTTGGGTGTTCCATAAACTTCATCCTCGTTTTGTTTCACATCTATCTATATTATATTTTCACCTGTAATCCATGTTTCATTTCTGTTGCACCTCATTTCTCACCCGTCTCTCTCTCTCTCTCTCTCTCTCTCTCTCTCTCTCTCTCTCTCTCTCTCTCTCTCTGGTTCTGTGATATTTTAATCTATGATTTGGGATTACTTTATATTTTTATATATATGTTTTTGCATGTCAGATTCAAACTTACAATGATTGGCATTATATATATATCCCTTTACGGTCTGAGTTCAAATCCCGCCGAGGTTAACTTTGCCTTTCATCCTTACGGAGGTCGATAAAATAAAGTACCAGTAACGTACTGGGTAATTGCTGGCCTTGTGCCAAAAATAGAAACAATTATAAATATATATATATATGATATAAATATTCCAGTAGGTACTAACTACCCACGGAAATATATATGGTGTCTATAACAGTGGTACTAATTTGAGTTACCAGAATTATAAAAATAAGCGGAACAAGTAAACATTAAACAATCTTTTAAATAAATTAAAATACGATTTAAATATTCACCTGTTCTAGTGCTGTGACCGACGATTTCGCTTATCAAAAGATTGGAAATTCAGAGAATTTCCAATGGAAAGAATCAGCTCTTCAGACAGCTATTTCCATACCACAGGGCACAAAAGCCTTGTGGTAGTAAATATATTGCTTTCTGCCCAATGTATGAGGTCAGACCGTTAAAGTGACCTACACATAAATAGGCCGTTAGGAAAAAGCGGGAATTATAGACTTGTTGAAATTTCATGTTACTAGAAATAGCAGCATGATACAACAATTTTTTCTCTACATAAGAGGAGAATACAAATAAATTATATAAATATCCAGTAGGTACTAAGTACCCACGGAAATATATATGGTGTCTATAACAGTGGTTATTCAATGGTACTAATTTGAGATACCAGAATTATAAAAATGAGCGGAACAAGTAAACATTAAACAATCTTTTAAATGAATTAAAATACGATTTAAATATTCACCTGTTCAAGTGCTGTAACCGACGGTTTCGCTGGGCAGAAAGCAATATATTTACTACCAGAAGGCTTTTGTGCCCTGTGGTATGGAAATAGCTGTCTGAAGAGCTGATTCTTTCCATTAGAAATTCTCTGAATTTCCAATCTTTTGATAAGCGATATTGTCTGCACAATACTGAAGTTGCATTTCGCTATTTCCTACCCGCCGAAATGCGATTCTCGCTAAATTTATATTTGTATTAATC
>OZ024745.1:77707566-77710066 GCA_964016885.1 Eledone cirrhosa | reverse complement strand
CTGAAATAGCGATATATATGTGAATATAGACATAGAATATTCGAAAATATTCTGTATGTTTATAATAAACATTTTGAAGACCTAATCGCTATAGAATAGAATACGTCACGTATTACAATTAGATTCTCGATAAAAGCAAGGGAAGTAAACTACGCGTTTCATTCTTGTTAGAAATCATCAGGACTACATATCCAGTGCTTTTATCGAGAATGACACAGCGGTTGCCGGACCGGCAACCGCTCTTTCAAACCAGTTCCTGTACACAGCTAAGTATTCTATAAGTCTCTAGCTGTGTCATTCTCGATAAAAGCACTGGATATGTAGTCCTGATGATTTCTAACAAGAATGAAACGCGTAGATTACTTCCCTTGCTTTTATCGAGAATCTAATTGTAATACGTGACGTATTCTATTCTATAGCGATTAGGTCTTCAAAATGTTTATTATAAACATACAGAATATTTTCGAATATTCTATGTCTATATTCACATATATATCGCTATTTCAGAGCATTTATTCCAATTTCTAATTTCTGCCGGACCGGCAACCGCTCTTTCAAACCAGTTCCTGTACACAGCTAAGTATTCTATAAGTCTCTAGCTGTGTCATTCTCGATAAAAGCACTGGATATGTAGTCCTGATGATTTCTAACAAGAATGAAACGCGTAGATTACTTCCCTTGCTTTTATCGAGAATCTAATTGTAATACGTGACGTATTCTATTCTATAGCGATTAGGTCTTCAAAATGTTTATTATAAACATACAGAATATTTTCGAATATTCTATGTCTATATTCACATATATATCGCTATTTCAGAGCATTTATTCCAATTTCTAATTTCTGCCGGACCGGCAACCGCTCTTTCAAACCAGTTCCTGTACACAGCTAAGTATTCTATAAGTCTCTAGCTGTGTCATTCTCGATAAAAGCACTGGATATGTAGTCCTGATGATTTCTAACAAGAATGAAACGCGTAGATTACTTCCCTTGCTTTTATCGAGAATCTAATTGTAATACGTGACGTATTCTATTCTATAGCGATTAGGTCTTCAAAATGTTTATTATAAACATACAGAATATTTTCGAATATTCTATGTCTATATTCACATATATATCGCTATTTCAGAGCATTTATTCCAATTTCTAATTTCTGCCGGACCGGCAACCGCTCTTTCAAACCAGTTCCTGTACACAGCTAAGTATTCTATAAGTCTCTAGCTGTGTCATTCTCGATAAAAGCACTGGATATGTAGTCCTGATGATTTCTAACAAGAATGAAACGCGTAGATTACTTCCCTTGCTTTTATCGAGAATCTAATTGTAATACGTGACGTATTCTATTCTATAGCGATTAGGTCTTCAAAATGTTTATTATAAACATACAGAATATTTTCGAATATTCTATGTCTATATTCACATATATATCGCTATTTCAGAGCATTTATTCCAATTTCTAATTTCTGCCGGACCGGCAACCGCTCTTTCAAACCAGTTCCTGTACACAGCTAAGTATTCTATAAGTCTCTAGCTGTGTCATTCTCGATAAAAGCACTGGATATGTAGTCCTGATGATTTCTAACAAGAATGAAACGCGTAGATTACTTCCCTTGCTTTTATCGAGAATCTAATTGTAATACGTGACGTATTCTATTCTATAGCGATTAGGTCTTCAAAATGTTTATTATAAACATACAGAATATTTTCGAATATTCTATGTCTATATTCACATATATATCGCTATTTCAGAGCATTTATTCCAATTTCTAATTTCTGCCGGACCGGCAACCGCTCTTTCAAACCAGTTCCTGTACACAGCTAAGTATTCTATAAGTCTCTAGCTGTGTCATTCTCGATAAAAGCACTGGATATGTAGTCCTGATGATTTCTAACAAGAATGAAACGCGTAGATTACTTCCCTTGCTTTTATCGAGAATCTAATTGTAATACGTGACGTATTCTATTCTATAGCGATTAGGTCTTCAAAATGTTTATTATAAACATACAGAATATTTTCGAATATTCTATGTCTATATTCACATATATATCGCTATTTCAGAGCATTTATTCCAATTTCTAATTTCTGCCGGACCGGCAACCGCTCTTTCAAACCAGTTCCTGTACACAGCTAAGTATTCTATAAGTCTCTAGCTGTGTCATTCTCGATAAAAGCACTGGATATGTAGTCCTGATGATTTCTAACAAGAATGAAACGCGTAGATTACTTCCCTTGCTTTTATCGAGAATCTAATTGTAATACGTGACGTATTCTATTCTATAGCGATTAGGTCTTCAAAATGTTTGTTATAAACATACAGAATATTTTCGAATATTCTATGTCTATATTCACATATATATCGCTATTTCAGAGCATTTATTCCAATTTCTAATTTCTGCCGGACCGGCAACCGCTCTTTCAAACCAGTTCCTGTACACAGCTAAGTATTCTATAAGTCTCTAGCTGTGTCATTCTCGATAAAAGCACTGGATATGTAGTCCTGA
>OZ024745.1:77672566-77702566 GCA_964016885.1 Eledone cirrhosa | reverse complement strand
CTTTACTAGGCTGCTATTTCTTTAGTAGTAATTGTAGACAGCAAGTCTTTGATTTTCCCGCTTTTACTTCGGTCCAGTTTACATACGGGTCACTTTTACGACCTTTCAGACCTTTATTAGCTGGCAGGAGGTTGTATATTTTGTCGTTCCTGGGACGTTTAGCCCTAGGATGGGAAAATGCTTCTCTGATGAGCTTTGGTTTTCCATCATGAATCCATCGGATTTATGAGGTTTTACAAAGCGAAACTGATCAGTAAGGGCCACTAGAAGAGGTAAATATTTATATTATATTTTTTAATGTATTTTGAAAAATTGATTGAATTTTACTTGTTCTGCTTATCTTAATATATATATATATATATATATATATATATATATATATATATATATATATATATATATATATATATACATATATATATATATATATATATATATACAGTGTATATATATATATATGAATGTGTGTGTGTGTGTGTATGCGTGCGCATGCGCACTTGTGTATATGTATATGTAGTTAAACAGGCAAATGGAGAGTATTTTAGTCAATTTAATATTGAAAGGGGATTTTGAGGTAATATAGTAAAGCAATATAATACATATCCCGCATCAAGGAAAGAAAAACACTTCACCTTCCGCTCAGGCGTATATCTATTCAAATAGGGAGAAATGTTAAATTAAAGTTAAGTATGTTAATGTGTAAAACTCTAGACACTCTGATGTCATCGTGCCTGCAATTATTTGTACAATTTTGTGAACAAGCTAATAGACAAACGATAAACAGGAGTATGTGGTGATATTCGGATATTTTTCTTGGATTTGTTTGTATTCCTATATTTTGTATATTTTATTATATTTCTGGTGATACAGGATTCAGTGAAATCAAAGGTTCAATGAAGATTCCTTGAGCCCTTTTTCAGTTTCTATATATTAATAGTAGAACTATTTCCTGGTGAAACATGTGTAAGACAAATAAAATGACTTAAATTTTTATATATATATATGTAAAGTGGGTGGGATAAAAATAAAACACTATTTGGATTAAACGGAATTTGCGTTAATAGTTCGGACTAAAGAGAATTCCGGACTAAAGTAATTCATATCAAATGTATCATTTAGATATTTTAGCTTTGTATACACTGTGGTAAGGGTTGAATTGCGAAATTCACATATATACACTAACTGTTCATGCTGTCAAGACATTCTTATAAAGTACAAAACAGCATGTTGTAACTATTTTTTTTTAATCTGACTGATAAAAGGACAAGTCAGTCAATCATATTGGTGGCGTCCCCACAGCCCCGGCGGACAGAATAGAGAAGGCGTTTCCCCGGAGGACGGCAAGGGAGACGCGCTTGAAAAGCCACTCCAGCTCGCGAGGCTCACACCTGCAGCTGGCTGGTTCAGCGCCTATGGTGGTGAGTAGGGAGATAGCCCTAGGGCCGAGGACACCAGAAGTCTCCACTGTCAAGGGTACGACCGCAAACCTGTCCGAGAGCGATCGGCACTTGAAGAGCTTGGCCCCCTCAGCCCGACGTGCAGCAGAACCTGGGTTAGTCGCAGATTGCACCAGATTATAGCTGCAAAAAGTGTCGGTGCAAGTGGCATCCCAGACGAGGGGTTTTCCACCGCGGAACGGGAAGATGGTCATGCCATCTGGCCATTTGCCGTCTCCTTGGTCCATCCCCACCGGCTCAAGCTGCCAAGGGAAGCCTACAGAGTCCAAGCCATGCTTTATGACCTCGTTGAAGGCAGCATGGCGTGGAAGGCGGACGGCACTGTGGCGACATGAAAGTGGGTGGAGGCCGAAAGAGTCCACGGTGGATCCACAGCGACATTGGTGTGGCTCGCAGATCCGGAGGCCGAGCCTCAATGAAACGCCGATGCACAGGCTATTGTTATCTAGGTGCGTGCCAGTGGAGAAGGAGGGCTAGTCACCACTGTGGCGTTTGGAGGCCGCGCGAAAACACGCAAGGCGGTGCTGGTCGAGCTGGCGTGTCAGCCTGTCCGAAGCCAGGCTGCACTGGATGGCACCCCAAATGCTTTGGGGGGACTTGACGTCAGCAGGGGCAGAAGGAGGAGGGACGTCTACTGGGCTAAGTCCCAGCCGGTCCCACGTCTCACAGGCGGCCTCACGTTCCCTGAACACAGAGGGTTCTATTGTGTTTTGGAGAACCCTGCTGACGAGGACGCAGCATGGTGTTACCGACGAAAGAAACGCCGGCAAACCCAGTGAGATCGGGGACCAGATGCCAAGGCCACCATACCTGACAGGTAAAGTGGCCTGTTGCCATCCATTTATATATATATATATATATATATATATATAATGACTGATAGGTTTCAGAAAGACGGTACAATGCGGTAGAAATAGATAGAGGGCAAATGATGCCATATAAAACAAAACAAAGTAATATTATTCGATAAAATAGAGCACCAGTAATGCACTGGTTAATTGCTGGCCTTGTGCCTAAAGTAGAAACAATTATTTTTACCACTATATTTTGACATAATATTTCAGGGCATAATATTTCAGGGCTGTACCTTCTTTTCAAATGTAAAAACGAAGACTATTAAAAACAAAAAGAACATGTTCTTCCTTAACTAGTCTAAGTGTCGAGAAAAGGCATGAGTGGAGAAATTATAGTAGCTACTCTGTTCCGTGTATTTAATCTATTATGTATTTGTGGTTTTTGCTTGTGGGTGATTAGAGCCTCTTTCATTCTTAAATTCCCTACATTATATATATATAAGGTAAAATAGGTGGAGGATTGCGGCAGGATTGTGGAAGTTGGAAATAGTATGTTTGAATATCTAAGTATAGTGTATAACTTCCTTCCAAGGTCATCATTATTATGCATATCCCGAAAATCTGGCAGCTCTTCGTTATTTGACTTCAATGATAGATTAGTCTGGAAATAATGATAAAAAATAATTAATTACATTAAATATGTTTTATCAGAAACATATCTATATGTTTTGTCAATTGTTGAATGTTCAGTTTAGGTTAGTGGAGCTTTAAGCTTTTACTATACCATTATATATATATAGAGAGAGAGAGGGGAAGATAGTCAGGACCCCGACGGCTGAGCTCCGGCCGTTTCGACAGCTAGATCCGAACTCTATATGTGTATATATATATATATATATATATATTTCTACATAACCTGGACATTATTTATCCCAAATTGTAGAAATCTTATAACGAAACGATCGTCTGGAAGGAAAGAGATATTTATTTAATTATGTCTCATATAAAATAATACAACCAGCTATCCACGAAATACTGATTAGTTAGCACCCCAAACACTAAATTAGCAAAATACTTAGGTATATCCTAATGTTTGTTGAGTGAGATGGAGTTGGTCAGAGTATCGCTTAAGGCTTTCTCTGTTAATGTATTAAATATATACTCTTGGTAGCCGGATATGATTTCCAGATATAAGGTATGACTCTCTTTATTATTATTATTTTTTTATATGAAATACTGTTATGTTTCAGGGAGTGTTCTGAGCAAAAAACATTTCAAATTTCCAATGCATTTCAAATTTCAAATTTCCAATGCCCTAGGGACCGCATTGGGCGATTTAGCGATCTCGCTCTATAATTCTTAGTCTTTCTCTTCTTAGATAGATACATACATATAACGTCGCGCCCTTATATTATCTGTCTGTATTTCTGACTGTCTGCATTACGTCAGCAATACTAAGCTTAGCTAAGGCGGTTATATATTTCACACAACACTAAAAATGAAAGCCGGTAACTATGTATTAGTCAGTCTCTTCTTCATACCGTGGTCAAAAAAAATCCAGCTTTTAGTGGAGCGAGTGAAATAAAGTCGACCCTGCTGCGATTCAAAATTCAGGTTTGCAGGTTATATATTTCACACAACACTAAAAATTAAAGCCGGTAAAGAAAAACATCGCTGTAATAGCTTCAGTTTACGAAAATCCAACTTTCTTATGGCAAAGAAAATCCAACTTTCTTTTGGCCTAGGGCCCGCATTAGGTGTGAAACTGCGTTTTAAAAGATTTTTAGGGTTTTTTTGAGGCGTTACGTAAGACCCATTTCCTTGAAATTGTAACTAGGTATTAGTCAGTCTCTTCTTCATACCGTAAGCAAAGAAAATCCGACTTTCTTATGGCCTAGGGCCCGCATTAGGTGTAAAACTGCGTTTTAAAAGATTTTTAGGGGTTTTTTGAGGCGTTACGTCAGACCGATTTCCTTGAAATTGTAACTATGTATTAGTCAGTCTCTTCTTCATACCGTAAGCAATTAGATGAAAAACTTCATTTTTTTCAGCTTCTTAGGGCTTTTTGGAGGCGTTACGTCTAGACGGTTTTCCCTAAATTTAAAGGTATATTATGCACATAAAAAAAATCATTTTCTTGATCCCCTAGGTGAAAACCTGCATTTTTCCTGCTTCATCGAGGAAAATCTTAAAGATTATCCAGCCATCAGAGTATTCGGTTTATTTCCTTTACATGTTGTCTAGGCATGCAGTTTTTCCACGATTAGGTCTGTTGGCGGCCCGCGTTCCAAAATACCTTATCCCGTTCAACGCCGGGTACCACTGCTAGTAAGGTATAAACCGAAGAGAAAGAGAGAGAGAGAGAGAAAGAAAGAGAGAGAGGGAGATAGAGGGGGGAGTGATGGAGGGAAAGAGTGAGACAGAATGATTAAGTATGGAATGAGGTTAGAAGTTATCACCGTACTGATAAAGATCAGATTCACACGCGCACATTGCATTCCATATCTAATTAACTTTCTTGGACAATTAAAATTTCTTGGATTACTATATCAAGTATACTAGCACCAATCTTACCATTAGGTTCTATGGCAACAATCATCTCTTCTTTCGTAATTTATTTAAATTTTGACATCACTCTTTGCTCACGCTTATATTTAAGTTAAGATCTGCAGTTATATTATACTCTATATCAGATCAAATCATGCCTTGAGTTTACATTGTGTTGGTAATAACTACGCGTACTCTCCAATACGTCTCATATATAATTCCTTTAATTGGTTTAAATTTGTTTGTCTTATACACACAAGTATGTCCGCCTGCTACATCATCCAGCAGTTATTGTTGGGTTAACTTTTACCATATATATATATATATATATATGTGAATTATAAGAATCAAAGAACTGTTTAAAACATTTTTATGCTTATAACTGTTTCCTCCAAACCGAGGTTTGGCTTCTTCGGAGCAATTTATTAATGAATGAACACTTATATGACCTCCTTTTCACCCAAGAGACATACAGATACATATGCAAATATTGTGGGTCAACATTCATTACAGCATTTAGAGTGGCAGTACACACTTAGAGATTACATTCATATTAAAAGATACAATCAAAAATACAGGTTAAAGTACAACATGAAATTAAGCGGTTATATAGTGCATATGTATCTGTATGTCTCTTGGGTGAAAAGGAGGTCATATAAGTGTTCATTCATTAATAAATTGCTCCGAAGAAGCCAAACCTCGGTTTGGAGGAAACAGTTGTAAGCATAAAAATGTTTTGAACAGTTCTTTGATTCTTATAATTCATATAACTGCTCTGTAAATCATCTGATGTTTTTACATTGAGCTACTTAACTTACTGGTAATAAGGTAGTAATATATTACTGCCTACCACTATTTAGGGTTTGTATAAAAATATATATAACTGCAAAAGGTTTTTATATTTACATAACCATAAATAGTATAATTAATACTATTAACTGCTCCATATTGTTGAGCTGACATACAATAAATTACCAATATGCTAATCAAAGACCAACTCCCCATGTCAACCAAGAACATACCAATACCATCCAGGAATACATATGAGAAATTGCTGATCAACAGTGTAAATTCATTTATCAATAGAGTGAGATGGAGGACATTCCATTATGATAGAAACAGATCTAACAATGTGCATAATACTAACAAATTTGACTCCTTCGGCTTTAAAACCTTTAAAAGCCCCCCTCATAACACACTACTTAACTCCTTTGAAAATGACCTAGTTAAACTAGTTAAGAACATTAAATACAATAAGCACCATAATAGAAGCAACACCTTCTTAAACAAACTTAACACCTCTATTAATGAATTCAAAACTAGTAATAAAATTATTGTACACGCAGATAAAACTAATAACATATACAGCCTAGATTATAGTACTTATAGAAAGTTTATATATAATGAACTACATAAAAGCTACAAGAAGACCACCTTGAAAAACTTAGAAGATATTAATATAGAGGGATATAATATAGTGTCTAAACTAGGACTTCAGAGGCATACACAACCATTCACCCCAAACCCCCCTAGATTCTCTCTGAAGGATCATAAGGGGGACTTCATTAGCAACCCCTCGATAAGACTTATCTGCCCTTCCAAGTCCGACATTGGTATTATCAGCAAGAAAATTTTAGATAAAATCATCCCACAAATTAAACACAAGATACACCTTAAACAATGGGGAAATACGGGTCAAGTTATTGAATGGTTCAAAGATATAAAGAATAATAAGGACAAAAAGTTTATTCAATTTGATATCAATTCATACTACACCTCTATTCCCCTATCCTATTAAATAAGGCACTAATCATGGCCATGAACAATAGCGACCTGAATAGAGCCTAGATTGATGTCATCCTTGTGGCCCGTAAAACCATAATCACCTTCGAGGAGCAACTATGGACACGCAAGGATACGCATAACAACTTCGACATAACCATGGGATCTAGTGACTCGGCGCAGGTCACTGATTTGGTCGGCCTATACCTTCTTAATGAAATACATAAGGACCTCCCTTACCTCAACGGTGGTTTGTACCGCGGTGATGCACTTCTACTTATAGAATATAAAAAATTTAATATAGAAAGAACTAGAAAACTATTGCACAAGACATTCAAAAACTTTAACCTTAGTATCACCATGGACAAAAACACTAAAAATGTTAACTTCCTAGACGCCTCACTATACCTAGACTCAAAAATATATACACCTTTCCATAAGCCTAACGAAAAACTCATTTACGTAGATACCAAGTCTAATCACCCTAGATCAATATTAAACTCTATCTCTAAGGGGGTATCCAATAGAATCTCTAATCTATCCTATGACGCAAACATATTTAGCAAAAACTCACAATATTATAATCAAGCATTAACTAGATTCGGCCATAATATAGAAATTGAGTTCCTACCTAAGAAAACGCATAGCTACAACATCATCTCGCACAACATGTCCATGAGGAAACCTAATAATAGGAATAGCAACCGCAAGTGCACCAAAGTGGAGGGTGCCACCGGAAGTAACCATTACCACGGAAACTACCGTAGTGCCTTAGGAAGAAACAACACACCAGACACTAAAAACAAAAATAGAAGAAGAAATAATACATTTTTCAACCCTCCTTTCAACCTAAATGTCTCCACCAACATACCTAGGGCTTTCTTCTCACTACTAGATAAAAACTTCCCTCTAGGACACAAGTACCACAACCTTTTAAACAAAAACACTATTAAAATCTCATACTCTACGACGCCTAACTTAGCATACCACATAGCTAGCAGCAATAAAAGTAAAATTAATTCTTACTTCCAACAAACGAAATCACAACAGGAGGTAAAACTTCTAAATACCTCTGTAGCAAGCAACCATAGTAACGGCAGTAACAATAGAAATAACACTAGTATAAGAAATAACACCGGGGTCGACAACCCGAATGTCCAAAATCCTATAGCTACCACCCAGACTTCTGCACTGCATTATAACCAGCAGACTAACACACAGGATAATTGTAACTGTAGAGCTAATAGAACCTGCTCTTTAGATAAAAAATGCCTAACCAAGGATACCATATACTCATGCACCGTCACAACTAGCAACTCTTCAGAAACCTATGTAGGCTCCACCTCTAACTGCTTCAAAATCAGATATAATTCGCACATCCACTCGTTCAAAAAGCACAGTCTAGCCAACTCCACCTCACTATCTAGCTACATACACTATCTAAAAACTAAAAATAAACCTTACACACTCAAATGGGAAGTGATAGGTAGCGCGACTTCGTACAAACCACCTAATAAATTTTGTAACCTCTGTATACTAGAGACCCACAATATTATCTTCTCTAACCGTAACCTACTTAACAAAAAATCTGAAGTGTTTGCAACTTGCCAGCACCGCTTCAGACATTCCTTCCAAAACTTTAAGCCCAATATATAGCAATGTCGGACTTGAACCAAACACCACCTCTAGCATCAAACACCAGGGGCACACCTTATACCACATACCCAACACTCACTGATCTAATATAACACAAACAGCGACATCCCTCTAGAACCCTTCGCAGGGAGAATAACCCATTTGTACCTCTACTTTAGGTGTGACAATATCCACCCACTTGAACTGCACTACACCGCTCTATAGGTAGTTTAAGCATGAATTGATTGTCTTGTTAGTGTTGTGCGAAGGAAGTGCCATCGTTGGACAGATGAAAAACGAATTAATCTAGTAACGCTGATGAGCAGTATGACCGGTACGCTGAGTGCAGGGAATGAATGTATTGCAAGTGGCGTATGGGTTGTACATATATGGATGACTTGATGGTCAGATTGGGGTCAGGAGGACTGTGGATTGACCTCTGGTCGGCCCTGGTGATTATCTTTCGACATCCAATGTAGCAAGCGATGACCCGGAACTTACCAGAGATCATTGTGTGTTGAAGAGATTCTGCAATCACCGCGCCGGGTCCTTTGAGTAGACTGCAACCACAGAGATCATTAATTTAGAACCCTCGCTCGTCGTCTATAATATTCATTTGTGGCACTCTACGATGGGGGTTAATCACCATAATAATACGAACACCTTCAGCACAACTTAATAGACTACTCTATAGTTAAAACACTTTAAGTTTTAGAAATTTTTTAGAAATTGCGCATAACCATAGAAGTTAGGGTCTATTTTGAGACACATTTTAATAGTTAGTAATAGAAACCTCGGAGTTACCTCCCCTCATGCATTAACTCCCCTTAGCCACACACACACTTCCGGGTAGTATTTCGATGTCGATTCTCGAAACGTAACATCCTCCTGTATTGAACTAAAGAACATCAGACTACGATTCTCTAACTGGATTGTCAAACGCTCAATATCGAATCGTCGTGGATTATGTGAGGAGCATATAATCTGAAAAATACACTCCCCAGACTATGAAAATGTCGAAGTACATGGGATCCATATCATCCCTTCACTGCGCATTTCCAATATTTTAAATATTTTTAATGCTTGCACTATTTTTAATGCTTATATTATTTCTCCACACACAGACTATAACAATCATATAAAGAATTTGTCACCAGATCAACCAACCTAACACTCTTGTTTACCTACTTAAGGGCTTCTACTACACGTAACTCTCTGCCACACTATATAAACAAGACGCACGTGCTTGCCACACATATAAACTTTGCACTATATAACCGCTTAATTTCATGTACTTTAACCTGTATTTTTGATTGTATCTTTTAATATGAATGTAATCTCTAAGTGTGTACTGCCACTCTAAACGTATTGAATGTTGACCCACAATATTTGCATATGTATCTGTATGTCTCTTGGGTGAAAAGGAGATCATATAAGTGTTCATTCATTAATAAATTGCTCCGAAGAAGCCAAACCTCGGTTTGGAGGAAACAGTTGTAAGCATAAAAATGTTTTGAACAGTTCTTTGATTCTTATAATTCATATAACTGCTCTGTAAATCATCTGATGTTTTTACATTGAGCTACTTAACTTACTGGTAATAAGGTAGTAATATATTACTGCCTACCACTATTTAGGGTTTGTATAAAAATATATATAACTGCAAAAGGTTTTTATATTTACATAACCATAAATAGTATAATTAATACTATATATATATATATATATATATATATATATATATATATATATATATATATATATATATATATATTGTTATACTTCGGGAGGGTCATATTTGTGTAATAATAACCCCACAAGAAAGCACTAACAATTTTAATTTAGAACGTAGCACAATGGAAAGCATCCAGTAGATAGCTAATTCCATACACCAGAGTATAACTGTAACTATCGACTACCCTTCCAAACACCCTAACAATAGACTACCTGTATTAGACACGGAACTCTGGATTAATACTATAGACGAGAGAGCCCAAATTCTCCACTCACACTATGCTAAACCCATGGCCTCCAAATACCTGATACTCAAAATCTCAGCAATGTCCAGTAGTGCTAAGTTTAATATTGTGATCGCAGGCTTGGTTCGAGTGATGAAGAACGTGTCCCGCATGTGCGACCCAACAGAAATGGAAAGACACATCCAACACTTCATCAACCGCATGCAGTTCTCTGGCTACAATCAAAGAGACAGAATCAGAGTATACGAAGGAGCCACGGAGAAGTATAAGACCCTCATAGAACTGGACATGAAAGGAATTTGCCCATTATACAGGAGCAAATCATGGAATAGCTTAGATAGGACTAGACATAAGATAGGGAAAGCCACCTCATGGTACGACAACTAGAGATACCAGAGTGTCATGTTTGTGGACGCTACCCCTGGAGGGAAATTAGCTAACCAGTGTAGAAAGGCCCTGAGAAAGACCCACTTAAATATTAAGGTGGTAGAAAAGCCAGGAACCACCATAAAATCCCTGATCATCAAAACCTACCCTTTTAAGAAAACCCACTGTATTAATAGGAAATGTATCATATGTAAGGTAAACCCCCGGATAAACTGTAAAACTAGAAACGTAGTCTATAGCATAAGATGTACAGAAGGTACTTGCAGAAACATGACAACAACATACATAGGCGAGACAGCTCGTAGCATAGGTGAAAGGATAGACCAACACTGGGGGGAACTAAAAGGACGAAAAAACGGTTCAGTACTATACGAACATGCCAGACAACAACACGACGGTAACATAGACAACATAGAAATTAGAATAATATCTAAACATAGAAATGACCCAGCAGATAGGCAAATCAGAGAGGCCAGCGAAATAGAACTTAGAAGGCCAAGGCTAAACAGAAAAAATGAATGGAATAACAACAACACCCAAACAAACAACACTGACCTAAGAGAAGTATAAATAAATAAATAAATAAATACACAAGCACAATAACAACAAACACATATAAACACACACTAGTAAATTAAGATAGAATACAATAACCAATACACAGTCACCCAAACACGAACACACATCAAACAAAACACTATACACACACGCAAACGCATGCGCAGAGAAGACAAAAAATAAACAAATAAATAAACAGACTAAATAAAGGTGGCGTAGGCATACAGTGCAACGGGAGGAAACATAATAGCACCACTGACGATGTTGCAGATGTGCAACGAAAGAACTTTGTTAGACTATATATATGTGTTTGTGTCTATATTGTATCTGTATTCTTGACCGTTGGTCAGTCAATGGTAACATTGAGGACCGAATAAATTAAATTAACCGATATAAAGGACACAGAAGCGAAAACCAACCAAACAGTGAGTGTGTTCTGTTATTAATTCTGGCAATATTATTACACAAATATGACCCTCCCCAAGTATAACAATATTTGTTTAGACACACGATTTGATATAAAAAACCTCGCAAAACTAATTCATCGCCGTTATATATATATATATATATATATATATATATATATATATATATACAGTATTTTCCGTTGTGTTGTAATATAAATATTACACACAGTAGATTATCAGCTCACGTAGAGTTTGCTCGACGGTTCCAGTTGTAGTTCCAAAAGTAATCCGGAGAAAAATAGAAAGATTTGAATGGATACAGTTTAGTTGAAAGGAATTTATTGACACGTGTTTCTATAACAGTTACATAACCTAAAACAGCTATCTATAAACTTTTAGTTATGCTTGGACGCTCAGGGATAGCAATCAAAAGTTTACCCTAAAATGGGAAAAATTAGCTAAAACCCAAAGCTTTTCCAGGAGCCAAAATTTTTGCAAATTGTGTAATCTTGAGATTTATTACATAATCACACACAAGAAGAAACTGCTGAATAACAGAATTGAACGAACATTATTCTGCCGTCACAGAACTAAAACCCTTTTTTCCCACTACAAGCCGAATATTACATAAAAGAGGGACATCCCCCAACTATATAAACCTTAATCTAGTTAGAAAAATATAAAAACAATCTCTTCTCAACATATATTAATAACCTTAAATTACCATACTAATAATGAAAAGATATGCTGATGAGAATAGGTACAAATATGCGATAATGAATGTGTCTAAAAACGTCCATAAGTATGTATATATATGTGAAAATGTATATAAATAAGTAAATATATATATATGTTTGATGTGTATAGTTAGATGTAAGTGTATTCATGTATTAAAGTGCTTATATATATATATATATATGTGTGTATGTGTATATGTGTGTGTGTGGGTATATGTATATATGTATATATATATATATATATATATATATATATATATATATATGTATGTGTATGTATATATATATATATATGTGTGTATGTATGTATGTGTATGTGGATGTGTATGTATGCGTATGTGTGTACACATGGACTAGAGTATGTATGTATATATGTGTGTGTCTATACGTGTGTATATATAAAGATAAGTTGAGTATGAAAATGTATACACATGAGCGCGTATGTATGTACATGAATACATGTGTGTATATATATGTGTATGCATGTGTATATATATGTAAGTATGAATATGTGAATTGTGAGTATATGTATTTTGTAGAGGTGTGCAAATATATTTGTGTGTGAATGCGTGGGTGAAAGAATACGTACACTTGAAAGAAAAATTTAAGTCTGAATGTTAAGTGCAAACACAAAACCAACCACGCATATCTTTACTATCTCTAATCCTTCTATAGATTTAGAAAAATAACCAATAATATATTCCATAAAAAATGTCAAAACAACAGATGGGAATCTAATTACTCACTGCCACCAAGAATTCTCACTGCTATCGAAAAACCACTCCTTCAACTATTCTTCTAACAACTTCACCCCTCCCTCCTAATATTCTCTATAAAAACTAAATAGGTCCTCAGTAATATTATTCTGATGAAATGACAGTAAATAATAACATTGAAATATTGAATGTCTGCATAACTAAAAGTTTATAGATAGCTGTTTTAGGTTATGTAACTGTTATAGAAACACGTGTCAATAAATTCCTTTCAACTAAACTGTATCCATTCAAATCTTTCTATATATATATATATATATATATATATATATATATATATATATATATATATATATATATATAGTAATAATAAAATTGAAGACTAAAATCCGAAGAGGAAGAGGGTCCGATAAGGATTATGTTATTATAATAACATATTCAGATTTAAGCAAAGAATCGTTGCTTTCACCCTTAACGGGATCTTCTGAAACAGTTTCAAAAGATCCCGTTAGGGGGTGAAAGCAGCGATTCTTTGCTTAAACTTTAATCTGTTCTTATAATATATGTATATATATGTTAATATATATATATTATATATATATATAAATATATATACAGTATTTTCCGTTGTGTTGTAATATCCATTCAAATCTTTCTATATAAATATATATATATATATGTGTGTGTGTGTAGGTAGGTACTCACTCACTCATACACACACGCACATTTATATATATATATATATATATATATATATACATATACATGGTGTCCCCAAAAATGTATACACACTTCAGCAGCATTCTAATAAAATATTGCCTGTACAGGTAATTAAAGTGTGTATACATTTTTGGGGACACGCTGTATATATATATATATGGAGGGAGAGAGAGAGAGAATGAAAGAAAGAAAGTTATGTGAGTATGTACGTGGAACGTGAGACAGGAAACGAGGGGAAGGATGGAAGGAAAGGCAGAGACAAAGAAACAGGAAACAATAAATGTATTCAGAACAAAGCAACTGATTCGAATATTTCAAACATAAGAAGAAGACTTTTTACTGAAAGAAGACGAAAATATCTTTTACCGTAATGATAGGTTCAGATATCTCCTTATAATCATCCGACTCTACATTACCTAACAGAATACAATAACATTTGAATAGAAGGTGTTTATTGAAAAACAAACAAAATGTTTACCTGCATTTTACTAATTCAGTTCACCAGTAGTACAGAAAATTATTTCAAGTATTTATTCAGTATTTATCATTGTCTGAATTTCAAATCTAACAGAATATAGTAACTGCCAAATTAGTTTTTGCTCTTGTATTTCAGAAGAAAAATTTAATAAGATTGAAACATACTTTTACACAAATGCATAAACACCTACTACAATTAATTCATATATTAAATGGGCTAGACGCCAATGAATATCCAACATCCACCAATGTCAATCTTCTTCAGGGTCTAAGGTCATCAAACATGCCTATCTGCAGTGAGGGATTGGTGATATAATTAACCTCTCACTGCGGAAATGTTTATAGAAAACGTCTTGAAAACAACCACTGATATGCACTGGCGAAATGTTCTATCCGCAGTAGAACCATGTGCTTTTCAAACTAAATGCAGCAAATTCTACATCGGCAACGTGATAAGGACATTACCCATTCATGTCAAAGAACACCTCAACACAAGTGCAAAAACACAAATTAAGATATAACAGATATTATCGAAGCCAGAGATTCTCAGAATCTTTGGAAAATGATATTTGTCATAGCCTCTAGTTGAACTATACCTTGTGATGGTATTACATAGAAGGATACTGTTTGGAAGTCCGTCGAATGAACTGTACTTGTAATTCAAAAGGCCAGTCTTATTACAGTTCCACGTTGAGATTCGCTGAAAATTACGTTAGGGTCACCCGTGTTTGTGGAATGCTCAGCTCAGCCATATGCCTGAGAAAACTAAGGACGTTAAGACAGAGTGGAGATTGTTCCACTCGGCAGTTTATTCTGTTCACCATAACATCATAACCCGTCCTATGGACTGCATGCTCTAACCACTTGGATAATATTTATTACTATATAATAAGCTTATTCACAGTTTCGGAAATGAGGGTTCTAACTGTTTGATCAAATGAACAGCTTGCTGATGAAAGTAACGTGTAAGTGAATGAGCATTCCACAGATATGTTTAACCTAAACGTAATTCTCGGAGGAATCCATCATAATACAGTGTGACAAAGCGGGTTCTTACAAGTAGAGTCCTTGAAACATTCTCAAGGTATGGGTAAACCTGAGGCTATGGCATATGAAACTTACTCAAGATACCATGGTGTTGGATTGAAACCGGAACCTAACTATTGCGATGCGAACCTCTTAATCATTCGGCCACGTTCTATCTATTTATCTATCTATCTATCTGTCCAGAAATAGCCGTCGAAACGGCTTGAGCTCTGCCGTTGGGGTCATAGTTTTTCCTATATATATATATATATATATATATATATATATATATATATATATATATATATATATATATATAACCCATGCTAGCGTGGAAGAACGGACGTAAAACGGTGATGATGATGATAGGGGTGCATGTGTGTATGCATGCAGGTATGTATACAACGTCTGTATGTATGCAGGTATGTATACCTGATTGTATTGATATAGATATTACGTACTCAAGATTCACCCGCATTTACTGTACTTTTACTGGTATTCATATGAATGTGATGGGATCACATGCTTCATATTAGACATAGGGACTTCCATGGGAAATGACCAGCCTATACTGATTCAGGCCTTGTTTGGAGTCTGAAAATAGTTCATATAATATAACAAAAGGAATGAATAAGGTCCATATTTTTCTTTCAAAGATATGTATATTTCCAAAGTTTAAGACATTTACTGGTCCGCTTCTTCCTCTCATACACTTATATTGCAAGGCTTCATTTTGCTAGTTTACCTTTTCTTATCATATATAGAAAAGATCTCACAGCAGCCATACTGCTGAAAGCCAACAGGTTAAAGAAATATCTAAGGAATGTCGTTACCCTTAACTCAAAGTGGATCACCAGATTAATCTATTTCATAATTCGTAATGCAAATTTGCAGCACTTAAAATTGCCATTTCATGCTGTAGTTATTATTCTCTGGCATTTTAAGTGGAAAATATCTATTATTCCTATATGTTACTGGTAGCAGACTTGTGATACAGCAGAATACTAGATGACTTCGTACATAATACTTGAGTATTGGAAAATTAATATATTTTAACAGAATGAAGAAAAACAATGAAAATTCAGCGATTTTAGACCAAGTAGTTTTTATTATAATGCAACTTTTCAGTTTTTCAATATCTGTAATAATAAATGTGAATTTCTCTGCTTTTTCCCATCCTGGCATTCTTGTTGTTGCAAATATAAAGATTGCATTTGAGATTTGATTTCTAATTTAAGCTCAAAATCACCAGATTTAAAGGAAAGGCAAAGTTGATAAAGTCAACACCTAGTACTTTAGTGGGACATTATTTTATCGACCCCAGGAAGATGAAAGACAAACTTGACAAATATCCCAATGGCATTTTATCCGACACTCAGCTAATTCTGTCAATTCTGCCCATCCAGCAGCTGATTGTAATTGCAGACATTTTCTGCGCTTGAGCTTCCTACATTCTCTTATAAATTTGTTTACTCGACACTTCGTAAGTTCAAAATTTGTTTATATATAAATATATATATATATATATATATATATATATATATATATATATATATATATACAGAAATAGCCGTCAAAACGGCTTGAGCTCTGCCGTCGGGGTCAAACATTTTCCTATTACCCATTCTACTACCCTAAGTATTGAGTAGTATAGTGCGTTATGGTCCATCTGGTTCCTTACCACACCTCCTTCGTTACATATATATATATATATATATATATATATATATATATATATATATATATATATATAGTAATAATAATAAATTTGAAGACTAAAATCCAAAGAGGGCTCGATAAGGATAAATATATATCAAATAGAGCAAATATTTATTAAAATAACAGATTCAAGTTTAAGCAAAGAATCGCTGCTTTCACCCTTAACGGGATCTTCTGAAACTAACAAAGTCAATCTGTAAACGCAGAACTGGATATTTCAAAAAACGTTGCAACCGGAGGAAGACAGGAAGACGATACTTTGGTTCGTGAAAACGTTCGCTGGCGAAGAACGGGAAAAAACGAATAATACGTCATTAATAGGAGCGGTGAAAAACATTTACGCGCAAAGACAGAACCACGTTTATGGTATAAAAGAGGTCGTAGACTAATGTTCTCTTAGGTGGTGCACAGAGACGTTCTCTGGCAATGAACGAAAAAACGAAGATAATACGTCATATGTGGAGCGTGGAGAACAATAGCACGCAAAGACAAAACCACGTAAATGGTATAGCAGAAGTCGTAGACTAAAATTCTAACTAGGAGACCAAATGAATCTCCGCTACAGAGTTAAGAACAAAGTAAATAAATACAATACAGAAGTAATAGAAATAAATAAATACATACACGCAAACAAAAACGTACATACACAAGCATACGCAAAACCTTACTATAGGTATACAAAACCACGCACATATAAATATGTGTGTGTGTGTATGCGTGTATACAAATAAATAAATAATTATATAAACGTATATAAATAAATAAATACGTATATAACAAGCGCACACACATACCTACATATAAATACACGAATGTTTGGAGACGTAAGTCAACTAAAACAAGAAGTACACATATACACACACCCACCATACGTACGAACCTACATAATCACACAGACGCAAAAACTCCCGTATACACATAGCCAAACCCTATGTACCAGAATATATAAAAAAATAATATATATATACATATATACATACATATATATATACATATATATATGTATATATATATGTATATATATATGTATATATATATTATTTTTATTTTTATTATGCTTTTTATATTTAATTTCATTTGTACCGTTTCCTCTCACCCCCTGTTTTCTATATGTCTCTCCACCACTCCCCTACACACCGTTGGAACTCTCTTTCCACACACTTTTCACCTGAAGAAGGGCTTATGCCCGAAACGTCGTCCCCCGCCACCACCCCACTCTCAAGGGCGTGAAACTAATAAACCTTTGTTCGTTCAATTTTTTACTATATATGTATATATATATATATATATATATATATATATATATATATATATGTATACAGTAATGGTTGCATTCTTTAAGGGTATGTCAATATTTATTTATAAAACTGCTCCATATTATATTTTATGTGATGAAAGCACACCATAATTTAACTTGGTGTCCTTCAAATATGTATAATGAAATAAATATGGTTTTATAAATATAGTTTCCATTTGTCAATATCGTATTTTTACTCCAATTATTTGTTGAGTGCTTTATATCAGCTATAAAAATATTTGCTTGTTGTATCCCAACAATTTAAATAGAACTTTTACATATATGTATATATATATGTATATATATATATGTATATATATATATATATATATATATATATATATATATATATATACCCCTCATCCGACCACCTTTCCCCAACTAACATGCTAACATCCCTCCTTTCTTCTCCTCCCCCTCCTTATCACACGCACACACCCACCGGCACATATACACGCGCTCACACTAAACACACACCCTACTACCACCACTAACCCTCACCCCCACACATCCACCCCACCACCCCGCAACTAACATCACTAACACCCCCTGACCCCAAGCACACGAACACACGCACCTACTTACACCACCCACCCTACACGCAACTAACATCACTAACACCCCCAACCCCACGCACACGTACACACACACCCTCTTACACCACCAACTCTACACACCCTACCACCACTAACCCCCACTCACACCCGCATTCAAC
The DNA here is from genome assembly GCA_964016885.1 of Eledone cirrhosa. Lineage (NCBI taxonomy): Eukaryota > Metazoa > Mollusca > Cephalopoda > Octopoda > Eledonidae > Eledone > Eledone cirrhosa. The sequence goes on along the minus strand of OZ024745.1, from coordinate 77,683,616 downwards.
CCTTTCTCCACCTCCCGTATACTAACACCCACTAACACCCCCTTCATCAAACTACACACACACCAATACACCACACTCCCTCCATCGACCCCCACACCCTTCTCTCCCCGCTCCACCCACACCCTTTCTCAAACACTCACTCATCCCACTAACACCTCTACTAATACACACACACACCCTCCTCACTCCAACTTTCACACCTACCCATCCTCACCCCTTTACCATTCCACCCTACTGCTGGTATGCCCTCTAACCACCTCCCAGCACACACAGACACACAGCACTTCTACTGCCTTGACCACTTCGTGTTCCGCGCGCACCCCACATCTCCCCTCTTCCGACCATCTCTTCACGGATTACTCGTATGTGGACCTTGACCGCGGAATCAACTACCATCCTAGGATTTTACCAACCATTCCACAACATCTTCTTACAGAATCACCTTTTTGACTCACCCACACACACACCCAAAAAAAAAATTTTTTCCCACACGCCACCTACACCCACAACACGCTTAAAACCCACACACACGTGCGTTCCACCACATATTTACACATTCATCCTCCGGATTTCTCTCCCCCCACCCCTCTATCCACACACGCACACACACTCCGACCTACACCCCACCCCACACACACCTCTTCCTGAACATGCAACCCCGTTCTTCCCCAACCCTTGCTTTCACACACACACACACACACGTACACCTACACACACACACCACCTTCAGCCCTCCCCGCTCGGACACCCCGTCTCCCTCTCCCCACTCCACCCGCCACCACCGCTCCACTCTCAAGAGCGTGAAATTAATAAACATTCGTTGTACTGCCTCTCTGTTTTGTTCCTGTTCAAATTTTCCATTATATATATATATATATATATATATATATATATATATATATATATATATATACATATATATATACTTATATATATATAAATATATACATATATATATATACATATATATATATATACATATATATATATATATGCATATATTATTATAAATCATGTCTACAGAATTATTAGATAAACAAAATATACACTCCATTTCTTCTGCCAAACAGCACAATCAACCATATAAAAAATCAATTATACTAAGCCATAAGGATAAAAGCTCCTATGAAGAAATCTCCGACAAATAAACGAGAGTGGCTTCTTCGCGATATCCACAGCAGGTTATTTATCCAACATTTCGACAGCATGCATAAATCGACCGAGTACATAATTCACCGAATTGCATATATGCATATATATATATTTAAAAAAATTGAGGCTTGTTTGCATAATTGCAAACGAATCGAATGTTATTATTAATATTCGTGACGGCCCTTGTGGCCAATAAATGAAATCATTATTAACTTTGCCTTTCATCCTTACGGGGTCGATAAAATAAAGTACCAGTAATGTACTGGGTAATTGCTGGCCTTGTGCCAATAGTAGAAACAATTATTAATATTCGAAAAATTCAGATTACATTTGTATATATGTGTATATATATATATATATATATATATATATATATATATATAGCGGCGATGAATTAGTTTTGCGAGGTTTTTTATATGAAATCGTGTGTCGAAACAGATATTGTTATATTTGGGGAGGGTCATATTTGCGTAATATTGCCAGAATTAATAACAGAACACACTCACTGTTTGGTTGGTTTTCGCTTCTCGCTGTCTTTTATATATATATATCTGCGATCTAACTTACTCGGTCCTCAATGTTGCCATTGACTGACCGGCGGTCAAAAATAATACAGATACAATATAGACACAAACACATATATATAGTTTACATAATTTACATAAATCTTTCGTTGCACATCTGCAACAATTCATTGTTCCTCCTGTTGTGTTGTATGTCTACGCCATTTTTTTTTTTTGTTCAGTCTGTCTATATATTTATTTATTTATTTGCTTGTTTGTTTATCTTATTTTATTTTGTCTTCTTTGCGCATGCGTTTGCGTGTGTGTATAGTGTGATGTGTGACTAGTGTGTATAGTGTTGTGTCTGCTGGGTGACTAGTGTGTGTTTATGTGCTTGTGTGTGTATTTATTTATCTTATTTTATTTAAGGAGGAACAATGAATATAACACCAGGAGGAACAATGAATATAACACCACTGACGATGTTGCAGATGTGCAACGAAAGATTTATGTAAATTATGTAAACTATATATATGTGTTTGTGTCTATATTGTATCTGTATTATTTTTGACCGCCGGTCAGTCAATGGCAACATTGAGGACCGAGTAAGTTAGATCGCAGATATATATATATAAAAGACAGCGAGAAGCGAAAACCAACCAAACAGTGAGTGTGTTCTGTTATTAATTCTGGCAATATTACGCAAATATGACCCTCCCCAAATATAACAATATATATATATATATATATATATATATATATATATATATATATATGATAATAAGGGCACTGCGGAGTTGCAAATGGGTTACATATGAAAAAAGTTAGTCCTTCATCAGTGATCTTGCAACCATCATAGGCATTTCATCGCTTTAAAGACCATATACCTCCGGTTGGTGCGAGCAACGGCTAAAAAAAGTCGTTGGGACACGTAAATAAAGGAGACGCGAGGGTAAACAAACAAAATGGTGAAGCAACAGAAAATGAGGAAGAAGGAGACAAGTCCCAAATTTCTATGAATTTAAATTCGGGGAAATCATGAACGAGAGAATAAAGACCATCAAATCTGGTTGAAATGTGAGCAAGGAAGGAATTTCGCACAGGTCTAACGGGAGGAAGAAGGGGTCTGATCTGCGAATTCGTTAAACATAAGTTCTGTGAAATCGTAGACGAGAGAGAGAAAAAATTCCGACCAGCTTGGCCGAGCGTGCGAGAGAAAAGAATTACACACAGGTCAAACGGGAAGAAAGAGGAGGAGGAGAGGTAGTGACAGAGAATCAGTGAGTGAAGGGTGAGGAAGAGGCTAACAGAGAGAGAGACTGCTAGAAAGGGTAAAGATACATAGAAAGAAAAAGACTTGTAGCAGCAGAGGAAAAAATATGTGTAATTATGATAAGGGCGCTGCGGAGTTGCAAATGGGTTACATATGAAAAAAGTTAGTCCTTCATAAGTGATCTTCCAACCATCATAGGCATTTCATCGCTTTAAAGACCATATACCTCCGGTTGGTGCGAGCAACGGCTAAAAAAAGTCGTTGGCACACGTAAATAAAGGAGACGCGAGGGTATACATATATATATATATATATATATATATATATATATATATATATATATATATATATATAAATATATATATAGTGTTAAACAATATTCAATGAGTATGTCAATGAATGAGTTTTACAGTAGATTGGAAGAACTCTACGGAAATTATTTTCCTGAGTTATTAAAATACAAATATTAATAAAATAGATGTTCTTTTGATCAATTACATTTTATTATACATATTTCGGATGTACAACAGTACGTTCTCATCAGACAAAATATAATGATACATGACATACCCTGAGATGCTAAATGGTTAAGATTTAATCAAGGTAGTAAAATTATTAATATTTGTATTTTAATATTATATATATATATATATTTATATATATATATATATATATATATATATATATATATATATATATATATATATATATATATATATATATTTATATATTTATATATATATATATATATATTTATATATATATATTTATATATTTATATATTTATATATATATATTTATATATTTATATATATATATATATATATATATATACATATATATGTATGTATATATGTATATATCAAAGGGCAAAGGAGCTCTTTAGAGTCAATGGCCATCCAAAATCACTGGGAGAGATGACCCCTCAGCCTTTGTCAAGGCAGAATTCTAGGAGAAGGAAAACTCTGATATAACACCTGCAACCCTCATGGTATCCAATGATGTTGACTTGTTCTTCTTTTTGGTAAATATCATCTTGGTTAAGAGAGTGGGACTGGCTTTGTGCAGTGCCTTTGCTCACTATAAAAGTTTCACGGCACAGGCATTGCTTTATATCTGGAGATCTCTCTGCACTTGCCGTCACATGGTACCATGGGCCCAGCACTGTGTCAATAATTGTCACAAGTGTAGTGTTTGTACCAGAGTTTTCAAGTCGCTGGCTGGACTAAAAATTCACACTCGTTCAGCGCATCGGTAGGGGTTCTCCTACATGGATATAAAGTAGTGGCCGTACTCGAAAACGAGTTGGCAGCCACCATATATATACATATACAGACGTACAGTAGTATGTATATATATACACACATGCACACACATATATTTATATGCACGTATTGGTTTACCGAACATTTATTATAATGCTCGTTTGTTTCATTCTATTCCATTTATCGTTTTCGGTGTGCCCGCCCGACTGAACTCACTCGATATGCAAATTAGGCTGCTCAGCCGTTAATATGCATAAGGAAAGTATATAATTTCAGACGTTCAACCATCTGGCAGAAAGGTATACGATGCTGACGATAGCTAATAAGCTTGAAACTAGTACATCGTTCCTGTGTCAGTGTTGAACAAAAAGGTGACGTGGTTGCCTAAACACTGTACGGCGTAATTCGGGCTGTTTGTTTGTTTACAAACAAACAAACCGAGTATTATAATAAATGCTCGATAAACCGATACGTGCATATATATATGCGTGCATGTGTGTATATATATACATACTACTGTACGTTTGTATACATATATGTATGTACGTATACATACATACATACTTACATACTTACATTTAAGTAAGTGCCGTACTAAGAGTGGGAAATGAAATTTCGTTTCATTCTATTCCATTTATGTATACATACATATATGTATATGTGTGTGTGTGTATGTGTGTAATGCTTTCATTCCTAGGGTGTTGTGCCTTATTAGTTTATGGTAATTAATCATTAGATGCACGGTTGTTATATGTTATGATGCCTCTATCGGGAATTGATATGCCCTGCTTTATTGAACTGCAATTAGAATTGAAGTGTCCTACATTGCGATTGTAAAAATGCTTTCTCTACTATCTTAAAATGTATATCGTATGAAAATAAATCATTTTAGTGCCACAAATATGTTTTTAGGCCATTACTATTGTATCATAATGTTTAATTTATTTGTGTTATGTCTACAATATTTACTTTTTTGTGTAGTTGGTTTTTTTAAATATATTTTGGTGGAACTGTTATTGTTTCTAAATTGTTTATTTATGTGAAGGTTCTTTAAATGCTGCTGTTTGGCTGTATTATGGTAAGAAAACGTTTTAAAGATTGCAGTCGTCGCTTGTGAATGTGATCTATATGTTAAGTTGGGATACGTATTTCTGACGGATGTCAAGCAGTGGCCTCTCCGTCTTCCTTTCTGGGTTATACTATTTAGGAATAACTTATTCAGTATATTCACCAATTTTAAAGACAGCAAGATAATATTTGTAGTAGAGCTTTAACTGTTAATTCTAGCAGGTCGGGCGACCGCGTACAGACACTTTTTACTGATGCATGTCTGTGTCTTGAGAGCTAAAGTCACAGAGGGTGAAAAGAGAATATTACCTGCTTTAATACGACCCTCTCACTTACATGTGGGCGAAGAAGAAGAAGAAGAAGAAGAAGAAGAAGAAGAAGAACAACAACAACAACAACAACAACAACAACAACAACAACAACAACAACAACAACAACAGCAACAACAACAACAACAGCAACATGATACACACACACACACACACATATATATATATATATATATATATATATATATATATATATATATATATATATATATATATATATATATATATATATATATATATATATATATATATATATTAAAATACAAATATTAATAAAATAGATGTTCTTTTGATCAATTACATTTTATTATACATATTTCGGATGTACAACAGTACGTCCTCATCAGACAAAATATAATGATACATGACATACCCTGAGATGTTAAATGGTTAAGATTTAATCAAATACCTTGATTAAATCTTAACCATTTAACATCTCAGGGTATGTCGTGTATCATTATATTTTGTCTGATGAGGACGTACTGTTGTACATCCGAAATATGTATAATAAAATGTAATTGATCAAAAGAACATCTATTTTATTAATATTTGTATTTTAATATTAATAACTCAGGAAAATTATTTAGCCGTAGAGTGCTTCCAATCTACTGTAAAACTCATTCTTTGATATACTCATTGAATCTTATATATATATATATATATATATATATATATATAGGTGTTTTGTGGACACAATTCGTCTCGATTCAGTTCAGTTGTCGTTGCGAATAGTGAGTTATATGAGAGTTTGCTTCTTATAATGTAAAACAAAAGAACATTTGTAAACAAAAGATAAATATAAAACAGACTAGAACAATGCTACAAAGATTGGGATATATTAGCTTTCGAATGGAAACAAAATTCCTCTTTCGAATGGAACCAAAACCCAGTAACTTCCGTATAAATGTAATTTACAACCGAACTATAAACAAAAAAATAAACATCAACATGTTTTTACAATCCAAACAACTGACATGATGACTATATTCCCACTAGATATTTGTTACGCTTTGTTTTGTAATACTAGATTTACAAACCAACAGACACCTGGCACCGCTTGAGTTGCTCAATCTGGATTCTTATACTAACAGATCATATTATCTGCTCGACTCCTTTGGAATTTGTATACGGATATCTTGTCCCAAATGGATTGCAGTGTTTTTAGGAAATATTAAAAAACAAAGTCGATTGTTTATATTTTTATATTTATTATCTTTGCTTTTAACTTTTAATGCGATTTTCTGAGCTCAGCCGTTAACTTAATTTGGCGCAGTAGAGATGACATTAGAATTGAATTGTCTTCATGTTTGGTTCTCCCTTGGGCAATTCAGGAGTATCCACGTAATCTTATAGAGGTCTCCATTATTCTATACATTTATAGAAGTGAATAAAGTAACGCGAAACAATAAGAAGACCTATGTGTTTATTTCCTGTTAATTGCTCGATTTCAATTCTTTAAAATTTTAAATAAAGCGAGGAGCATATTATAGTGTCCTACAAAAATTATCTCAATTTCCAAACTATAAAAATAGAAGAAACTAGTTAGAGATCTGTAACGCTGGAGAAAGACGTACTATAACTAGAGAAGCAACTGAGCGAAGCATTGTACATAGAATATATAAGGTTATAAATAAGATACATTAAGCTTTTCAGTAAATGCACTGAGATGCTTTGTTTTATTTACAAATGTTCAGAGACATTAGAAGGTACTTCTCGACTGACAATCTATTTATATATCTGAAATCTTCATAAGTTAACTTGTACTCTAGTACTCTTGTAATGCTTCGTGAGAAGTATTGCTGGAGTAGAGACTTACCACAAAACTTCAATTGGACGAGTAGTTTAATGTATCCAACTGCCAAATGATGGATAAATAGATTAGATTAAATCTATTCATAATGCGACGTAGCCAATAATGTTGACGCGTAGCTAAACGAATGCTAATGAGGGATAAGCATTCCGAAATACATGTATACACCACTACTAACCCGATACCGAAGTGATTGTGGTATGATCGCAGATTAAAATACTTACAGTGAGATTAAATGTGTTCATTATACATAAACATATTCTATACGGGTCCGTGTAGACATTTATTCTGCATCACGCTGTGCTAGCTCTGCTGCAAATTACTACATCTCTTCTTCTCTCTGTCTCTATCTTCCGAGGAAGGACTTTTGCCTGAAATGTTAAGACTCTTTCCAATTTCCCAACGCTATCAAGTGAACGATTAATAACAATCAAATAATATCACAATGTTATAGAAAAACTACAAGGTAAACGAATCCTATTCATTTTGCAGCCTACCAACCTACCTTGAAAGCACCAATCCGTGTCATGACATAATTGTTCTGTTTAGAGGTTAACTGATAAACATATAGTATGGCTTCCAATGTCTTTGTTACGTGAAAACGATATGATTTTACGAGAGTCTCCATATCTGAATTATAATCAAAGATCTTAAAGCAGTGTTTTCCTTTGTCATAGCTTCTAGTTAGTATTGCAGACTCACGTATATACATACAGATACTCATACACACAAATGTTACCACAGGCATTAGAAAATAACTACCCAACCCACTATATGGATACACACACACGCACAAACACACAAACACAAACACAGACACACACACACACACACACACACACACAGACACATATATATATATATATATATATATATATATATATATATATATATATATAATAGGGTTATATATATAATAATAGGGTCATAGTATCGTAAGAGAGGATAAAGCGGAGAGATACAAAGAGGTGCGATACAGAATACTTCATGCCAAAAGCTGATGCGTAGTGTGCTCAATGCTTGGGTTATCGGGGTTAAATATTAGAGAAAGTTAATATTTAGCGTAAGGATTAAGCAGAGCTGGAATAAGCAAATGAATGAGTGAATGAAAGAGTTACAAGCCGTTAAAACATATCTTTATATAGCTCTTACACGTGTTTCGCCCAGATGGTCTCGTCGGAGGCAGATATTCAGATGGCTAAGTCCTTAATTATAAATCCCTAGAGGGTATAATAACATCACATCGCTATGCATTGCGATTTTAGATGGTATACGTATGGATACCGGTGAAAGGGATATAATACGCTAAGGGAGGTAATTACCGGTGCCCGCGAGTGTTACTGCATTATTTTTTACCAATACCAGCTAAGGGAAAAAATGTATTTAAAAAGAATTAACTTATGCGGGGTTGGTCAACTCAGTATAAATGATGCCGTGTTAGGTGGGAATATGATAGACTGTTGGTAAAGTCGTTAAACACTGCACACAGGTATACCTAATGCAGAGGGGCTGCGTTGGGGTGCGATGTTGAAGGCCTGGAAATATTATGCCAATTTGGATCGAAGTTGTATGTTCATATGATCAATTTATCTAAGAAGTTACTCGGGTTCAGGCAACAAGTTCATAAGATTACTTTAACTTGGTCTGGCCAAGAGGAAGAATATAGCGGGGTGGGCCCGACTGAGTAGGTGTTGTGCAGCATCCCGGTGGGAAAACAGTGGGTAGATGATGGTGTTATTCCACGCTGGTATTGGTAAAAAATAATGCAGTAACACTCAACGGGCACCGGATAATTACCTCCCTTAGCGTAGTATATCCAGCGTTCTAAATATCTTGCCAAACATGGCTTGGCAAGATATTTAGAACGCTGGTTTGAGACATTTATTTCCCTCTGAAGAAGAGATATTATCTCGAAAATTAAGGACATTTAAATAAATCTAAGGTAAAAGACGAATTGTCAACAATATCTTTTGCAATTGCATTCTTTTTTCTATGTCCATACCTGCATTGTTTTGGCTTTATTATACATATTCAAACGTTTATATATATATATATATATGTGGGGGGGGCGTGTGTGTGTGTGTATACATATATAAAGCCGGTTGACTTAAGAAGCATCAGTAAATTTGTACTTTTACATGTGTTCGATCCAAAACAAATTGATATGATAATAGTCGATTGCTACGAATAATAATTGAAAAAATCGTCTAAACTTCCCCTGGAGACCGATAAACGATCAGCAGCTAGATCAAAATACCACCCCAATGCGTCATTATCTTGTTGCTAAACCAACCAGACCATAAACAAACTGCATGACCAACGAGTAATAAGAATATGTAACCTATGCAATAAAACAACAATAGCACGTAGAAAGCAGTAATAAACAGCCAACAATGTGGCACACACCTGTAAGGACGCTTTTAGACAAACAAAAGGACAAAACAAAAGCAGTCAGTAGTTAAGCACTGACATAGACAGAGACTAGCTAATAGTATCAATTCGCGAAGATATCGAGTTCACAACGATAGGCATAAAAGAATAGGTACACCGGTCAATATCACTTTTGTCTGAAGAACGCAGTGGCGTGAAACTCAAGTAGCGAATATATATATATATATGTGTGTGTGTGTGTGTGTGTGTGTGTGTGTGTGTGTGTGTGTGTGTGTGTGTGTGTGTGTGTGTGTGTGTGTGTGTGTGTGTGTGTGTGTGTGTGTGTGTGTGCGTGTGTGTGTTAGCTAAGTGTGTGTGTGTGTGTTAGCTAAGTGTGTAACTTGAGTTACAGGCGGCGTGCCCCACCGAAGCACTCAATGCTGTTACGAGGTCCATCTAGAGTGGGTTGTATTCCAGAGTTAAGGCAACTGCAGTGTGCAGAAGGTAAATAGATTACGTAAAAGCGCACACATAAACACACAGACACACCCATACACCCTCACACACATACATCAGCACAAATACACACGAATTTCTCAATTAACATTGTATAGTGTAATTGCTTTTTTGTTTATTTCAACTTGAGCTATTTCACATTTGAAGGAGGCATATTCCACATTTTGAGGCAGATACATAATGAACAAATACATAATTGTCACAAATAATTTCATTTATATTTGATACACACGAAAGAGTGGTTCATTGATAGGATCGGTAGAATATCGGACACTATGCATCGCGGCATATAGTTACGTTCTGATTTTAAATTCCACCGAGGTTAACTTTGCCTTCCATTCTCACGGGGTCGATAAAATAAAGCATCAGTCATACACTGGGTCGATTTCTTCGACTTACCCCCTCCCCCAAAAGTGTTGGCCTTGTTTCTAAATCAGAAACCATATTTGATATACATAGAAACAAACCACACATGTATACAATATTACTATGGCCAAACACACTTAGACACCACCACAATCAATGTATAGAATTGTTCCAGTACATACGCAGATACATTCAACAAAATTAAATACACACACATACTCACGTTTCCCATATTTTATTTTCTAACCTCTATACGGTTATTTTACCCCGATTTTCGAAACTGTTCACAGATACTTCCTGCGTTCGAGATTTTCAACCTTTTATAAGCATATCAACTCATTCGTCGTTTCAATTTTTATTTACAAGATTATTATTATATTTCTAGCTCTAATAAATAA
>OZ024745.1:77630066-77667566 GCA_964016885.1 Eledone cirrhosa | reverse complement strand
CGTGCATGGTGTGTGTGTCCATACGTATGATTGAATGTACGTGGGAAGAAATGAATATGCCAAGAAAATGGGGCAGATTGAGTTATATCAAATACCAGATGAATTTATATTAAAGCAAGCAATATAAACAAGTCGGTCAAAGTGAGAAAATGATAAATGACTTATGTAGGGTGTGGAGATAGGCTAACAGGAAGACATAAAAGAATAGAAAAGAAAAGGAGATTGTTTAATAAATGTAGACCTGGGTGGGGCGTATTAATAGCTAGATCAACAAATGTTAGTCGAAAGGTAAACTGAGTAAGAATACTGAACAGGTAAACACCTATTTCTTTTCCACGTTCATAACTCTAGACATATGTAGACAATTCCGTTTTTATCAATCGGTTGTCTGACACAAATGCGTTCATTGACTGTCTCCGCATCAAAGTGATCCTATATCTGTGTCACACAACTTTTCTAAGGAAAATATTGTGGCTATGTAAGCTAGATTATTTACGAAATATGCCACCCACTGATTTAAACATGATCTATTATCAAATGCTCTTCCTTCTGTTTTCAAAGTTAATACAACATTCGATTCTCACGTAGATTTTATTTGGTAAAAATTCGAATAATGCCATCTTTGTCGTTGTATCCTTTGTGATTGTATGCGTTGTCTATTTTGACTACGCACTTGGTCTCAATATATATATACACACACACACATATATATATATAGTACAATACACACACATATATATATATAGTACAATACACACACATATATATATATATAGTACAATACACACACACATATATATATATATAGTACAATACACACACATATATATATATATAGTAATAATAATAAATTTGAAGACTAAAATCCAAAGATGGCTCGATAAGTATATATCAGATATATAAGAACCGTAGAGCAAATATTTATTAAAATAACAGATTAAAGTTTAATCTGTTATTTTAATATATATATATATATATATATATATATATATATATATATATATATATATATATAATATAAGATCAAAAGATGGTTAAAGGAGTTCCATGTATTTTATTATGCGCATTTCAAAAACAAACATCATCATGCAATAATATTTGTGTTTTCATCAGATAAAACAGGAGAACATGATATGAAGGCTAAAAAACACTTGTGGATAGTGCAGTTTTAAATCAACATATGAAAAGTGGTTTTAGATTGATGTGTGATATTGGGAAAAATATTTTATTTAGAGAGGGGGGGGGGTGGAAAGGATGAAAAATGGAAGGAGATGAGAGGGAGAGATGGGTGATAGAGAGAAAGAGATAGTTTTTATAACTGAGAGGAGATATATTGTTTTACATAGAGAGGTTGAAAACCGTTGGAAGATAATGTATAAATTAAAAAAATTTTGAAAATTAACGAAGGGAGGATATGTGCGAGGAAAAAATATTTTATTTAGGGGGGGGTTGGAAAGGATGAAAAAAGGGGGAGGAGATGAGAGTGAAGGTGGAGAGGGAGAGATGGGTGATAGAGAGAAAGAGATAGTTTTTATAACTGAGAAAAAGATATATAGTTTTACATAGAGAGGTTGGGAACCGTTGGAAGATAATGTATAAATTAAAGGAATTTGAAAATTAACGAAGAGGATTTATGTATGAAGATAGAGAGAAAAAATAATAATTGTGGATGAATATTCTAACGTCAAAAAAAGAAATGTATGTTGATAAGATATTGTGGCAATTTCAAAATTAACGAAGAGAAAAATTATTAAGGTTTGTGTGTAGAAGGATTTGAGAAAAATAATGTGGAGTTAAAGTTTGTATATTGAAGGAATTGATAATATATGCGAATAAAGAGTTAATATGTATTAATAATGAGTTCGTTGATGGGGAGAAAAAAATAATAAATTAAGGATGAAATTGAGATTAAAAAGATTTATGATAGAGAGAAAAAATAATAATGATTGCGGATGAATATTCTAACGTCAAAACAACAAATGTATATGTTATGATTTTACAAGGTGGAGATAGAATGAGGGTAATGAGTAAACAAGTATTATAGAGTGTATAATGCCCTTTAAAGTAAGGTAGATGGGTATATTTTAAAGAGGTGTATGTATATGTGCCTTTGAGAAAAGATTCTAAATTGATAAAGAATTGAATATTAACTGTATACTTTGTGAAAAGTTCTATGGAATTTATGCAGGCAGATAGAAAACAAATCTGTACGTCTATTTATTATAGAATCTAGGTTAGAGATAATGGTAAATTTTTCATTTAGGCAGAGATTACAGATTTTAGATAGAGAGCTGTTCAAGTATGAGGATGCAGAAGAAATCTTCTTCCAAAAGATGGTATATTTAATGTTTTTGTCTTTTAAGGACCATATGAGTTCTGAGAGAGCAGTGTTGGTTCTTTTAAGTTTGTATTTGAAAGATGAATGATGATTATAGAGACGAGCTTTAAAAGAGGTGGAAGTGGAGCCAAAATAGGTGAAGGAATTGGTGCTAGTTATAATTTTACATTCATAAATTAAGTTTTTATCGAGACAATGGTTGTTGAGAGGACATTTATTTTTAATGCGGCAGTTGCAATTAGAGAGATTATTAATGAGTGATCTAGTGTTATCTATAGAAGGAATTGGATTGGAGAAGTTGTTTGCGATAGGAATAATAGGAATAATAGTTTCTTGATTTAGAGTTGGATTATGAACATTTAGCGAAGTTGTGTTTGACGTTGTATTTGGGTTTACAGAAGTTAGCCTAGGGTTTACAATGACGTCGGGAGTACTATTACTGTTATTATGAACTTCAATATTGGAAGGAAGAGATTTAGTATTCAGTATTTTATTGTTGTGTTTAGAGATGATGTTGGAAACATTGGAGGATGTAGAATACGAAAATTTGATGGTGTGTTTGTTAAATATTTTACTATAGATATGTGAGGGAGGGAAGCATTTATTTAAGGCACTAAAAAATAATTTAGGAATATTGTTATTAATAGAGATGGAGAAAGGAGCATTATACCAGATTATGTTTTTGTATCTAGGTCTTTTATTAAAATTATTGGAATGGTCATGATTAATTATTCTACTGTAAGTTTTTCTAGAATTTGTTTCTTTACTATATTTGATTTTATCTGGATAGCCGGCTTTAGAAAGTGCGTTATTATAGTAATTGGCGTTAGCATCAAAGATGTTTTTATTAGAAGATATGTTAGATATTCTTTTTCCAATATTATTAACTATAGCATTCTTGATATTGGTAGGATGGTTAGATTTAAAGTTAACATAATTTAGGTTCTCATTGTTTTTATGGTAAGGGTAATATAGGCCAGTGTCAAGATTAAGAGATACATCCAAGAAATTAGCTAGTTTGATACTATTATCAAATTCAATTTTTAGGTTATGTTGGTTAAAGAGATTACGTATATTGTTCTTAATAATATTAAGGTTAACTATATTGCAATTTAGGATAGTAAAGAGTCCATCGTCACGATAAATTCCACCGCGAAGTTGAGGAATTTTCCGACTCAAAGAGTTCAAAATGAAGATACCAATTAAATCAGTCAATTGGGATGAATCGGATGCTCCCATTGTGATGTCGAAGTTGTTAGAGGTATCGGCTCTGGTCCAATATTCGTTGTTGAACTCTAGGATGGTTTTACGTGCGGTGAGGATGATGTGAAGTTCATCTGTGGTGATGTCAGAATATTTAAGTGCGAAAGATAGAGCATTATTGAGAAGTGAAGGCGAAATGGAGGAATAGTAGCTGGCAATATAAAATTGAATAAATTTTAGTTTGTTTTTATTATCCAATTTGTTGAACCAGCCAATCACTTCAGAAGTACCAAACCATAAATTTAGGTTCAAAGAAGAGCAATTAGAACTAACCTGTGGGATAATTCTATCCAAGATGGCTTTACTAACAACCCCCAGATCAGATTTAGAGGGGGCGATTAATCTAACAGGTAGTTCAGTGCGAAAATTGTTTTTGTGATCCAGATAAAATCAAATATAGTAAAGAAACAAATTCTAGAAAAACTTACAGTAGAATAATAAATCATGACCATTCCAATAATTTTAATAAAAGACCTAGATACAAAAACATAATCTGGTATAATGCTCCTTTCTCCATCTCTATTAATAACAATATTCCTAAATTATTTTTTAGTGCCTTAAATAAATGCTTCCCTCCCTCACATATCTATAGTAAAATATTTAACAAACACACCATCAAATTTTCGTATTCTACATCCTCCAATGTTTCCAACATCATCTCTAAACACAACAATAAAATACTAAATACTAAATCTCTTCCTTCCAATATTGAAGTTCATAATAACAGTAATAGTACTCCCGACGTCATTGTAAACCCTAGGCTAACTTCTGTAAACCCAAATACAACGTCAAACACAACTTCGCTAAATGTTCATAATCCAACTCTAAATCAAGAAACTATTATTCCTATTATTCCTATCGCAAACAACTTCTCCAATCCAATTCCTTCTATAGATAACACTAGATCACTCATTAATAATCTCTCTAATTGCAACTGCCGCATTAAAAATAAATGTCCTCTCAACAACCATTGTCTCGATAAAAACTTAATTTATGAATGTAAAATTATAACTAGCACCAATTCCTTCACCTACTTTGGCTCCACTTCCACCTCTTTTAAAGTTCGTCTCTATAATCATCATTCATCTTTCAAATACAAACTTAAAAGAACCAACACTGCTCTCTCAGAACTCATATGGTCCTTAAAAGACAAAAACATTAAATATACCATCTTTTGGGAGAAGATTTCTTCTGCATCCTCATACTTGAACAGCTCTCTATCTAAAATCTGTAATCTCTGCCTAAATGAAAAATTTACCATTATCTCTAACCTAGATTCTATAATAAATAGACGTACAGATTTGTTTTCTATCTGCCTGCATAAATTCCATAGAACTTTTCACAAAGTATACAGTTAATATTCAATTCTTTATCAATTTAGAATCTTTTCTCAAAGGCACATATACATACACCTCTTTAAAATATACCCATCTACCTTACTTTAAAGGGCATTATACACTCTATAATACTTGTTTACTCATTACCCTCATTCTATCTCCACCTTGTAAAATCATAACATATACATTTGTTGTTTTGACGTTAGAATATTCATCCGCAATCATTATTATTTTTTCTCTCTATCATAAATCTTTTTAATCTCAATTTCATCCTTAATTTATTATTTTTTTCTCCCCATCAACGAACTCATTATTAATACATATTAACTCTTTATTCGCATATATTATCAATTCCTTCAATATACAAACTTTAACTCCACATTATTTTTCTCAAATCCTTCTACACACAAACCTTAATAATTTTTCTCTTCGTTAATTTTGAAATTGCCACAATATCTTATCAACATACATTTCTTTTTTTTGACGTTAGAATATTCATCCACAATTATTATTTTTTCTCTCTATCTTCATACATAAATCCCCTTCGTTAATTTTCAAATTCCTTTAATTTATACATTATCTTCCAACGGTTCCCAACCTCTCTATGTAAAACTATATATCTTTTTCTCAGTTATAAAAACTATCTCTTTCTCTCTATCACCCATCTCTCCCTCTCCACCTTCACTCTCATCTCCTCCCCCTTTTTTCATCCTTTCCATCCCCACCCCCCCTAAATAAAATATTTTTTCCTCGCACATATCCTCCCTTCGTTAATTTTCAAAATTTTTTTAATTTATACATTATCTTCCAACGGTTTTCAACCTCTCTATGTAAAACAATATATCTCCTCTCAGTTATAAAAACTATCTCTTTCTCTCTATCACCCATCTCTCCCTCTCATCTCCTTTCCTTTTTCATCCTTTCCACCACCCCCCCCCTCTCTAAATAAAATATTTTTCCCAATATCACACATCAATCTAAAACCACTTTTCATATGTTGATTTAAAACTGCACTATCCACAAGTGTTTTTTAGCCTTCATATCATGTTCTCCTGTTTTATCTGATGAAAACACAAATATTATTACATGATGATGTTTGTTTTTGAAATGCGCATAATAAAATACATGGAACTCCTTTAACCATCTTTTGATCTTATATTATGTATACTCCAGTCCTACAAACTGTAGAGTGCTTCTTATCCGATATCTGCATTGCTTTATTGTACTACAATAAAACTCACCTCCTACATTAACTTGCTCCTTAACGGTTGAGCGCTTACTCTCATATTGGATACCTTTTGATGGTCCTTCACCTCTTCTTCTACAACATGGATTATTACAACATAACCAATTCAACTAAAGTCATTCCTATACCTGGTAAATCTGAATTCACCAAACTTCTTATTGAAAAAACTGACTCCTTCGTAAGAAGACTTAGATGGACAGCCTATTTCTATGACCAGCGCCTAAAAGGGAACTTTCATACCAAAGAACATAACTTCCTCGATCATCTTTTTAATTCTAGACGAAATCCTCCCTCCAACAAAAATCTAGTACAATTCGAGGAAGAATTAACTAAATTAATAAAAAATCTTAAATTCAAGAGATACCCTTACAAAGGACAAGAGCACCTTGTAAATCTCAAGAACACAATCTCTAACCTAAATTCCTCAAAAAATGTTTTAGTCCACTCTGACAAAACCAATAACTTATATGGTATTTCCAAGGATAATTATAACAACCTTATCCTAAAGGAACTTAGGAAAAAGTATCGTAAAACCAACCATGAAAATTTAGAATGCATAAACCTTGAAGCCTATGAGATTAGGTCAAAACTTGGCATTGAAAAAAAGACCGAACCATTCCTCCCAAGAATTCCGAGGGTAAATCTCAAGGATCACAAAAACAATTTTCGCACTGAACTACCTGTTAGATTAATCGCCCCCTCTAAATCTGATCTGGGGGTTGTTAGTAAAGCCATCTTGGATAGAATTATCCCACAGGTTAGTTCTAATTGCTCTTCTTTGAACCTAAATTTATGGTTTGGTACTTCTGAAGTGATTGGCTGGTTCAACAAATTGGATAATAAAAACAAACTAAAATTTATTCAATTTTATATTGCCAGCTACTATTCCTCCATTTCGCCTTCACTTCTCAATAATGCTCTATCTTTCGCACTTAAATATTCTGACATCACCACAGATGAACTTCACATCATCCTCACCGCACGTAAAACCATCCTAGAGTTCAACAACGAATATTGGACCAGAGCCGATACCTCTAACAACTTCGACATCACAATGGGAGCATCCGATTCATCCCAATTGACTGATTTAATTGGTATCTTCATTTTGAACTCTTTGAGTCGGAAAATTCCTCAACTTCGCGGTGGAATTTATCGTGACGATGGACTCTTTACTATCCTAAATTGCAATATAGTTAACCTTAATATTATTAAGAACAATATACGTAATCTCTTTAACCAACATAACCTAAAAATTGAATTTGATAATAGTATCAAACTAGCTAATTTCTTGGATGTATCTCTTAATCTTGACACTGGCCTATATTACCCTTACCATAAAAACAATGAGAACCTAAATTATGTTAACTTTAAATCTAACCATCCTACCAATATCAAGAATGCTATAGTTAATAATATTGGAAAAAGAATATCTAACATATCTTCTAATAAAAACATCTTTGATGCTAACGCCAATTACTATAATAACGCACTTTCTAAAGCCGGCTATCCAGATAAAATCAAATATAGTAAAGAAACAAATTCTAGAAAAACTTACAGTAGAATAATTAATCATGACCATTCCAATAATTTTAATAAAAGACCTAGATACAAAAACATAATCTGGTATAATGCTCCTTTCTCCATCTCTATTAATAACAATATTCCTAAATTATTTTTTAGTGCCTTAAATAAATGCTTCCCTCCCTCACATATCTATAGTAAAATATTTAACAAACACACCATCAAATTTTCGTATTCTACATCCTCCAATGTTTCCAACATCATCTCTAAACACAACAATAAAATACTAAATACTAAATCTCTTCCTTCCAATATTGAATTTCATAATAACAGTAATAGTACTCCCGACGTCATTGTAAACCCTAGGCTAACTTCTGTAAACCCAAATACAACGTCAAACACAACTTCGCTAAATGTTCATAATCCAACTCTAAATCACAAAACTATTATTCCTATTATTCCTATCGCAAACAACTTCTCCAATCCAATTCCTTCTATAGATAACACTAGATCACTCATTAATAATCTCTCTAATTGCAACTGCCGCATTAAAAATAAATGTCCTCTCAACAACCATTGTCTCGATAAAAACTTAATTTATGAATGTAAAATTATAACTAGCACCAATTCCTTCACCTATTTTGGCTCCACTTCCACCTCTTTTAAAGCTCGTCTCTATAATCATCATTCATCTTTCAAATACAAACTTAAAAGAACCAACACTGCTCTCTCAGAACTCATATGGTCCTTAAAAGACAAAAACATTAAATATACCATCTTTTGGGAGAAGATTTCTTCTGCATCCTCATACTTGAACAGCTCTCTATCTAAAATCTGTAATCTCTGCCTAAATGAAAAATTTACCATTATCTCTAACCTAGATTCTATAATAAATAGACGTACAGATTTGTTTTCTATCTGCCTGCATAAATTCCATAGAACTTTTCACAAAGTATACAGTTAATATTCAATTCTTTATCAATTTAGAATCTTTTCTCAAAGGCACATATACATACACCTCTTTAAAATATACCCATCTACCTTACTTTAAAGGGCATTATACACTCTATAATACTTGTTTACTCATTACCCTCATTCTATCTCCACCTTGTAAAATCATAACATATACATTTGTTGTTTTGACGTTAGAATATTCATCCGCAATCATTATTATTTTTTCTCTCTATCATAAATCTTTTTAATCTCAATTTCATCCTTAATTTATTATTTTTTTCTCCCCATCAACGAACTCATTATTAATACATATTAACTCTTTATTCGCATATATTATCAATTCCTTCAATATACAAACTTTAACTCCACATTATTTTTCTCAAATCCTTCTACACACAAACCTTAATAATTTTTCTCTTCGTTAATTTTGAAATTGCCACAATATCTTATCAACATACATTTCTTTTTTTGACGTTAGAATATTCATCCACAATTATTATTTTTTCTCTCTATCTTCATACATAAATTCCCTTCGTTAATTTTCAAATTCCTTTAATTTATACATTATCTTCCAACGGTTCCCAACCTCTCTATGTAAAACTATATATCTTTTTCTCAGTTATAAAAACTATCTCTTTCTCTCTATCACCCATCTCTCCCTCTCCACCTTCACTCTCATCTCCTCCCCCTTTTTTCATCCTTTCCATCCCCACCCCCCCTAAATAAAATATTTTTTCCTCGCACATATCCTCCCTTCGTTAATTTTCAAAATTTTTTTAATTTATACATTATCTTCCAACGGTTTTCAACCTCTCTATGTAAAACAATATATCTCCTCTCAGTTATAAAAACTATCTCTTTCTCTCTATCACCCATCTCTCCCTCTCATCTCCTTTCCTTTTTCATCCTTTCCACCCCCCCCCCTCTCTAAATAAAATATTTTTCCCAATATCACACATCAATCTAAAACCACTTTTCATATGTTGATTTAAAACTGCACTATCCACAAGTGTTTTTTAGCCTTCATATCATGTTCTCCTGTTTTATCTGATGAAAACACAAATATTATTACATGATGATGTTTGTTTTTGAAATGCGCATAATAAAATACATGGAACTCCTTTAACCATCTTTTGATCTTATATTATGTATACTCCAGTCCTACAAACTGTAGAGTGCTTCTTATCCGATAACTGCATTGCTTTATTGTACTACAATAAAACTCACCCCCTATATATATATATATATATATATATATATAACAAAGGAATTGTGGTGAGGAACCAAATGGACCATAACGCACCAGAGTACTCAATACTTAGGGTAGTAGAGTGGGTAATAGGAAAAACTATGACCCCGACGGCAGAGCTCAAGCCGTTTCGATGGCTATTTCTGGACTGAAATAGCCGTCGAAACGACTTGAGCTCTGCCGTCGGGGTCATACTTTTTCCTATATATGTATATATATATATATATATATATGCGCACGCACATACATACACACACACAGACACAGACACACACACACATATATATATATATAGAGAGAGTATACACATATATGTGTGTGTGTGTTGTAGTTTGCTTGAAGCATTGTATATAATATATAGTGTAGAAAGTGATATAAGGCTAGAACGAAAGAAACAACACCAACAAAAACAATTAAACAAAGGTGACCAGGTGACTAACTTTTTCGTTACCTTCATCTTAACGTCCATTTCGGATTGTTTAGCCTTATATGACTTTCCACGTTATATATATATATATATATATATATATATATATATATATATATATATATATATATATATATATATATATATATATATATATGCAAAAGTTTCTATTCAAAATTGTTGGGATACAACAAGTAAATATTTTTATAACTGATATAAAGCACTCGACAAGTATTTGGAGTAGATATACGATATTAACAAATGGAAACTATATTTATAAAACCATATTTATTTCATTATACATATTTCAGGGATACCAAATTAAATTATGGTATGCCTTCATCAGACAAAATACAATATAGACTATCCGGATGACTTCGAAAAACAATGGTTGCATTTTAATAGGGTACGTCAAAGCTTATTTGTAAAACTGTTATATATTGTATTTTGTCTGATGAAGGCATACCATAATTTAATTTGGTATCCCTGAAATATGTATAATGAAATAAATATGGTTTTATAAATATAGTTTCCATTTATTAATATCGTATATATATATATCGTTTCTGAATTTGTTTAGCAAGATTCTTTATCTGAAAACGTGTGTTGAAACCGATATTGTTATACTTTGGGAGGGTCATGTTGCCAATAAGAAACACACGCACCAGTTGCTTTCACTTCAATTTAGTATAATAAATTTATAAATTTAGGAATTTAAAAATTTCCGGTTGGTTGGTTCCACAACCAGATGATTGTTTATATATTGTCAAAGTTCTTTCGTCACACATTCTGTGACTTCTTCAGTGACTTGTTTCAACAAGATGGCGTAGGACAGAACAAAGGAGAGGCACAAAAACAAAGAAAAGAATCCCCAGTCACTGAAGAGGTCACAGAATGTGTGACGAAAGAACTTTGACAATATATAAACAATCATCTGGTTGTGGAACCAACCAACCGGAAATTTATAAATTCCTAAATTTATAAATTTATTATAATAAATTGAAGTGAAAGCAACTGGTGCATGTGTTTCTTATTGGCAACATGACCCTCCCAAAGTATAACAATATATATATATATATATATATATATATATATATATATATATAAAGTTATATCTGTATAAATACAGAGTGGGTAACAGATTCTGCATCAATGTATATATCATCCAAACAACCATTCACTCTTAGTGTTATTCTGAAATAGTCGTACAAATTTGCATATAATCGTGTTAATAATTAATTAAGATATATATTATTATTATTACATACTTACATGTTAAATATGTAAGTATGTGCTCAATTTTGTCTTCTGTTTTGTGGTGCGGTTTTCGTGAATCGTGTCTGCGCATGCGTTTGCGCGTGCATTTTCACCTGTGTGTGTTTTTGTATTTGTCCTGTCTATATGCGTTTGATGTGTGTGTGTGTGGGGGGGGGGGTATATTTCGCAGTTTGTATCTTTTTTTCCTTATTCTGTCTTTAGTCTTTAAGTTTCGGACTGTTAATATTTAACTCGTGTTTTCTGTTCAGGTTTGGTCTCTCTTTAATTGTGTGTGTGATCTGCGTAATTTGGCTGGGTGTTGCATCAGTTCTATGTTTGGACAGAATTTTTATTTCTATTTCATCTATTGAGCCCCCGTGCTCCATGTTGGTATAGCACTGATTAAGTTTTCTCCTCCTTAAGTTCTCGCCAGTGTTCCTTTAATCTCTCTTCTGTGTATGTCGTTGCCTGGTTTCTGCATCATCCATATGTGCACCGTATCCTATAGACTACATTTCTAGTTTTGCAGTTTATCTGCGGACTTACCTTACAGACTGTACATATGACTGCTTCCTCTTCTTAAGCGTATGTTTTATTATTGAACTTAACACGTGGCGCTTTAGTGTAGTATACATACTTCAATGAACGAAGGCCGCATTGCAAATATTCCTTTAATGTTACAAAAATTACAATACGTATTTCTTTTACCTGGTTACACCATCAGATCATGACGCAAGACTTTTGTCGACGTCATCAGGTTTAAATTGAGAAAACTAAATAATCCATTACTGGATCACGGCAAACAGAGAATAGTATTGAATCGGAGACGGCATGGTAGTCAGTGTAACTGCTCTTCAGAACTGCTATATATACGTAATATGAGTGTATGTGCAACCATAATTCCGTATGAATACCTTCATACATTAATGTATACATTATATTTATGTTACATATGTTAGAATGGGGCTTGTGATTCGTAATCAGTTGCTTGCAATTGCCTTCTTGTTTTCTTTATCTTTTATTTAAATATTCTGAAGATAATAACTGAATCTAACAAAATAAATATTTCTTTTGTTAGACTGCAAACAACAATAGGTTGATAAGATCAAAGAAAACATTTTTGAGATTCCTTGCATGTTTCCTTCATCTCCATTTGTAATTATTAAATTATGAAGTCTAATATTTAATTAAAGTCATGTTTAATAATATGGTGATTTTATTAAAAATAGGGCTATTCATTATATAATTGTTTCTACTTTAGGCACAAGGCCAGCAATCACCCAGTGCATTACTGGTACTTTATTTTATCGACCCCGTAAGGATGAAAGGCAAAGTCAACCTCGGCGGGATTTGAACTCAGATCATAAAGGGACGTAACTATGCTGGAAAGCATGGCGTCCGACCCTCTACCGATACTCCCAATATAATGTTACACAATAAACCTAATGGCCCTTTAGAATGATAGTGTATAATGAATATATGCTCTTTCTTTCTTACACACTCTCTCCCCTCTTTCTCTCTCTCTCTCTTCTCACTCTGTCTCTCTCCCTCTCTCTCTCTTCGTGTATATATATATATATATATATATATATATATATATATATATATATATATATATATATATATAAAGCAAGAGAGTGGAAGAGAAAGAGACTATTCAAATTGAGAAAAATAGAATGTGAATATTATTATAATAATTCTCTACCCTACGATAAAAGCTGAACTATAAGGCAGAGAATCTATATATATTTATATACATACATACGTTGGCTGACTGAAAACGCATTTGTGTTTGTTTTTGTTTTTTATTTTCAATTGTTTTTCGTTCCTTCCTCTTCTCACTCTATCTTCCTATTTCATCTTTTATTTCTCATTCCATCTTCTGATGAAAGACTAGTATCCGAAACATAAAACTTTTTTCTTATTATTTCAAATGTTAAATTAATATATTTCTTCGTCGTACAGTGTCGTTTGCTTTGTTATTTCTCTCTATTTTTTGCATATAAATATATGTAATAATATATATGTATTTATTCTGTGAAATCGTGTTTTGAAAGCGAAATTATAATATTTGGGGATGGTCATATTGTAAATATTGCCAATAGAAAGAAACATTCGTACCTGAATTCGTGACGAAAGAACTTTGATAAACAGATGAATGGCGATTAATAAAAATAAAGTGGAATTTATATGATGCGTGTGTTTCTTCCTATTGGCAATTTTGGCAACATGACCATCCCCAAATATAATAATTGTTTCTACTTTTGGCACAAGGCCAGCAATAACCCAGTGTATTACTGGTACTTTATTTTATCGACCCCATAAGGATGAAAGGCAAAGTTAACCTCGGCGGGATTTGACCTCAGAATAGCAAGGGCCGTAATTCTATGCGTCAAAGAATGGCGTCCGACCCTCTACCGATACTGCCAATCTACCGCCCTATATATCCCCAAATATAATAATTGTTTCTACTTTAGGCACAAGGCCAGCAAATTACCCAGTGCATTACTGGTACTTTATTTTATCGACCCCGTAAGGATGAAAGGCAAAGTCAACCTCGGCGGGATTGATATAATAATATAATAATATAATAATATAATAATATAATAATAATAATATATATGTGTGTGTAGCCAGCTGGTAAGTAATAACATATTATTATCTATTATTATCTAGCTTTCATCATAAACTGGACTCGACCAAATGCTTGTAAGTCAAACAGTATATGAAAATAGTTCGAAAAACAAGTAAATTTGTATTTGTTATTCATAAGGAATTGTGAATTGCTAATGCTGTGGTCAGGTCGTGAATTGGCAGTCATCAGAACGTTGGATAGAATGCTTTGCGGTATTTGTACCGGCTCTCTACTTTCTGAGTTCAAATCCCACCGTGGTCAACTTTGCCTTTCATCCTTTCAAGGTCGATATAAACAGTAACAATCTAGTAGTGGAGTCGATTCTTTCACTATATCTCTTTCCCACATTCTTTCTCTCACTCTCTGTCCTTCTCTGGAAGAAATCTGTTTTATCAGACAAACCTGGAGAGGAGATTAGATCCGCCAAGTCTAAATATTGACACTAGCTGTAGCGACTCTCTGATCTCCGAACTACGCACTCTATCAACTAACGTTACTCCAAACATCTTTCGGAGTCACCCCATTTTGGCTGCTTGTATTCGCAATAGTATGTTTTTGGTCATTACTCAAGATAGGTAAGGGTTGGAAGAAACATATAATTGAAGATAGAGAGTTTAGCTTTTACACCTACTTCACTTCTAATAACCGAATACTGAAGCTGGCGTATTACTGCACCAGCTCCTGCAATTTTTGTCTCTAATTCAGCCTCCAGCCTTCCATCACTCGCGAGTTGAGTTAGTGTTTTGTGAAAATAATCTTACAAGTATTATTTCTCAGATCTTGACGATATTCTCTCAGTCAAATTACAGAAAACTACTTGTAAATACAACGATATTATAACTAATAAGATCATTCAAGGAATTGAAATGGTTATACTGTAGTTAACTCTTATTTAAGAAGCTGGGAATCTAATCTCAATAACTTTTCAATCTTTCATATGTGTGTGTTTATGTGTATATGTGTATGTTTGAGTGTGTGTATGTGTATATATATATATATATGTGTGTGTGTGTGTGTGTGTTTCCTGCAATCATTGTTCAAGTGTATTTAAGCAATGTAAGCTGTTTTATTAAAATTATCTTAAAGGGTAACGTTGGTGATTAGATATTCTAAGAAACGCAGATTTCATTCCGCTATTGGAATTGAGACCGTCTGTTTATTTAGAATGATGATGGTTCGAATGTGATACTAAATTATTTTTTTTTTGGGGGGGGGGGTTATAGACTTCATGTTTAGTGAAAGCAGCGAAAACAATTTTTAGAATTACGGCCCTTGCCATTCTGAGTTCAAATTCCGCCGAGGTTAACTTTGCTTTTCATCCTTATGGGGTCGATAAAATAAAGTACTAGTAATACACTGGGTAATTGCTGGCCTTGTGCCAAAAGTAGAAACAATTATGAGGAGGCTTCAGGATATTTTGCTAAACACTCTGAGTTTAGAATATAAATTAAAAATTCGGGTTCCTTATTAAATATATCTAATTAAAATTAAAAATCGTTTCGAGTATCGTCATTTTGCAAGTTAGGTTTGGTTCCCGGTTAAAACCATTCTTCTAATATTCGCTACTGTCCTTGAGATAGATGTGAATGCTAGACTATTGTGTTTCCCTCGATACTTAACTATTCATTACGCATACTCGTATATGCATACGCATAGACGAGACACCAGCTCACACATTTTTACCAGACAGATGCACACAGGCACACACTAACACAAACACATGTACAAATATAGGTTTACACAAAAAACTAGATTAGATAGATAAACACTATACTGATTATGTAAACAAATTCAAAGAATGATATGCAAATATTCTGCATTGTAAAATAGACATATATGATGCGTACATGTGCACTTACTTTTTTTTTCTTGTTCCCGCCACATATACTTTTTTCTGTTTCTCTGTATTACCTTTTCTACGTTTGCCATTCTATTTAAAACACTGTTTACTTTCATCTTCCTATACAAGATTTGAACATCTCGGTATCAGTTATATTCTTTTATTATAAAAGGGCGGTGGATTAGCACTATCGTTAGAACATCGAACAACATGCTTTGTGGCATAGAGTAACGGCCCTTCACATTCTGAGTTCAAATCCTGCCGAGGTTAGATTTGCCTTTCATCCTTACGAGGTTGATAAAATAAACTGCCAGTAACACACTGGGGTCAAAATTGTTTGCCTTGTACCTAAATCAAAAACCATTATTTACAATAAACTCACCAGAATTACAAAATACTCCCCTTTGACTTACCTTCGTATTATTTATATTTCGGAATAGTCTGAAATAAAGTTGATGCAATTTTAATATATTTACTGCGAGACGTAAATATTTGAAACCTATTCCGGCAAGAAAGATCTGACATAATCACGTTAATCACCTTGGGACTGTCACCTTGGGACCTTGGGAATTAGCGATCTCGTATCCCTATCTATAAAAAGAAAGCATTCACCAAATTGACCTCATTTGCAAATAAAAAGGGGAATGGCAGAATACCTGTATACGGTGTGATGTGCAACATGGATGGTTAGCATCGCATCAAAGGCACTTGACTATGCCCATAATGAAAACACTTTTTTTGTAGCTTTGTCAAAGGAAGGACTTTTGAGACTGTTGGGGAGAATAGAGAAAGAAACCACAATTTGGGAGTTGCTGTAGTAGGAAACAGCACATCAAGATATCGTGTTATCCTTACACCAGTGACCTGGTCTGAATGCTTTCAACAGAGTACACTATATCTACGTTATGTACCTAGTGACTGGATAGTGGTGTTAGAATGGGTGATAGGTTAAGTCTTCCACCCAGGAACAGATGCAGTTCGACGGAGTTCTTTGTAGTTTTCGTCGACCCAATTTTACCCGCAGCAACTCTACTCTTTGGTTCCCATTGTAGTAAGTAGACAACAGTAAGAAATACTGTCTATCTTCTTAAACAACGATCGAGAAATGTTATGTATTAGGGCGATGTGTTCAAGTACCAATTTTGGAATTCGCATAGGTAATAAATAGAAAACCACATGGCACGATCACCAGGAATTCATACTTCCATGACAATTTCGATAATATAATGTAACTGAGAAAAGAGACGAAATTTTTAGAAAGATTCTAGTTTATTGATTAGAAAAGTGATGAAATAAAAGCAAATGAGAAACTAAGAGTGATATATCGGTTTATTTTGTATCATATCTGAGGAGTTGAACTGGTTTGTTTACGTCTACGAAACAAATGGTAATCCATATTACATTCAAACCATTAATACATATATACCAGCATAGTACTTTTGTAAAACCGAACTAAGAGCTCAACAGCTGAGTTGCTTAGAGATGTAAAACATTAATACAATATTGTGTAGAGTAACTCAGTTAAAAACAACTAAAGACATACATAACTTACTATTCACATCTGCGAAAAATAATACTTAAAAAGAATATTAGATGAATTCAAATCCCTCCTATTTCAGCAGAGAGATCCCACGACAAAGTTATTAATAAATATTTTGGATTTAATGTTTATTGATAGAAATTATAAATATTTCTCAAAATATAATCATATTGTGTTAGTTCGTTTTTTGTCGCTATTTTTGTGTGTAGAGAGAGTTTCTTTTCAGAGATCAATAAAATGGTAGCTTAGAGTAATTTAAATTACTATAATGTTATGTAGAATAACTGTATTAAAATCAACACAGGGATTATAAACTATATGCATGCATTACTAATGTGTTTCTGGTTTCTGAGCTATATTAAATGGTAGCAGAATCTTCATCATCTGCGAGGCAAATAGAATATGTTTGAATTTAATCTATTTCTATACATCCACGAAACGGAATACGTAAAACATGATGTATAAATATCAAATTGAAATGTCTATGAATTTAAATGTTTTATTTTAGAATAAATAAATAAATAAATAAATTCTATTAATCATTTACGTAATAACGGCTTGGCAATTAGGAACATAGAAACTTTCCCTACCAAAAGAAAAATATTCTAAAACTACTTCTGTACAGTTAAAATGAAAATGGAGCTCTATACCAGTATACTGTGTTAATACGACGTGAAACGGAGATGGTTAGCACCACATCAGAGGCACTAAACTATGTCCATGACCAAAACACTTTCTTCCCGTGGCTTTTTGAAAAAAGGAATGGCAGTACCCATTTAGTCTGTCTTTCTACTTTTCTACAAAGTCATCAACTTATTTATATTCAAGTATTAAATCAATATTTAATCTTCTCAACTGTTGTTTTATTTTGACGATATAGTTTGATTATATAATGTGTTACAAATCAACCACACTGCATTAAGAGAGTTGGAATTGTGACATGAGCAGCAGTTAAGCATTTGGGATCCTGGTAGGAAATTAGTTTCTTATATATCATATAGAAATTCTCATTTAAAAATCTAGCGTTCTTACATATTTCATAACACTGTGACAGATAATATCACTTGTTCATATATATATATAGCAGTACACAGAGAAACTATTAGAAATTGAGTGCAGAAAAGATATTTATTGAATATGAAAGCTTGAAATAGATATATGCCTTTTTGCTCTCGTTTATATTTATTTCTCACGCTCTGCACAATGCCTAAAACTCTAATTTGTTATACAGTTTAGATTTCTAAGATGTCCTAAATGATACAAAATTCTAACTACACAAAACAAGATATATAATCTGCTTGTCATAGTTACATGCTGATTATGAATGCATGCCCTAATAGCTGTTACCAATAAAAGGAAACTACTAAGTGAAATTTGATATACTAGCATATATCTCTATAAACAAACTAGTAATTTTTTACCCCACCAGACGATTCTAGTCTTAGGTTAAAGCTATGCAAATTCTCATAGTGTGCTGAGCGGCTTCCATCTGCAGAAATTGATGCCAAAGTCACTTGTTCAGATATCTAGTAAGGTTGGTGTCTATAGGACTGACATATAATACCTAAGCAGAGAAGCAATAAAAAGGGTACGTTTATTCAAGTGATCATGTGCTAGATTTAATAACTAAAAGAGATGTTTGGGTGTGTCATACAAACTTAAACATCCTTGCAAGATGTGCATAAAGGAAATAGTAACCTTTCATTGTATACACCAGGGGATAAGCGAGTGTCTTTAACGAAAGCACACCACCCACTGCGACAATCACGCTCGTGTGAACCTGACGCCTACCACCACAATATTGTATTTTTTTAAGGTTTTATTTTCTCACAGACCTGTCGAATTGGGTCTTGTATCTGTCTAAATACAGGTAGATAATTGTGAAATTTTCGAACTAGATCATCTTTTTTGTAATCAACCCATATGATTGAATACATTTATTCAGTTAGTTAGCTGTCTGTAATGTACATAGTTATGATTATATTCATACATATATTCGTGTTCGATAAACTCAAAATACGCGTCCGTAGATTGCACAACCCACAGTTGAAGAATTCTTTTTAAAAAAAGAGAGAATATTCAATTATCGCTACCCTAATATTATGAGCTAGGGTAGTGTGAGGGAACGATCTCTGGAGTGTAGAACCCCAAACGCATTCTCGTTTGTGGTCCCAGCGTATAGAATATGGGTAAAGAATATAGAATTCGTTACACCGGAGGATAGCGAGAGAGATGCGTTAAAATAGACATTTCAGTTCGCAGGACTCACTTCTGTGAGTGACCAACACCATCCCGGTAGCATTGAAGAGGGAGATGGTACGGGGACCGAGAGAGCTAAGCATCGCCAGCATCGACAAAAGAAGTGGAGTTAACTGCATTGCTATGAAAACCGAAATCCAGTTGTTAATTGAAACCGATATTAACTTCTCGTGTAAACATATAAAGCCTTACGTTTTTTTACGAGGTGCAGATAAATAAAATAATGTGACATTCAGGTTTTCCCGCGGATTTGTAAAAATGGTACTCCTATTCAAGATTTACTTCTTGCGGAATTGGGATATCCCGCAAACAATAAACAAAAACTCCGTAATTCTTCAAAAGGGAATATGTCCAAGGGAAATAGCAATAAATGCTTTATATTCCTACTATCACAGTAAAACATCCTACTTTTAAAAAGGTGAAGCTCCGAATGCTTTTTTATAATAGTATGCTTTTATACATTTTCAGAATTGTTTGTATTGTTATTAAATGGGAGGGAACAAAATAAAGAACCCATTCAAATTTGAATTGCCATCTTTAGATGAGAATGAAAATATTTACTTTTTATCATCTTAATACGATATTTCAAGCAATCATATAACGCTAATAACCTCAACAATTCATCCCGTTAATATATAAATGGGTTCCAGATCAAAGTTCGCGTATATATTTTCGCAAGGGAAAATTGATAAAAGAAATAGAACAGATATACACACGTCTGTGTGGGAGATAGGGTTTATATGTATGTATGTTTGTTTGTATGTATGCATGCATGTTTGTATGTATGTTTGTATGTATGTATGTATGTATGTATGTATGTATGTAAGAATATATCATATGTATTGCGAGAAAGATAGATAGATTGATAGATAAATAGATAGATCAAAGTTCACAGATATACTCTTTCACATGAAGACACCAGTCATAAATATTCCTTGACATCTATAATGACATATTCACATAGGTGTGTGCGCAAATAAATACGTATACACATAGATAACGGAAGCAATAGTCCCTATTTAATACGTTTATTAGCCTACATTTAAAGATATAGTTCTTTTCTATGGGTGACGTTCAGAAGCAACATATATCACTTTTTCAAACAAAACTGTTCTAAAAAAATTCCATTTATTCATTCAAATTCCTTTCCCTATAATACAATACACGGTGTATTATTGTCGTTATAAAGATAGATTTTCGCGTTATCGCTTTCAGAGAGATAGTTTTCCATAGTCTATATAATTATCACCAAGTTCGTGAAATCGAGATCGAACAATCACGAATTGTCCCAGCAGGTCACACAACCAAACTGAAACATTTTAATGCTTTCACAAGTGCCATTATTGCTAGAGACTTCAACGCATTCAAATGCCCCTGGTTTTCAAATGGATTTAATTTTAGTTTTAGATCCTCCTGGGTTGTTCGGTGTATCGCAAAACAAGGTTTCGGTAGTTCAATTGACCATTCGTTGGTATTTCTAAATCTTTCCTAATTGATGTTTGCTTCCTCTACGTCTTTTAGAAATGCACTACGCTGGTTATTTGGTCTTCCTCCCTTCACCTTATATTCTGGAAAAGTCCAACAAATTTCTACTTTTTCACCTTTGGTGTTTGAAGCCATTACAATGTGCTCAGCTAATCTGACCCGGCGTCCTACAACAATGTACTGTGGTTTGTGGGAATTGGACTTTCGGAAGGTTTCTTCATTTGTTATTACGCTAAGTGACTTTGTAGATCTTGTGCTATCACCGTTGGTGAAAATATGAAGCTAGTTTGCAACATTTGCTGTCGCCTTTCACGGCTTACTTCCGTATATTATCATTGGAAGTAGGGGTTGGATTGGCAGAATTTAGTTAAGCAAAAGTTGACATGAGGATCTCGTGAAAAACAGGGGGGGGGGGGTCTCAAAGAGAGATAAGAGTAATGTCGATAAGGGTTTAGCAAAGAAATAGTGTTAGAGAAAAATAGAAAGGAGGGGAGCTGGTAGCTAAATTAGACGAGGCTATTTGTACTGGCATTGCAACTGTAAATATATAATTTAAAAAAGATTATGCTCTGTGCCCTTTCCTAGGGGGTTAACATATCGAGCTTCTTCGCATTTGGTAAGAAACTGGTATTATACCCAATTTATTCATCTCCTATATATATATATATATATATATATATATATATATATATATATAAAAGAATATAAAAGAATATGTATATATAAAAGAATATATATATATATATACAATAATGAGAGGTACACAAATATATGTGTATACATACAGATACATGCATATATACACATACATTTTTCACAAGTATGTGAGATTGTGTGTTGTCAACCTTAACCAGCGTTGCTCTATGACTATGAGAGACAAGATAATCGGAATAATTGAAAAGCCGGCCTACCTCACAAAAATGTTACATCTCTATGATATAGGATTTTTGCAAAGTAGCCACGAAACTGTACAGTCGGGAATTTGAAGAAAAAATGGGTATTTATTTATGTCTAATATTTCTTCTTACTTTATAATATATTACATAGCTCTGATATAGAGTCAATTTAATTATTCCGATTATCTTGTCTCTCATAATCATAGAACAACACTGGTTAAGGTTGACAATACACAATCTCACATACTTGTGAAAAATGTATGTGTATATATGCATGTATATGTATGTGTACACATATATTTGTGTACCTCTCATTATTGTCTATAACTCCCTCACGGTAGAGTAACCACGGAAGTATAGTGACTACTTTCAAGCTAATACTATATACACTTCTAGTTTTCCTTACCACCCTTCTGTAGCCTCTGCATCATATTAATATTCCCTCCGCCTTCTGTGATATTTTTCATTGCTACAAGGGATTTAACCCCATTTCTTGACCACTGTATCACGTGATAGGGTCTCCCTCCGCCTTTTCGAGATTCTCTCGCGCGATGCAGACCTGTTTGGAAATATTTCCCTGAGGTGTTCCCTTGAAAGGTTGGCCTACCTCACAAAAATGTTACATCTCTATGATATAGGATTTTTGCATAGTAGCCACGAAATTGTACAGTCGGGATTTTGATGAAAAAATGGGTATTTATTTATGTCTAATATTTCTTCTTACTTTATAATATATTATATATATACATTCAATTATTATGGCTATTGGGGAGATTTGTTACTCTAAAGTTTCACCTGCGCACTCACAGGATCACCAGTCTTGTCTGATGATCCTGTGAGTATGCAGGTGAGACTCCACAGTAACAAAGCTTAGTCATAATAAATGAATATTTAAACCCTACGTCGATAATGAGTTTTCATTCTTACATCCGTCAATAATTCACGTACTCTCAAGTATTGAATAATCGTCCCCACCCTCTGCTTATTATTTTGTCAGATTTTTCCACCACGACCCCAGGTTTTTCTTCACCCCCAGCCCCAACAGCTTATTACATTTTTCTAATCTATCTCCGGCGAAATTTTATTGTAAGTGATTCATATTGATACAGCAGATAGAAAGTCTAATAATTATTTTATTTTACATTAAAAAAACCCTTATATATGACAAAAAAAAAGAACATTACAAGAAATCCCAAATTTACGAACGTGCACTATACAATTACTGATTCTCCCCCCTATTATTTGAGACTGGAGCCACCAAACTCTTCTCTTCTCTACGTCTATCACAGAAAACTCTCTTTTAATCCCCCTCTCTGTATCTACTAAAACCAAACTCTACTTATCTATATATCTACCGCTACATCGCCTCTCTTATCCCATTCTCTTTAGCTACAACACGAAACTCTATTCCAATCCCCCTCTCTATATCAATTAGCACCAAACTTTTCTCCTTGTGTATCTATTACATGGAACTCTCTTCAAATTCCTCTCTCTCTGTATCAATAAGAATCAATCTCTCTCCCTCTCTATATCTAATATACAACAGACCCTCCCAACCTTCCTCTCTATATCAATTACAACCAAACTCTCCCCCTCTCTATATCTATATCTATCTCTCCCACCTGTCTCTACATTACATGTACATAAATTGTTGCGCATATACAAATAGATGTGAATTTTTGTTTTTGAAGGAGAAAAATAACTTTTTATTAATAACTGTATTATTTCTTTCCAGAGGTGGTGGATTGGCAGTATCGGTAGAGGGTCGGACGCCATGCTTTCCAGCATAGTTACGTCCCTTTACGATCTGAGTTCAAATCCCGCCGAGGTTGACTTTGCCTTTCATCCTTACGGGGTCGATAAAATAAAGTACCAGTAATGCACTGGATAATTGCTGGCCTTGTAAGTAAAGTAGAAACAATTATTTCTTTCCAGAAAATGTTGTTGAAAAATAAACCTCATTTGGTCATTCTATGTGAATATCTTGGTCAAGTTATGAACTTTTCAGTCGACCCTCATACATCCCCTCTTAGTACACGTACTTTGGACACTCACACACACACTTGGTACACAACAAACATGCACACAAAACACATGCACACGCACACACATATTTTTGGTACACCCCAGACCTTACTTTAATTCTTTTGTTTCTCTTAGAATTTGTCTAGGCACTCTCTGTTTAGTCAACCAATCACGTATTGGCCTACTTCTTCCACTGTCGATTCAGTTTTCTTTCTGACACTCAAGCTGACCAAACGACTACTATTATCTCTAGAAGTAACATCTTTTGGATAAATACACGATCTTCCAGCTTTTTGTGGGGTCGGATGTAGGGGTGGGGGTGGGGTTCAACTAATATTATCTTAAGTAAGTCCTTCCTTCCTTTTTTATGTATGTAGAATGTGATTTGGATTAATCTTGCTGCTATTTCTAACAGGTCAAGTGACTAAGTAGAGGTTTCCTCTTGAGCCATAACCAGCATGGGTGTGCGAATGCTGCTTAAGTGTCGTTCAGTTCCAGGGGAGTCGAGTCACTTGAACAGAATAACAAATCTCAGGTGAATTATTTCATAAACTTGTCAGTAAAAT
This sequence comes from Eledone cirrhosa, assembly GCA_964016885.1. Classification (NCBI taxonomy): domain Eukaryota; kingdom Metazoa; phylum Mollusca; class Cephalopoda; order Octopoda; family Eledonidae; genus Eledone; species Eledone cirrhosa. Next base: position 77,642,728 of record OZ024745.1, on the reverse strand, counting down.
TGGATAGACCTAAAGCTCGTCGGATGGATTGTCCCTGTAATTCAAAGGTCCAGCCGTCACATTTTTGTTGCGTTGATCAAACAACGGAGCATCCATAATTGCATTGAATTCTTCTTAACAGCTAAGAAATTTTATGACATTCAAAATCTTTATCCTCATTCAAGTTTATTTGAAATGTTTTTAACATATCTTTACCTTCATATCTTTATTTCGTCTATAATGAAGACCATTAAATGTTTTTAACAAAATAATCAGTTTTTTAAAAGTGCATGAATAAACTTTTACCTTTATTTTTATGTGTATGTTATTATTTTATGCGTGTGTTAGTGATGCTGGTTGAGGGTTTTAGCCAGTGCTTTTACATTTAGTCCTCTCTCAAAGATTGATGCAGAAGATTCGTAATGGAAGAAGTCAACCATTGTTGAAACATTCAAAGCACAGTCAGAATACAGTGTTTCAGTTGATCCTTCAAGCAAAATTACTCACAAAAATACTACTGTAGTCAGTAACATGTCACTCTCAGTGAATGTAGTTTCATAGCCATATATTATCATGCTGATGCTGTTTAAGATTAGAAAGATGACGATGAAGCGGTTGATGATGATGGTGCTTAATCTTTAAAACAATCTCTAGTAAAAAGTCTCCCGTTCCTAAACACTTATAACAGTACTTATTGAAATATTTCTGTTATGAGAGGAAAAGAGAGAGGAGTATTTTAACAATCAACAAACCTTTATTATAAAGTTTAATTCCACTGTTAGTAGCATCACAAGAATGTATGTTTAAAGGCTTTAACTGTGACGTCATGTTATAACTAATGATTTACTAAATAGATTCTATTCCATTCCTAAAATAACTGTCACGATATGCACGTCAACTATATATAGATATGTTTATATATATATATTTCACTGTGCATGTGTGGGTATGTATGTACCCATTGTGCGTGTTGCGTATCAGTATATATATACACGTATATATATATATATATATGTATACTGATAGGCAACACGCACAGAGACGTACCCGCCTGCTTTCACACACACACACGCGCACACACACACACACACACACACACACACACACACACACACACACACACGCACACACACACACACACACACACACACACACACGCACACACACACACACACACACACACATAGACCTATTTACACATACACACTTCCCCATATATTCAGCCAAACACTTTTCTTGTGGTACTATAGCATAGATGGAAAACGTGAAACATTAACTATAAAAGAGGAGACAAAAAGGGAGCAAGAAAAATAGTATTCTTATGAAGGAGCTCATACCGACAGATGTGCATTTATCCGTATTGTAGTTGTGTATACTAAGTCCATTGGCATGCGTTCAGGTTGGTGTGTTATTGTTCCTTGTGGTCCGCAAACGTGTGATCCTGGTAAAAAGTTGGGCCCGCAAGTGCCTACAGTTCATTATTACGACGTCGAGTTACGTCCCTTTACGATCTGAGTTCAAATCCCGCCGAGGTTAGCTTTGCCTTTCATCCTTACGGGGTGGATAAAATAAAGTACCAGAAATGTACTGGGTAATTGCTGGCCTTGTGCCAAAAGTAGAAACAATTATTACTTTGGCGGTGGATTGGCAGTATCGGTAGAGGGTCGGACGCCATGCTCTGCACCAAAGAGTTACGGCCCTTTATGATTTGAGTTCAAATCCCGCCGAGGTTAAATTTACCTTTCATCCTTACGGGGTCGATAAAATAAAGTACCAGTAATGCACTGGGATAATTGCTGGCCTTGCGCCAAAAGTAGAAACAATTATTACTTCGGACCGCAAGTTAATTCCAATGTTTTTCAGTTTTATAATGGCCACACATTCCGATATGCAGGGATGGCTCTGGGCGTGCGTACGGAAGTGTATATTTGAGGATCTTCCACTTCATTCTGAAGTTTCGGTTCTCGTTCTTGAGCGGCCACACACACTCGGCCAGATTTGTTGGGACCGAGTCTGAAAATATATTGTGCCTGTAATTCAAAGGATGAGTTTTGACACATATAGTCATTGAATATTCCTGATATTTAGGTTATAGGTTCATGTGTCTGTTGTATGCTCAACCACCTGCACGTTAATTTCACGAGCTCTTCCGTTGTTCAAACGTCTAGAACACTCACTGCCGGACAACAGTATATTCATTATTGTTTACTAGGATACGCTAAAATATACCACTACATGGTATGACAATCATCACTATGTTAACGTGGAATAAATTGGTATTTAAAAAGTAGTATTTGATAACATGTTTTATTGCAATTATATAAATGAAAAACTTGTTTTACTTAACATAATTTTAATCTAATAAACATTTATATTTTGAAAATTAGCATTTATTTATTATTTACTAGCAGTGGTACCCGGCGTTGCACGGGATAAGGTATTTTGGAACGCGGGCTGCCAACAGACCTAATCGTGGATAAACTGCATGCCTGGACAATATGTAAAGAAAATAAACCGAATACTCTGATGGCTGGATAATCTTTAAGATTTTCCTGAATGAAGCGGGAAAAATGCAGGTTTTCACCTAATGTGAGCCCTAGGAGATCAAGAAAATGATTTTTTTTATGTGCATAATATGCCTTGAAATTTCGGGAAAATCGGCTAGACGTAACGCCTCAAAAAAGCCCTAAAAAGCTGAAAAAATGAAGTTTTGCACCTAATGCAGGCCCTAGGCCATAAAAAAGTTGGTTTTTCTTTGCTCACGGTATGAAGAAGAGACTGACTAATACATAGTTACAATTTCAAGGAAATCGGTCTGACGTAACACCTAAAAAAAAACCTAAAAAGCTGAAAAAATGCAGTTTTTCACCTAATGCGGGCCCTAGGGAATCAAAGAGTTGAATTTTTTATGTGCATAACACTCCCTGAAACATAAGTAATACACATGTAAAGTTTCAAAAAATCGGTTGGGTACTTCTCGAGTTTTAGGGATTCAAACTCACAGACACACACACACACAGAGTCAGACATCCTCAGTTTTATATATATAGATTATTTTGTAAAAATACTGTGAAATTGGAAATACAAAAATATAATCATCGTACCTATGTAAAATTACCTGATATTAGACACATAGGCAAAACTATATTCTTAATATTACATGTCAAATGATAAGTAACCCTCTAGTTAATATATAATACTCAAATGCTAAGGATTGTCAAGCCGCTTCCTCTTCGCACCGGTCGCCGTCGAGACCTCAGACGTACTTGGACTCCATATCGCCGAGGTCCTCCGTAAGATCAGAATGTCAGAAGACCGTCTAGGGAAGAAGCCCTGCTAAGTGGGGTGGCTGTTGCAGCGGGTGTTGCTGGCCATTGTTCGCGGAAATACTTTTGCGGTCTTGTCCGCGGACTGCAGCCCCAACAACGCCACGCCCTAGGCCTAGGGCCCATCACCGCACTCTCTCCATTCTTTTGTGACCCCAGAATCCTTGCCCTTCTCTTCATTTTCCGTTTTTAAATATCTATTGTATTGTTATTTGAAATAGATACGAGTTAATATATAATTCTCTATATAGTATTAGTTAGTATATAATACACTATACAATAACAGTTATTATGCAATCGTAGTTAATAAAAAGAACTATATATAATATATAATCCTCTAATTAATTGTTTCTAGCATTGGCACAAGGCCAGAAATTTAGGGGAAGGAAAACATCAGTTATATTGATTCCATTATAAAAATGGTACTTTAATTTATTGTCCCCGAAAGTGTTAAAGGCAAATTTGACCGGTCTCGTTTGAATTCAAAATGTAGAAAGTCGTAACTAAATACAGCGCAACATTTTGTTCGATGCTCTACCGATATAGCCAATCCACCTCCCAACACCAAATATTACGATGATAAATAACACATCAATAGCTTAGATTTTGAAATGCAATATTATGTATACAGTGTCAGTTATGTTGAATTCCTTACTTATAGAGAATGAGAGAATAGGACAGTGCAGTGTTTATGCTTTTATCCAATGTTGCCTTCATATTTAAGACGGTGGGATGGCATTTGTAAAAAATTTAGCAAATATTTCTAGCAAGTCGAGTGATCAATTAGAGTATCCCACATTGACTTAGAAATTAACATCTACTCCCAGATTAGTTGCATAAACATATGCAAGGATATTATGTTGTGATTGTGAAAGCCAAAAACATTACTTTTGTAATTTCTATTTAGACGAGTGATGTATGTCATTCTCTTTTTTTCTCACAATATTTTAAATACATTAATCAGACGAAGAACAAAGGAATGCACCCGCAGCTCTTATAAGTCTTCGCCTAACTTGTGATGCAGCTGACGTTCAACTTGAATTTTTGCTGTTTAATGTTATAAGAATTCTAAAGAATTCAGATCTGGAAGGAAATATGTGTAAATGAAAGTATGCATGTTACAATAACATATATCATGCAAAAGAAATACATAACAACAAAAAATATAGTCGGCGAAATATGTGGTAGTTTACCACAAACAAATATGTGAATTCAGATATGTCAACTCTTTCCATCCGACGTGGAGATCTCCCACCCACTTTGGGGTGGGTGAGAGATGTCTTCTCTTGTGAAAATAAGTATAGCTTTCATTCCCATTTTACCTCATTTCTCCCCGTTTTGGGGCACTTTTATTCATGGTACTCCCGTTTGGGTTTTTGTATGTTGGCAGGTCTGTGAATGCATTGAGAATATAACAAAAGTTGTCTGTAAATACTTTAAGGTATCTGAACATGGAATGACTTAATAATCAAAATGTAAATGCTCGAAATAGCAGTATTTTGTGGTGTCAAAACAAGGTAGGTTTCAAAGTAAAAGAGAAAATGCATGTGAATAGAAATATACACAAAACGAAAAAGGAAGATACTCAGAACAGGTAGAAATTGTCATGTTGTCTCACCGACCACCATAAAGGCTGGCCGCAAAAAGAAGTAACGAAGTAATTTCGTCTTTATATATAAACTAAGGTAGGCTCCATAGAATACCTGCCCCCTCCCCTCCCCTTCAAGTAAAACCAACTAAAAGAAAAGCCCGCTTAATGAAAAGCGCACGAAAACTAATTGATTATTTTTGTAACCAATTATTATTTCTGAATAGTCAAAAGTGGTCATGGTGTCTACAGAAATTATCCAACCGCTGTGACCTAATTTTGTTTTAAAATCTAGACAACAAGATGGAGGCTTTATTGCAGAGCAAAGGAGAGAATGAGATACATATGTTTTAGATTGATGCAAAATTTGGAGGTTCAGTTAACCTCACTGTTGTATGCGCTAGGAAAGACAGACAGAAATCATGATGGTGAGCTTGTGTTGTTTTTGTTTCATCGCTTGGCCGAGCAAACATGATAAATGTTGTTTAAGTTATGATCATCCAGTCTTCTTGTATATCTAATGTTATCTTTAGAACAATAAAGTGTGATTTGAAGAATATTTTGCCGCTATTTCTAGTAGTTGGCATGATCATATAAAGACTCTATTGTTGGCTCTTGAGCTAGACGCCTTGGTGTATAGACGTGGGATAACAAGAGATGTCCAGTTGCCTTACTAAAAATTCATTACATATTTCACTATCTTAAATGTTCTCGTATTATAATAAACAGATATATGCTGTTGTTATGATTAGCAGCACCGCTTTTTTGTTTACTGTTTAGTCAAAGGGGGAAATGCAGTGGGCATTATCCGATGTTTGGGTCTCCGATTGTAGTAGAAGGAAAGAGGAGGGAGGAAAGTTCCTCAAAACGGAGTCTTATATAGAATACTTGCGACCGAGTGACATCTGCTAAGAGCACCCAAGTGCCAGGTGCTGGTATTAAACTGAGTGGCGGATTACTTTTAACCACATCAATAGGCTACAATGGTATTTGAGCTCAGAACGCAAAGGGACAAAACAAAAACCACAAGGCATTTCGTCCAATGATCTAAAAATCCCCTTTTGCCACTGCCCTCTTCTGGTACTTTATTTTATTGACCCCGAAAGAATTAGAGCCAATGGTTATTTGAATTCGGATCACATGAAGTCGGAATATGTTCCACAAGACATTTTGTTTTATGCCGTAATGAGTCTGTCAATTTACCTCGATATCATAGATCTCTTGTGAACAACACTCCCAATTATCTTGACTCAAGGGACACAGCTGTTTATTTATTACAGCTGGTTTACTTTAATAAAATAGTATTCATTTTAAAGCAACCATTGAAACAACATAAGAAATTAACACACTAATTAAATAGACATATTTGGTGATTGGAAAAAATATATTTTTCATTAAGCTATTAAACAAATTAATTGGATTAAATATCATTGTTCTGGTGGGATTGATTTAATCAATTACGCTGTACTTATGCCTTGTTCTAAAATAAATCAATAAGAACTCTAATTTGATTTTCTCCATGTTTATTACTACTACTACTACTACTACTACTACTACTACTACTACTACTACTTTTTCTGCTGCTACTACTACTACTACTACAAATGGGTTCATTACGAGGTAAACATCTTTGTATCAAGTGCATTACTTCAAATATATTATGAGAAAATCTTTCAATTGCCTAATGAAAGGTATCACACTAAACCAAATTATTCTACACTGCAAAGATCAAAACATTAAATCTGGAATATAAAATACCCCATCGACACATATAAGAAAGGTAAATATACAAAGAGAATATCTAAATTTCATAGAAATTACTGATACGCTGAGGAAAATTGAAACTGAAGAAACCTGCAACTCTTAGTGTCAGTCCAAATAAAAGCCAATGGTTTTAGGAGAAGAGAAAATCAATTAAACGGATTCCAGTACTTAGCTGGCACTTTATTTATCGACCCTCGAAAGCTGGAAAGCAAAATTGAGCTCCTCGGTTTGAACTCATAACATATAAAAGTCTGTCTTAAGCCAGAAGGCTCGTTAGGCCGGTGTTTATCCCAGTTTCATGGCGTGAAGCGACTGAGAGTACAATACTCCCTCCTGGACAGGACGCCAGTCCATCGCAGGGTTAAACCCCCAGCTATTTCTGGTACTCATTTTCAGCTGAGTATACTGGAGCAACGTGAAATGAAGTATTTTGCTCAAAAACACAGCGCGCAACCCAGCCCAGGAATCGAACCCACGGCATTATGATCGTAAGTCCAACACCCTTACCACAAATCTTTAGCTAAATACCACGGAACATTTTGTCGGATGCTCCAACGATTGTGCCTTTTAGTGATATATTATATTATTGCTAGTATATGTACAACCTAGCGATGTATTATATTATTTCTAAGATATGTACAAAACGAAACATTTTGAGAAGATTGATTAGCCTATTAAATAGATCCCAATATTTGATTGGTACTTTTTTTTATCAAACTTGGAAGGATGAAAGGCGAATTGACCTCTGCAGGATTTGAACTTAAAACGTAAACAACTACAACTAGATACCGTAAGTCATTTTGTACAACGCTGTAACAATTCAACTCGACAGACACAATTCTTCACTACCAAAGTACAATGCTGTGCAGTTATCAGGAATATGAATGTATAGTTGTTGGTGTAGCAAAGAGTTGCATGAAATTGTTGAAGACGTGGGTCTTAAAGTAGTTTCCAATTTAAACACAAAACTACAATTTTTTTATTTTGGTAGCGGGGAGAAAGAGTCAATTATATCAACTCCATTATTTGACTGGTACATTACTTTATCAACCCCGGAAGGAGGAAAAGTAAAGTTGATTTCGACGGAACAAATATCGGAAAGTGTTTTGTCCGTGACTCTATCACTTCTGCCAATCAATCTCCGAGGACCATTCTCATGTAATCTCCAAAGAGCCGATTCTAAAAGGCAACGGCAATCTAACCGTTACCATCCAGTAATGTTTAAGTAGACTGAACCCAAGACTAGATTATAGTGTAAAACCTTTCTTGGTCTGGCGTAATTTAAGAGAGATCTGGGTGTTGTTTCTGGCATGTCGAATATCAAACTAGTCTCGTAATCCATTTAAAAAGATGCAGTGTTTAGGATAAGTGAGTTAAATTCCTTGAAACAAATCAGGAATTATACGGGTGAAAAACGTAATAGCCAATGTGCAAAGTTGTAACGGAACCAACAACCATATATATTAACGAAACGCGGGTGTGCGACTCCGTGATTGGGATCGATTATGATATTATAGTGATGTGGTTAACATATCTACAAATTATATATTCATTAATATGTTGGTAAGATGACTTTTAGAATAGTATGCATTCTCTTTTGTATTCTATTTTGTTCCGGACGATGATTTCACATGTTATTGACACGACTGGGTAAATCGTAAAGACACGGAGATAGGGTCGACGAGGGGGATCAAAAAATGAGAGAGAGAGCAGAGAAAGGCAAAGACAGACAAAAAAAGGGGATAGACATAACTAAACAACATAACTAAACAACATCGTTTTGTAATATTTGTGAGATAGTGCACAGCTGCAGAACCTGAGACATGTACTTGATATTTTGCCGTTGGGCAAAATATCAGTTTCGATCGACTGACTTCGTTTCAATTTGCGAACGGATCTCAGCTGGGCGGGCTTTTCACAAGACAATCGCCGCAGACATCGGGGTGTGGTAAGAACTGAAATTTGATATTCACAAATACAAAAACAAAACAAAGTAAAGCATGAGAGACTGAGAATTGCTGTCAACAATGTTTTTTTTGTATCAGAGTTCATTAAGGATGTATTACAATTTGACATAGAAACATATAATACATACTGCGTATAATAACTCTCTCTCTCTCCCGCTTTCACTCTCTCACTCGCTGTCTCCTCTATATATAATATAAGGATAAAGACAGGCCAATGGGACTACTAGAAGTAGCAGCTTGTTTGGTTTAAAATAAATTAGTTCTACTAAATTTAATGTTAGGAGCAGAAGTACATATATTAAAATATTGATTAATATGTAACATTATTAATCATATTGTCTGAGAAGTGCACAGGTCAGCCAGAGTGCTAAAAATAGCCACTAATAGAACCTAAAGTCAGCTCTACTAATATAAAATGTAATAACTTTCATTAGGAGCAGTAATACAATGGTAAGAAATTGTCAAGATAAAATGTATAGGGTATGGGAATGTTCTTCGTCTGGAAGTAGCTGTAGAAACGGCAAGAGCTCAGCCATCGGGCCCCGACTCTCTCTAATATTTTATATATATACGAGGTGTGTCAGAAAAGTTCCAGGACTGATGTCACAAAAGATTTATTTCAAACCCAAACTTCACACTAAGAGTTTTCTCCTTCAAAGTAATCCTCCTGAAGGCTAATGCACTTTTCCATCCTTTTCTGCCACGCTTGCATGCACTCCTGGAAGGATTCTTCCGGGATCCTCCGCAATTCCGTCGTCAAGGCCTTTTTGATGTCGTCCCCTCCGGGTCGTACTCGAAGATCCATGACTCACCACCGGTGATGAGTGTCCCTAGCAAGTCTGGTTCAGTTTCAAGACGCTCGAGGATGTCCTGGCACACTTGCATGCGTCGACCCTTCTGGTCATCGTTCAGCAGTTTTGGCACCATCTTCGCGCAGACTTTCCGCATGTCCAAATCTTCAGTGAGAATCTTCCAGACGCTATCCCGATTCATGCCCAGCTCATTTGCCATCAGTCGAACAGTCAGCCGACGATCGCTGCGCACCATCTGCCTGACGTGCTCAATGTTGACCTCAGTCCTGATTGTTGAGGGCCTTCCGCTCCGGGGGTCATCTTGCACCACTCAAAAACACGTGAGCATGACATCGTCTCATCTCCATACACTTGCTGCAGCAATCCCAGTGCTTCTGACGGAGTTTTCCCCAACCGTACCAGAAACTTCAAGTTTGTTCGTTGCTCTGTGCTCATTGCTTGACGACCTGGAACAGAGGACATATATATAAAATTATGAAGAAAAAGGTTTGATCGCTGCAGAGAACTAAGATTACAGTTACATACTCCAGGGGGATTACTTTGAAGGAGAAAACTCTTAGTGTGAAGTTTGGGTTTGAAATAAATCTTTTGTGATATCAGTCCTGAAACTTTTCTGTCACATCTCGTATATATATATATATGTGTGTGTGTGTGTGTGTGTGTGTGTGTGTGTGTGTGTGTGTGTGTGTGTGTGAGTAGAGGTTATATTTAATTTGTTGGGATACAAAAGCAAAATATTTTTATAACTGATATAAAGCACTCAACAAATTATTGGAGTAAATATACAATATATTAACAAATGGAAACTATATTTATAAAACCATATTTATTTCATTATACATATTTCAAGGGCCACCAAGGCAAACTATGGTGCGCTTTCATCAGATAAAATATAATATAGGTTAGTTTTATAAATAAATATTGACATACCCTGAAAAAATGCAACCATTCTGGTTGGAATCTCCTGGATATATATATATATATAGGTAAGTTATTCCGGGTTGAATCGGAGGTAACCACAGTAAGTAAGGTACTCAATAGCAGAATATAAAAGTTTTAATATAGATGAGATTCTACAGGACTAGAACTGTTTCATTCTTTAGAAATCATCAGAGATTCCTGATGATTTCTAAAGAATGAAACAGTTCTAGTCCTGTAGAATCTCATCTCTCTCTCTATATATATATATAATTGTTGAAAGGGGCATGCTTCTGGGTGGGGGTAAGCTCTTGGGTTAGTGATAATGTGGGCTTCCATATTTTTAGCACAGGAATAATTGAGTTTAACCCAGTGTCTATTGAAGATAGGTCTGTATTTATTTCCTTTGGTGAAGTGTTTGTCTAGGAATGCTAAACATGTCCTAGCTACATTAGTTCTAACACTGAGCGAGAGGGTCGACATAACCGAATTATTTTTTTATTTCTACTTCTTTTTCTACTGGTAGTGAGATTAGGGCGGGGAATAATATCAGAGAAGTCGTTGTTGGCTAATGCAGTGTTGTAGTAAGGTACCGCTCTGTCAAAGATGGCCTTGTTAATAGAAAGATTAGAAACCTAGTACTTATATTTTTGATGAAGTTTTTGAGGACCGTAGGCCGGTGACATGAGTTAGATAGGGTTAGACCGTCGTCGTAATGTGGAAGTCCAGGAATCTGATTCGCAATGTATCTAATATGCATAATCTAACCAAATCGCATGCATCAGCACTATCGAATGATCCCATTGAGACATCAAATAGTTCTGAGGTAGTTGACATTTTGTATCCAGGCTGAAGAGAATTACTGAAGAGAAGGGTTTATCTGCAGTGTGTAATGATCTGTATATCCAAGTCTGGATAGTAATGGCGTTAGATCTTGACTGTATTTAAGTCATTTGAAAACACTTTAGCCAAGGAAATTTCAATCATTTTAAACTTTCTTTTAATAATTCTTTCGTCGAATACTATATTGATATTTGAGTTATTGATAAGACAGGAAAAGAAGCTTGATCTTTTCACAATGGCAGTGAATGGAAAATACGCCAGATATTTTATTGGACCAACTAGATGAAAATTATAATCACTCCAAACATTATTTCAACTGAGCAATGCAGAAGGATGAAAATAAATAGTGTAAAGCCCTTGAGTTGGAGGTTTGTAGATTCTATCAATTCGCAACACTTTTCATGTTACAAAATGTTGAAATATTTTCGACTAGTACGGTGGAGTAAAACGTAAAACTCCTTGGGATCTAATCCATTGAGCTGATTTCTCATTTCCTTTGTAGCTATTTCAGTTCATTTATACCCCTAATTCAATTGGAAAAAGACATGAATCTACTGCGATTTTATTCAAAATACTCTTAAAATTTATATTATGTGCTTAGGTAATAAAATCATGTATTGGAATATTGTAGGCGTGTGAAGGTGTGGCAATAGAAATTCAATTGCTGACAGAACTCAAACTTCACATGCCACAATTTTGCTGATGAAATACAAAGAACAGAGTCAATTCATTTTCCTTTATAGAATTCCTCCTGCTTTCGTAATTAAGTAATAAATACATTAAAATATTTTCTGAATAAAACTATTTTCTCTGTCCTAACGTATTCAAATAATAACTTCTTTAAATCATTAAAATATATATTTTTAATTGGAATCATCATAAAACTGGAGTAAAAATCATCCCATTCAGTGACGCAAACCGGATCTTTTCATATTTACATGAATATTTCTCATTGGACGTCAAGGGATGGCGATTTTATCGGGTCAGCTGATGTCTAAGAATCGTTTATACATTTAAAAAGTGCGATGATTCAGTTTTATAAACAACTAATCTATTATAGTTTATTGTTTTTAACTATTGAAGTTTGCTTGGTACATTTATCATCCCTGAACAGGAGAACATATTCTATGTCAAGGAAAATGGAATCTAACCGAGATTACGGTACTATCTATTTATATACAATTTTACTTATTACATAATATGCTCTGGTATACAGAGTGCAAAGTAAATGTCAATGGTTAACCACACAACAATAAATTAGTTGTTAATCTGATTGAATTAGTTGCAGTTTTAAGTGCATAGAATATTACAGTTTACTCGATAAGATCATCCTTAACGTCTAATAAGACATTTGAGTATTAAGGTCTGACTTCCACATCCTGTTTGTATCACTGAAACTAATATTCACTTTCGTCTATTGAATACCATATGAACAAACATCAATTAATTTATTTTCTTAATTAAC
>OZ024745.1:77615066-77625066 GCA_964016885.1 Eledone cirrhosa | reverse complement strand
GGTATATAACCCGTAGCTCCAATAATGATGGGTATGAAGCTAAAGGTGTATGTATGTATGTATGTATGTATCTATGTATCTATGTATGTATCTATGTATGCATCTATGTATGTATGTATGTATATGCTTGTGTGTTGCTTTATTTTGATGTGACTTACAATGCAGTGAAAATATATTTAATATCTTTAAGTAGAGTAGAATATATTTATACAACGCTGAGTCACTACTCTGAGTTTCTCGTTACCGATACACAAACTACTAAAGATCCCTGGTAAATAGCTACTGTGGAGGTTGTTGGCGATGCGAGATAAATAGGGTGTAGTCACTTGGGGATCTGGAATGGGAATTAAGAGAAGTAGATAAGGCAAAAAAAGGAACTGGAGTAGCCAAAGAGAATGGGACGCAAAGCAAGAAGATTAAACAAAATGTTGAAAGTAAAATTGTAAAGTGGAGACAGGTGAGAAGAAGAAGAAGAAGAAGAAGAAGAAGAAGAAGAAGAAGAAGAAGAAGAAGAAGAAGAAGAAGAAGAAGAAGAAGAAGAAGAAGAAGAAGAAGAAGAAGAAGAAGAAGAAGAAGAAGAAGAAGGTCGTGGTGGGTTGTGATGATGATGATGATGATGAGGAGGAGGAGGAGCAGAAGGATATTGTATACTGATTGACACTTTTAACGTCAGTCGCTATCAACTATCAGCGTTGCTGCCATTAGTATCATTGTACTGATTTACATCATGTTTAATTTCATCATTTTAACTGCTTTACCTTGGTTCCGAGCCAAACAAGTCTCCTTGCGCTTTTTCCCAAGACCATAACAATATTATTTATGAAAAACATACTGGTAAATATTTTCTATTTTGGTTGAAATGTTAGAAAACTCTAGAAGGTATGGAATCAAGCAAACTTCATAGACGGAAATAGAAACAGCAATAACTAACAAATGGTAGTTAAGAAACCAAACCTCACATAATTGGTAAATTATATCAATATCAGGTGTATTTTTGTCACTTTTCTGAAACAAATTTTGTTCCGTTGTACTGAAACGAAAGTGTAATTAAGTATAAACTCTTTTCCATTACAGGTTCGTATTTCTTCATAGCAAACTGCTAAGAATAGAAACTTATAAAATGAGTCAGAAATAAAGATTATAAAGTTTACTGGGATTTATATATCATTTATTTTGACGGTTAAATCAATGATTTATATATATTCAAGACGTGGACGTGTTGCTATAGCATCGAATCATCGAGATCGAGTTGTTAATATACAATCTGTACAATGTGTGCTTACTAAAGACAACGTTCAATACTTTGATGAAATGCGTATTGTTATATCAATGAGTGTTTCGTTAGTTGTGATCAAATTCTTTCATAGGATTGAAGAAGGAAAAGGGGGAAATCAATTATATATATATATATATATATATATATATATTTATTAAAATAACAGATTAAAGTTTAAGCAAAGAATCGCTGCTTTCACCCTTAACGGGATTTTCAGAAGATCCTGTTAAGGGTGAAAGCAGCGATTCTTTGCTTAAACTTTAATCTGTTATTTTAATAAATATTTGCTCTACGGTTCTTATATCTTTGATATATATTTATCCTTTTCGAGCCCTCTTTGGATTTTAGTCTTCAAATTTATTATTATTATATATATATATATATATATATATATATATATTGATAGGCGAAACCGTACGGTCATGGCACTAGAAGAGGTAAATATTTAAATCGTATTTTAATTTATTTAAAAGATTGTTTAATGTTTACTTGTTCCGCTCATATTTACAGTTCTGGTATCTCAAATTAGTACCATAGAACAACCACTATTATAGACACCATATATATTTCCGTGAGTACCTAGTACCTACTGGGATATCTATATCATTTATCTAATTCTCCTTAATGTAGAGAAAAAAATGCTGTATCATGCTGCTATTTCTAGCAGCATGAAATATCAGCGAGTCTATAAATCCCGCTATTTCTAACGGTCCAATAAGTGTGTGGGTCATTTTAACGGCTTGATTCATTAACTGGGCAGAGGGTGATATATCTACATCTATACGGACTTATGTCTAGTAGATTTGGAAAAGCTATCTGAAGAGCTATATCTTTCCATCTTTTGATAAGCGAAACCGTACGGTCGTGGCACTAGAAGAGGTAAATATTTAAATCGTATTTTAATTTATTTAAAAGATTGTTTAATGTTTACTTGTTCCGCTCATATATATATATATATATTTATATATATATATATATATATATATATATATATATATATATATATATATATACCTAAATGTACCAAGGATTTCACACATTTTCCAATATATATATATATATATACTTGGGTAAGTCAAAAATTATCCGCACTTTTGCCATAATATATGATATATTTAGGTTTGTCACACTGCCGTCTGCTCAAGCATGCTTATAGTTGGCACAAGTGTGGTCACGTGATCGAAGTTTGAGTTTGATCGTGCTAGTTTTCTTATAGATAAATGAATTTGTGGCGTCTCAAACATCTTTATTGCTCAGGTCCAGATAGAATTTCGCAGGGTGAATTTTATATCCTTAGTGTAGGGATTAAAGAAAATTTAGGGAAGCGTATTTTAAGAGGTTTTAATTACTAGTTGTTAGGTTGTTTTACAAGTATATCATTTAGTTTCAAAATTGTGGGAAAATAAAAATAACATTTTGAATCATCTATGTTTTCTTAAAGGAATACGGAATGACGCAAAAATATTGTTTACAGTAATAGATTTTGAGAATATTCAGAGATTTTTTTGTCTGCAAACAGCCCTTTATTCCTATAGCAAATGAAACAAAGTTTTGTGTCTTTCATGGTTTATCAAACATTACTGGCTTAAGGAAGTATATTAAAAAAACTGAAGGCTTCATTTTAGTGATTTGATTAGCAGAGATCTAGACAAATTGGTCCACATTGTTTAGTTCGGTGAATTGGATTTCTAGTTTCAAACCTCAACAAATTTGAATTTTGCATTCAGCTATAAATTTAAAGCTTAGAAATTGTTCAAGTATATTATTTTAAACATCAATTTGTGCTTGTAAATGTAATAGTATGTATACCTCGTAAACTATATAAAATTTCAAGTGTTCCTTGACCATAAACTCAATATAGAAAGATTGAATATATAAGCTAGGGAAATATTTTTGCATTACTATTGATTGTAAATCTATAACAAGTGAAGGGGTAAAATTTAGCGTCATATGTTTTTAATAAAATGATAATCCCTAGATGAAACATAGTAAGTTTTATTCTACACAAAAATGAAATCTTTTCGTAGAATATATACAAGATTTCTATTTCACTTTTATAACTTTTTTAATATGGCTTGAAGCTTCAAACGACTAAAACAGATGAATATATATATATATATGTGTGTGTGTGTGTGTGTGTGTGTGTGTGTGTGTGTGTGTGTGTGTGTGTGTGTGTGTGTGTGTGTGTGTCTGATGGTAGCTAAGATGCTTCCATAGGCGGTATGCTGGTTGAGCATTCTATGTTCTTACAGAGCAGAGTGTGATATAATATTAAACGAAAAATCAGTGATGCATCTGAACTCAATTTATTGTGTGTTACAATTGTTTCGCCGGCAGACAGCTCGAGACACGATCATTGTGTGGATCTGTCTGATTCTGGATCTGCAGGTTCGTCGGACACTTCCAATGACTTCGGATCAAATTTTCTCACTGGGGTGTTAGCGTCAAAAAACATCCTCTACGCTCGTCCTGCTATTGGCTGTTGTTTTTCTACGTCATCATAAATTTTGACCAACAGGTACTGTCAAACTGACCATCAGCTCTTCTTTTTTCTGCCACACTTCAATTAATCCTTGCTGGGTTTGGTAGTTCACACGTCCACGCGCGCACTCACACACACACATATATATATACACACTCACACACATACAATCATATAAATAACAACATCCGTACGCATATACTCCCGCTATACATACGCACTTAAGGTGAACCCATAAAGCTATAGACATACGCGTCCACAGACTCCTGCCTACATGCCCACGTACATCAACTTACACACACACACACACACACACACGCACACGCACACAGGCGCACACACATGCATACGCGTATATCTACTCGTATACACAAACACGTACAGACATATACATAGACACGCACACGCACATACACACACGTGTCCATATATACAGACACAAAAACAGTGTAAGCTATGCCTATACGAGGCCATGGAGATAGTCAGACTGAAGGATGATGCGGTCAACCTGAATTCTGAAATAATCATGACGTGCGGACACCAGAGAAGGTGCACACTCTCCGCGTGGAATCCACCGGGAATCCCAGGCTAAAGGCATGCGGCGGGGCGCACGGGTTCAAGGGATCAGACACCATACCCTGATGACAGTATATGCCCCGTGGGGTAAACCAAAATAACCCAAGATGCAAACCCGAATCTGCACGTCACCTTAGGCAAGAACATCGCCTGAGCCGGGACAAGTTGACCCAGATTCCACTGACTTTCAGTCAAATACATTACACCTATAAGACAACATACCTCAACCACAGTGACATACTCCAGTATGGCCGGTCCACGCACTCCATGCAGTGTACCTTTTCAACCGAGAATCCATACTCTCCACGTATTCTATTTTGGAACACATATTATTTGTTCCGTATACAGGCCCAAGTGTACATCTCATACTCCTCCTTGTACTATCTCATATGCATACACGTCCCTTCTTCTTCTTTATATATCTCTATGTGACGTTATATGTATATTTTTAATATATTGTACATTTCTTTTTTATATGTGTGTATATATGTATGCGTATATGTATATATGTGTGTATATATAAATATATATATATGTATATGTGTATGGATGTATGTATATGGTTATATTGTTTATATATGTGCATGTTTACTACAAGATACATTATTTAATGTATGACGTTATATGTATATTTTAGTATATTGTAGGTTTTTTTACATATGTGTATGTATGTACATATATATATGTGTGTGTGTGTATATATATATATATATATATATATATATATATATATATTATATATATATATATATATATATGTATATATATATGTATATGTATATATGTATGTGTATGGATGTATGTATATGGTTACATTGTTTATATTTGTGCATGTGTATAAAAAGATACATCCTTGCATGTATGACCCATTGTGTAGCTTTATATGACTTTGTGTGTATATCATATTTGTGTATAGACAGATATATGTATGTATCTTTGTAGACGTGCGTGGGCCTTTAGGTAATAGGAACACATTTGTAAGGGTGTATATGAGCCAGTGTGTGTGTGTGTGTACGTGCACCCACTTTAGGGTAAGGGCTTGTTTGTGTGTATATATATGTATATATATATACATATATACATATATTTGTGTGTTTGCGGGTGAGTCTGTTTTTGTGTCTGTACATATGGACACGTGTGTGTATGTGCGTGTGCGTGTGCGTGTCTATAGATATGTCTGTACATGTTTGTGTATACGAGTAGATATACGCGTATGCATGTGTGTGCGTGTGCGTGTGTGTGTGAGTTGATGTACGTGGGCATGTAGGCAGGCGTCTGTGAACGCGTATGTCTATAGCTTTATGGATTCTCTTTAGGTGTGTATGTATAGCAGGAGTATATGCGTACGGATGTTGTTATTTATATGATTGTGTGCGTGTGTGTGAGTATGTATATATATGTGTGTGTGTGAGTGCGCGCGTGGACGTGTGAACTACCAAACCCAGCAAGGATTCATTGAAGTGTGGCAGAAAAAAGAACAGCAGATGGTCAGTTTGACAGTACCTTTTTGTCAAAATTTCTGATGACGTAGAAAACAACAGCCAATAGCAGGAGGAGCGAAGACGATGTTTTTTGACGCTAACACCCCAGTGAGAAAATTTGATCCGAAGTCATTGGAAGTGTCCGACGAACCTGCAGATCCAGAATCAGACAGATCCACACAATGATCGTGTCTCGAGCTGTCTGCCGGCGAAACAATTGTAACACATAATAAATTGAGTTCAGATGCATCACTGATTATTCGTTTTATATTATATATATATATATAAACTAGAAATTGATTGGCATATATATATCTAAAATAAACACATGAAACAATCACAGGGGATAATTTGTAAAGTGTGTAAGCACACAGATCTAGGTAGGTAACTAATTAAAGTTTAACTAGATCTTCAAATACAGATACCTTTTAAAAATGATTAATCTTCCTTGTATATATTTCATTAACGAAATATATTTCACCATTAATCCGTAAACTCACAGTAGTCAAATCCCGCATCTTCAGCAAGGGAGAAGATTTAACTATCTGTGTTTACACATCAAATGCAAATCTGCGAATGACCCGTCGCACGTGTTGCATTTCTAAAACTACACACATCGTGCCAGCATCATCCCAGTGGCGTGAATAGGATTATCGACAGCTATAAATAGCAGCCGAGTCCTTTCTAACGTATCTAGCGTATCTGTCATAGTATAAGTAATGTCCTATATATAGTCACATAAACTAATTAATAGGTAAAGCCATACATTGCTAAGACTGGCAAAACGAACTGCAAACCTTCTATTGGCTCGAATAACTGTAACTAGTCAGAATACATAAGAGCAATTACTTAGACATACAAGTACAGATCTACATACACAAAACAGTATGCATTGACATGTGTAAGAATAGGAATTTCTATAAAAATAGTTCGGCTAAATATTTAAGATAAGCCTATTCTTATCATATAAGAATTGAAAATATTTACAGATTCTTGTCGTTAACAAATGTGTATGCAAAACTTACAAATGACTAAGTATAATTTTTTATTTCAACTGATCTTTTTGGAGATATTAGCAATTTAAAACTAGATAACCTTAAGTTAATTCCTTCAAATTCCCTTGCATGATATTGTTGGAAGTAACAAACAGAACAAATGGGTTCAGTAAAGAATGTGTGTGATATTGGGAAATCTTCAAGCTGTGTTGACAAAATGTTCTTGGTGATTAATAAAAATAAAAAAATAAATTTTATATAAGATGAAGATAACTACTTCATGGTTTATTTGTGGTGAGTTTTGATATGGTGGTTGCAGTCATATGTAGGATATTATCTTCGAACATAAAAGAGGCAAGAATTAACATGACTTTACTTTTAGGGCGTTGTCGAAATTAGTACATTTCTTTGCATAAGTTTACGTTGCTACTTTACGTCATAATATTAGTGAAAATTTCATTGTTATTTAAGGATTGTCCAAAGTGATATAATTGTGTAGATAATATATTGTTAGCCATTTGTTTTCCTTTTTTTTTTATTCTAATCTGCCGCTGTAATCCCGCCGTATCCTTAGGAAAAACACTTTATTTTACATGCCCCAGTTCGCCTAATTCTTGATGAATGATTACCAGATGAAACAAAAACATTCCCTTCTAAAACATGGCAACATCACTTAGTTAACCCAACATAATTTGCAGCTAAGTACTAGTACAAAACACTACTTTTGTACTAAGCACAACCTTTGGACTGTGGGTATACAAGTATCAGTTCTTCTTCACAATCTCCTTTTCTGTGGATTGGCAGTATCAGTAGAGGGTCGGACGCCATGCTTTCCAGCATAGTTACGTCCCTTTACGATCTGAGTTCAAATCCCGCCGAGGTTGATTTTGCCTTTCATCCTACGGGGTCGATAAAATAAAGTATCAGTAATGCACTGGGTTGTTGCTGACCTTGTGTCTAAAGTAGAAACAATTATTATGAAAATGTCTCTAAATTATTTAGTTTATTATCGGTCTAAGTGCCATTGAATGAAGAAAAATAAATTTGTATAATTTTGATGTTTTTCGAGGAAATAGTAGGTGTATAAAAGACGTCTACCAGCGTTGTTAGATTGAGGGAATGTGTCATTATTTTACCAGGTGATTATTGAATACTTTATATATGCTTTTTACAAGGGTATTAGTGAGTTAAGAATTGAGAAATTGTATTATCTGATCTGGGGTCGATTTAATCGACTTCCACTTCCCCAAACATTGTTGGAATCAGAAACAAATATTATTAAAATTTTAAAACAAAATTAGAGAATATATTTGTACGTTTAACACAACAAAAAGTTTAATTTGTTTAGCAGGTAATGGAAGCTTGAACGGAATAATGCTTATTTTTCGATTTTATTTTACTTTGGTGTAAGTTATTTCTGGTCAGGTCATTCTTGAACGCTACTGGTAAGATGTAACCCAGTACAAACTGTCGCATGGTCGGGTCGTTGATGAGTAAACTGGAAACCTCACCAAACTTGCTTGGTGAGGAAGACATTCCGATGGTTGAAAAACAAAACCCTTCAAAAGAATCAACGGCTATCCAATAGTATGTACATATGTATGTACTATATCTTTATATATACATACATATATATGTGTGGGGGGGGGTATGAATGTAGTTATCTTTATATATACACATATATACACATGGATTTTAGTCTTCACATTTACATTTATTATTATTACTATATATATATATATATATATATATATATATATACAGTAATAGGTTGTTCCGTATAACCATGTCCATTACGAGCTGAGGATCCGCTAAGGTGAAACAATTGTTCTCGGTATAGTGAACTAACTGTTGTGTAACCACTTCTACCTAACTCGTCTCATGGACTGAGTGCTCTACCACTACGGATATTACCTTTCAGTGTTCTACCACTATATATATATATATATATATATATATATATATATATATATATATATAGATAGATAGATAGATAGATATTAAAATTACAGATTAAAGTTTAAGCAAAGAATCGCTGCTTTCACTCTTAATGGGTATGTAGTTTATCTTTATATATATATGTGTGTGTATGTATGTATACATATATTTTATTGTCCTATTCTTTTAATTTTATATATGTTTATGTAAGTGTGTGTGTGTGTGTGTGTGTGTGTGTGTGTGTGTGTGTGTGTGTGTGTGTGTGTGTGTGTGTGTGTGTGTGTGTGTGTGTGTGTGTGTGTGTGTGTGTGTGTGTGTGAGTAATATATGTACATATGGCTGAAGAGAAGTCAATTCCCACCCAGAAGGTTTCCAGGTGGCGGATAGGGAAACTACTTGCAGACAAATATTAGGAAATACATAAATGCTAGAAGTGAACTGGAAAGGACATACACCAACGAGCAACAGAAGTATCTGTAACAACAGATAGATGCTCGTCAAGTAGCAGTTGATCAACAATCGTCACTTGCCTGGCGAATAGTAAATGATATCAACAATGAAAAAAGGTTACTGAAATGGAAAGAACATTTTGAGATATTACTTATCAACAACCAGCCAGTGGAAAAATAGCTGAAAAGGAGTTACTCGTCAAGAAAGGTTCATCCAGTATAGAAAAGCTAGAAATAGTTCTAAAAAGCTCAAGAACAACAAAGCTGAAATGCCTCCAGAGGTCTGGAAAACTGGGCGCTTTAACTACTGCGATTCTGCAATCCTGTATACAGCCAAAGCTCTATTAAATCGTGGACTGAAGGATGTATTCTACCATTCCTGAAAAGAGGTGACCCCCCTCTGTTACAGACTACTACAGAGATTACATTCACTTAATGCAATGTTACACAACAGAATCCAACCAGAAATCAAAATAATTCTTCGGTCAAACCAGAACCGTTTCAGACAAATTAGATCGACACTAGGACAGACTGTGACGGTGAGGAGAATTCTAGATGGTGTGAAGGCAAAAAGCATAGAGGCAGGTGTGATTTTTGTAGACTTCACCAAAGCTTTTGACTCAGTAGAGGGAAAATAGCTGAAATACTTATGGATCAAAAGAAGAAACAGTAAATGCTTTCATGATGCTGCGTAAGAACACACGGTGAATGTTGCGCTCCCCGGACCGTGACAGAGAGTTCTTTAATATTCAAGCAGGAGTTTTGCAAGGAGACACACTTGCATCCCTCCTATTCATCATCGC
>OZ024745.1:77585066-77610066 GCA_964016885.1 Eledone cirrhosa | reverse complement strand
GTAACGAAAGATAGATAAAAAGACAAAACAATTACAGATGAATACAACAAACACTAAAGATAAAGCAGATAATTACCGTATAATTCTGCAAAAAGCAAATGCTCTTTAAATGTATGGACCTATACATGCAAACACGTACAAAAGTAGAAGCTAAAATTCTGGTAACCGACAAAAATTATGACATTTTAAATGATGGGCCGAATTATACTCCTCAAGTGCCACAAATAAAATGGAAAAGAAATAAATGTACAGGATGGGGTATATGTTTCTATTATATATGCATATTTCACTGCAACACTAGCCTAAAATGAAAACACAACTTATAAAATTTGGGCGAAAAAAACGGGCCTTTACGTTCTGAGGTTAGCTTTGCCTTTCATCCTTATGGAGTTGATAAAACAAAGTACCAGTCACGCACTGGGATCGAATCAATCACTGTCCCTTCCCCAAAAAACAATTTGCTGGCCTTGTGCCTAAAGTAGAAACAATTATTATTATTCATTTTTCTTAAATTTCATTTTTAATATTCATTTTTCTTAATATTCATTTTTCTTAAAGAAAATTTTAACTAAAAATATATCAGATTTATACTGACATTGATACAATTACCTACATTAATCTTTTATGTGACCATATGCTAAAGTGTAAAATCAATATTCCTGTTTTTAACAATTTGTTTGTATATTCAAAAACAATTCAATTACTTTTATTGTCATAGAATTTTAAATGTTTAATCTTTCTAAAATCTACAACTATTACATAAAGTACCAAAATGTCTTATGTTTCCCTGTTGACAGTTGCTCATCAACATTTTTGTATTTTCTTATGAATTTTAGTGCATAAATAACATCAAATGAGATTACAACTATGACATACGCTAGAAAAGTAGGAAACAAACCTAAATCCGGTCACATGTCACTTTCCTACTTCTGTTAATTATTTGTTACATCAGTCACTTCAAAGTAATGACGAAAATCTGGTCTTCATCACTGTCTACCAAAAGTATATTCCATCCATTTCTCTTTCACTCTCCCCCACGCTCTCTCTCTCTCTCACTCTCTCGCTCACACACACACACACACACACAGACACACACATGCACTTGCTGGTTCATCTTGGCGTCGTTGAATAAAACACATATGTTTGTATGTGTCTGTACTCTGATACATTCAGACACACACACACACACACAGACACACACATGCACTTGCTGGTTCATCTTGGCGTCGTTGAATAAAACACATATGCTTGTATGTGTCTGTACTCTGATACATTCAGACACACACACACACACATACATATATATATATATATAAAAATTAGAATTGGTGCTCTGAAATAGCCATATATATATGAATGTATATATAGTGTATTTTGCAATACACTTTATGCTTAATTAAAAACATTTTGAAGACCGTATGCTATTGTTTTAGAGTAGTGACAGACTCACTTACTTTAATTTCAGCAAACATGGGGAGATAAAGCTGACAAGGCCTTGTTTCTGCATTTATTGATGCTTATCAAATCCAACTACTCCTCCCGTCTGCTGAAATTACGGATCTTATTTTCTTATAGAATTCTAGTAAATAATCAGGAACTGATTATACAGAGCGGTTGCCGGTCAAGCAGAAATTAAAAATTAGAATTGGTGCTCTGAAATAGCCATATATATATGAATGTATATATAGTGTATTTTGCAATACACTTTATGCTTAATTAAAAACATTTTGAAGACCGTATGCTATTGTTTTAGAGTAGTGACAGACTCACTTACTTTAATTTCAGCAAACAGGAGTAGTTGGCTTTGATAAGCATCAATAAATGCAGAAACAAGGCCTTGTCAGCTTTATCTCCCCCTGTTTGCTGAAATTAAAGTAAGTGAGTCTGTCACTACTCTAAAACAATAGCATACGGTCTTCAAAATGCTTTTAATTAAGCATAAAGTGTATTGCAAAATACACTATATATACATATATATATATATATATATATATACATATATATATATTATATATATAGTGGAAGTAGAGGATCTACCGCGAGCTCAAAGTGTTATAGAGATATTTTCATTTCAATTTTACGAATTCAACTTTTGTAAAAATGAATAGAACAATCTTTAATGACGATTAGACTCACTTTTAAATGATTTCAATTCAAACCTGTAATTCTCTAGATTATGTTGCTCTTAAGCTGCTAGTAGGTTTATCAGCTTTAATTTAAGGAACACTTCCGATAGAAATACACATTCTGTGACTTTCTCAGTGACTGATTTGTTATTTTGTGTCCCTGTGATGTCCTATACCATCTTAACACACCAAAACAAGATGGTGATGACACAAAATAAAAAATCAGTCACTGAGGAGGTTCCTATAGAAATATTTTTGTTGCAGCATTATAATAAGTGTGATCCAACTGTAAAACAAGAACCATTCGTAGACAATTCTTAAGTCAGAAGAGAGATATAATTAGCCTGGCTTATGCTCAAGAGAGAATCATGGATATCACGTGTTCTAATTCCTGCTCGACTGTGTGAATCTCACTTTTTGTATGTTTACAAAAATAAAAATAAAACAACGTCACCACATATCTCACACCATATTTCTAATGAGAAAGGAATTCCTCAGATTTTCGCTTAATTTCTAAAATAAACAAGAATTTGAAGAGGTTCAGTATAATATCTAGCTTTTGCATTGTTAAGCAGGTGTGTCAAACATTATATTTATTTTTACAAACAAATAAAATTGAAAGCTTTTATAAAAAATATAAAGACTTTAAGACAAATAGTTTTGTATCATTGAACCAGGTATGGTTTGTTACTAAAAGGGTCAAACAATTTATTTGCTTTGTTATCACATTATCAGCCATTATCTTGCTACTGATCTAGTAGGTTGCTCTTTTGTGAATGTGAAATTTAACACATAAATGTAATGAAAAGAATTCGGATATTCGTATCATGTTTCCTATTAATAGCGATTAATGCCATCCACTCGTTGGTTGAATTTGAATTAATAGATCTGAAATGATTGCGTTAGTGTTGAGTAGTATATTTGGTCGAATTATATTAAGATCTGCTGTGTCCGGTAAACTGCATGGCGTTATGTTGTAGGCAATGTCACACTCATCGTAAAGCTACATAGTGTTTACATAGGCTCTCAAATTAGTCTGTAGTTTGCCAGAGAAAGTTTGATGATTATTACAAAGCATGGCCCGATCAGTAGAGCGTCAGACTATTATTTGCAGCATAGAGTTATGGCCCTTTACGTTCTGAGTTCAAATCCCACCGAGGTTAGCTTTACCTTTCACCCTTACGGGGTCGATAAAATAAAGTACCAGTAAATCACTGGGGCCGATTTATTCTACTTTCCCCTTCCCAAAAATTGTTGATCTTGTGCCTAAATCAGAAACCATTATTATCTTTCCAGCATAGTTACGTCCCTTTACGATCTGAGTTCAAATCCCGCCGAGGTTGACTTTGCCTTTCATCCTTACGGGGTCGATTAAATAAAGTACCAGTAATGCACTGGGTATTTGCTGGCCTTGTGCCTAAAGAAGAAACAATTATTATCAAATTCCACCAAAACTGACATTTTGACTTATACCTTTCCAACTATAAGATACAATCAATTAATCAGTGTATGTATGAACGAAACTAACTTATTATGCAGATAGTAAGTTATCTACCAATATAAATAAGGAAATGAGCAATATTTATTTCATGAAAAAGCAAATCAAAATGTAATCAAACAACAATTATCGTTTTTCAGATATTTTTCATAAAAGAATGAAACTGTTTATTCTAAGTGATTAAAATAAGTATTGTCTTTCCTGAAAACAATGCATATTTCTATACAATATAAGACGTGTCAATTCTCCCCACCTGACGGGGGAGATCTACCACCCACTTTGGGGTGGGTGAGAGATGTCTTCTCTTGCGAAAATGGGTACAACTTTCATTATGAAAAAATCTACCCATTTTTCCTCATTTCTTCCCGTTTGGGGGCACTTTTTTTCATGGTACTCCCCGTTTTGGTTTTTAGAGTTTGGCAGTCTGAAATATGTATATTTCAAACATTCTTTACACATGCATGGAGTTAATCTTATCATTAATAGAGACTTTACGTAACCACTGGTGGCTTTGCCTCCCTGCTGTGTATATACGGATCCTTGTTGAACCGAATTCTATGACACTAAGCTAATCATTTCGATAACCAAAATTTTTATTTAGGATAGAAAAAATAGTAGGTGATTGTTTATGTTCTTTTTAAGAATTCAAATGGTTCGAACAGGGAACCGAAACCATTTTGTTCAATTCATACATCGAAAAGTTATCGTTCCACGGTTTTTGTTATTCAAAGATACATGATTTTTTTTATATAATTTATAAAAGATGAGAAAATTAATGTTTTGATCTGTTTCCCAATGTCATTAACGACATACATATTTTATGAACCTCTAAATTAATGAAAACCAAAGTTGACTTAGCTAGGCTTTAAGGAAAGAATATATAGAGTCAAAATTTAAATTTATTTATCAAAATTTTTCTAGCAATATTCCCTCTTAAAACAAATTACTTTAAATAAGGTTTGAAACCACATCACGACCTCGCATTGATGGGAATATATCTTTTGCATTAAGGATTTTTTTTTTTTACATTGGCACAAATCCACGAATGTATATGGGACAAGAATATTTGATTAAACCGATTCCTACTAAAGTGCTATTAATTGTTATCAGTCCGGAGAAGAAGGCATGTTTTACCTCTGCCGATTTGAATTAAGAATCAAATGGGGCATAACTTAATATCACATGATAGTTTCTCCGGTACTCAACTGATTCTGTCATTCACCGCCCCCTTTGTTTACTTAATAATACGCTGTGAATAAAAAAAAATGAAATTAACAAGAACACATTGCGTAGCGCCTATAAGTTGTTAGAAATTACATGATATTGAATTTAATGCCAGTTATATAAATAGCAACATTGCATCTGCAGACTACACACTGTGCACAGACGGTTATTATCTAAATGGTAAGAAGCAGACGAGAATATATTTGACCGGAAACGTCTGACAGGAGAAGCAGAAGAACCGCCCAAACGACATTATTATAAGAAAGAACTAAAACTAGTGCGGCAAGCAAAAATATACAAAATATAAATATATAACTTCACCATAAAGTTCTGTATTACAAATGTTAACAACGTGTTGTTTGTTACAGAGTTTTTTTTCTTACCTTCTAACACTTCCAGACTTCGTTCTTAAAATATCTTAAAATATTTATAATTATCTTTCATCTGTCTATTTTATATTTATATATATACTATTTAACAGATTTTTATTATATCGGCGTGTTTCTTGGGAAATATAATCACACACATGTCTATACACATACATACACAATGACATACAGTATACGTATGCATACATAAGAAGCTAAACATATATGTTCATTTTTTTCCTTCGAATTAATCTCTATGTATTTTTTAATTATTTATTACTAATTTTATTATTTTTATTATTTTATATTTTCATCGTTATTTTTATATAAATTATTTTTCACTTAATTATCTTTTTATATAACGTAATCATTTCTAGAATTATTTTTTTTTATATCGGGACTCCATTGACGCGCAAATGTATGTTTTGATAATCATTTTAGTACAAGCGCTACCATGTTAAAGTATTTTAGTATCTGTGAGAAGCTACCTACCAACGTAACTAGTATTCAATCTTGATATGTAAGATGCCATGTAATGACATAGCAGAGCACGTATTTGTATGTATATATAAATGTGTGTATATCCATACGTGCAGAATTATTTTACCACCTGTATTTTAGCTATTTTATGATTTTCCTTAGACCAATGTTCAGCAAACTACGGTGTCCCAAACAGGATATCCTCAAAAATATATACACACTTCAACAACATTCTCTTAAAAGTGTGTATATGTACATTATGGGGAAACATTCTGTATAGTGCCTCTTTGTGTATAATGCGAATGATTTAAAATAGAATTTAAGAGTAAAAGGAAGGGCTATATCATACACGAGTATATGTTTTCAAAATTTCTACTAAGCTGAAAAATACCCATTTCAAATGGTAAGTTTGTACATTCATGGGGATAACAATTGCTTACGTATTGTATACAAAATGCTAAATTTTCGATTGTTTTATATTGTTTAACGTCTTAAGAAACTCAATATTATAGTAAAATATATGTGAGATCGTACACATTTACAACAATTTCCATGGACATGGCTGTACTCCAGGATTATAAAATAAAGAATGATGTAACTTATCGAATATCTTAAATATGCGGTCATACACATATAAATTAAACTCGTAACCACTTGTAACGTGAGATTTAACATTAGCTAGTTAATTAACATTCCAGTATCGTTCTCTGTTACAACAGCTTTATATCATTAAAAAACCGTAAAATAATATTATCTGGTGCCATTTGAATATATAGATAAAACTTAAAATTTCTAATTCTTATTGCATTGATGGATCTCCGTAATTTTCGACTATTCCAGTTATTGCATCAACAGAACAGCCGTGTCCATGAAATGAACGTGTATGTGCTTGAGCATTCTGCAGACCTGTGTACTCTTACCATTATTCTCATGGCGATTCAATGCAACACAGTGTGTGACAAGGTAGGATTTTTAGAATTACAGGTTCAGCTCAGCCGACGGGCTTCCAAACTGTTTCTGTCTACCCAATTTCGCTCGAATAAATTATGTGGATTGGCAGTATCGGTAGGGGGTCGGACGCCAAGCTTTGACGCATGGAGTTACGGCCCTTGTCATTCTTAGTTCAAATCCCGCCGAGGTTAACTTTGCCTTTCATCCTTACGGGGTCGATAAAATAACGTACCAGTAATGTACTGAGTAATTGCTGGCCTTGTGCCAAAAGTAGAAACAATTATTATTATTATTATTATTATTAAAAGATCGGAGGCCATAATCAGTTGATTTGGGTTAATTTAAAACTCGGTTATACATATATCACTAAGGACTATTAGTTATGATAGCCTGAGCTCTTCAGACGGTAAAACCTATAAAAACTTGAAATCATTGAAAGGTCCCTTAAAAATAAAAACCTTTAAATTTGAAAGAAATCCAATAACTTCCCCGAAAGAGATTTTCTTTTCTTCGTACAGGAGGCCGGCCGGCCTCTGTATATATACAGGATACGGAAAATGACACGCAGTGGAATCGAACCCGCAACTTAATCATTGAAAACCTAACCACATAAACATTCGGCCATGTTGCGCCCAGATATATAGCGTGATAGACAGAATAAAATCAGATTGAGGGAAGAAAACTTACTTCAAACTTGAAACATAAAGGATTTCATGTCTACAAAAGGCACCAAAATTACAAACAGAAAAGCCGAAATAAACAGCAAATATAAAACGGATTAAATAACTATTAAAATTGATTAATACCAACACTCTACAAAAAATATCAAACATTAACGTAACTATTCAAACAGAAATATATATATATATATATATATATATATATATATATATATATATTAGTTTATATGAAATAACAAATGTTTCAAAAGTTGCTGTACGTTGCTCTCAAAAGAAAACTGCAAGATGTGAGCAATAACGAATGAAATCCATTTGAAGAAGCAATTGCTAAAACATATGGCTCTACAAAGTCAACAATCATGCCGCATTGCTTTACAAAGATTTTTCTAAACAAAACTTAGTAAAAAGGCAATGTTCAGCATTAATGTACATTAACCAAGCGCATTCATATATACACCAGAACCACATATATATATATATATATATACATGTATACATGCTTACGTTACAGATATAATAGATACTCTCTCTCTCTCTCACATGCATACACATACATGTGTATATATATATATATATATATATAATTGTAATATATACATGTTAAGTGTATGAAACATTATGTATACTATATATATATATATATACTTGGGGAGGGTCATATTTGCGTAATATTGCCAGAATTAATAACAGAACACACTCACTGTTTGGTTGGTTTTCGCTTCTCGCTGTCTTTTATTATATCTGCGATCTAACTTACTCGGTCCTCAATGTTGCCATTGACTGACCGGCGGTCAAAAATAATACAGATACAATATAGACACAAACACATATATATATATATAGTTTACATAATTTACATAAATCTTTCGTTGCACATCTGCAACATCATCAGTGGTGTTATATTCATTGTTCCTCCTGTTGTGTTGTATGCCTACGCCATTTTTTATTCAGTCTGTCTATATATTTATTTATTTATTTGCTTGTTTGTTTATCTTATTTTATTTTTTTTTTGTCTTCTTTGCGCATGCGTTTGCGTGTGTGTATAGTGTTATGTGTGATGTGTGACTAGTGTGTATAGTGTTGTGTCTGCTGGGTGACTAGTGTGTGTTTATGTGCTTGTTGTTATTGTGCTTGTGTATGTATTTATTTATCTTATTTTATTTAATTTTATTTACTTATTTATACTTCTCTTAGGTCAGTGTTGTTTGTTTGGGTGTTGTTGTTGTTCCACTCATTCTTTCTGTTTAGCTTTGGTCTTCTAACTTCTATTTCACTGGCCTCTCTGATTTGCCTATCTGCTGGGTCATTCCTATGTTTAGATATTATTCTAATTTCTATGTTGTCTATGTTACCGTCATGTTGTTGTCTAGCATATTCGTATAGTACTGACCCGTTTTTTCGTCCTTTTAGTTCCCCCTAGTGTTGGTCTATCCTTTCACCTATGCTACGAGCTGTCTCACCTATGTATGTTGTTGTCATGTTTCTGCAAGTAGCCTCTGTACATCTTATGCTATAGACTACGTTTCTAGTTTTACAGTTTATCCGGGGGTTCACCTTACATATGATACACTTCCTATTGGTACAGTGGGTTTTCTTAAAAGGGTAGGTTTTGCTGATCAGGGATTTTATGGTGGTTCCTGGCTTTTCTACCACCTTTATTTTTAAGTGGGTCTTTCTCAGGGCCTTTCTACACTGGTTAGCTAATTTCCCTCCAGGGGTGGCGTCCACAAACATGACACTCTGATATCTCTGGTTGTCGTACCATGATGTGGCCTTCCCTATCTTATGTCTAGCCCTATTTAAGCTATTCCATGATTTGCTCCTGGTATATATATATAGGAACCAGGTCGGGGTCTCACTGGTTCCTATTACCCACTCTACTACCCTAAGTATTGAGTACTTTGGTGCGTTATGATCCACCTGGTTCCTTACCACATTTCCCTCGTTATATATATATATATATATATATATATATATATATATATATATATATATATGGTATACATAATGTTTCATACACTTAACATGTATGTGTGACAATTGGATTCGGGGTCCAGTTATGGCCACCACTGTATATCCGTCCGCGTTACCGATGAGGGGGCAAATTGGGAAGCCCCCTCCAGTATACAGTGGTAGGCATAACTGGACCGCGAAATCAATGGTCGTACATACTTGTTAAATGTATGAAACATTATTTATATTAAATAAACTCTCTTGCAATAGATTGAAAATTTTTTTCCTTGATCTTTCATCTACAAATATCTTGCATATACATACATATATATAAATATATATATATATATATATATATATATATATATATATATATATATATATAAATATATATATGCAAAAGTTCTATTTAAAATTGTTGGGATACAACAAGTAAATATTTTTAGAACTGATATAAAGCACTCGACAAGTATTTGGAGTAGATATACTATATTAATAAATGGAAACTATATTTATAAAACCATATTTATTTCATTATACATATTTCAGGGATACCAAATTAAATTATGGTATGCCTTCATCAGACAAAATACAATATGTAACAGTTTTACAAATAAGCTTTGACGTACCCTATTAAAATGCAACCATTGTTTTTGTAATTTAATTTGGTATCCCTGAAATATGTATAATGAAATAAATATGGTTTTATAAATATAGTTTCCATTTATTAATATCGTATAAATATATATATATATAAATATATATATATAAATATATATATGTATATATATATATATATATATTAAAGAGTTAAACAAGATTCAATGAATCAAAGAATGAGTTTTACAGTAGATTGGAAGCACTCTACAGTAAAAATATTTTCCAGAGTTATTAATATTAAATTCAAATATTAACAAAATAGATATTCTTGTGATCAATTAAATTTTATTATACATATTTCAGAGGTACTTGAATCAGGTTCAACAGTACGTCCTCATCAGATAAAATAAAATGATACATGACATACGCTGACATGTTAGATGGTTAAGATTTAATATTAACCATCTAACATGTCAGGGTATGTCATGTATCATTTTATTTTATCTGATTTCAGGATTATTTGCTGGTTATTTATATATTAGTTTTTATTTTCGTTATCATTTACCTAAAATATACTGGATCAATAATATATATCTATATACATAATCGTTATTTAAATATTTCTAATAATAAATACTTCAGAAGCTTTACATACCTAATATGTTGGTATCTTTGTTAAATAATAATTAATACATTTACACCCAATTATACATAGGTGTATATTTAACCTTAACATGCCTCAATCTCATTTTATTTTTATCTTCGTCGTTATTATTTACCTAAAATATACTGGCTCATTAATATATATCTATATACATAATCGTTATTTAAATATTTATAACAATAAGTACTTCAAAAGCTTTACATACCTAATATGTTGGTATCTTTGTTAAAGTTTAAATTTAAATTGAGGTAAATAATCAACAGTATAATATTTCATTCTTTATGTGCCAGCTAAATCCTCTAAATGTTACCCTCATAAAACTCAGAAGCTTAGAAATGATAACACACTTATTGAATTTATAAAAATAATATATAAATAACCAGCAAAAAATCCTGAAATCTTGAGTCTTCACCCTAATATTATAAATTAAATATTTTCAAATTTAACCGTTTAACTTTCGGAAAAAATCTCCTTCTGTATATATCACCCCCCCCCCCTTATCTTTCCCTCTTTATAAATCCTTTTCCAGTGGCTATCACTGGCTGTTATGATTCATGAGATGTTTTCCTAGATATATCGTAGTATCATACATTTTAAAATCTCTAGAACAGTTACATTAAGCAACGTTTTTCTTACTCACACATTCTCTAATGAATTTATTACGTTTTCGCATTTTCTCATAATTAGGATATATATGTTAAATCTTCTTTTAAGTTAATCACTACCTTGATTAAATCTTAACCATTTAACATCTCAGGGTATGTCATGTATCATTATATTTTGTCTGATGAGGACGTACTGTTGTACATCAGAAATATGTATAATAAAATGTAATTGATCAAAAGGACATCTATTTTATTAATATTTATATTTTAATGTTAATAACTCCAGAAAATTATTTTTTAACCGTAGAGTGCTTCCAATCTACTGTAAAACTCATTCTTTGACATACTCATTGAATATTGTTTAACACTTTAATATATATATATATATATGTTATTAAAAATGTTAATAAATGAAAAATATTCTCATAATCAAAATATATATTTTATTATACATATTTCAAAGGTACAATGGTGTTTAAGTACGTTTTCATCAGACAAAATATATGATTTGATATGTGACATACCGCTACGGTTTTGATTATCTGATGAAAACGTACTTAAACACCATTGTACCTTTGAAATATGTATAATAAAATATATATTTTGATTATGAGAATATTTTTCATTTATTAACATTTTGAATAATATGAAAAACTCCAGGAAAATCATCTGTTGAGTGCTTCTAATCTATTGTAATATTGTATTCGTTGAGTAATCAACGAACCATATTAATCTTTGGTTGTATATATACATATATATATATATATATATATATATATACATATATATATATATATTATAGAAATAGGATTTCGCTTCAAGCATAGTTGTATACAAATACGTATAGAAATTTTGTGTTTACAGGAAACATTTAGGAAGCCGTAGCTATACAAACACCCGGGATAGCGCCCTCTGGTGGTATCCAGCAGAAGCAAGGGGGACAACCGTCTATGTATTACAGGCTTGACTGGCCTTCATCAGGACGGTCCCTCCTACCGCTTGCAACTGCTGGATTTGAGAACAATCGAGAATATATAGTTTTCTCTTCCTGTAAACATACCGTGTTTCTTTAGAAATACGATATTTCTATACATATTTACTGTTCTCTAGTCCAGCTGTTGCAAGCGGTGGGAGGTGCCGTCCTGAAGAAGGACAATCAAGCCTAAAATGCATAAACGGTTGTCCCCCTTGCTTTTGCTGGACACCACCAGAGGGCGATAGCCCCGGTGTTTGCATAGCTACGGCTTCCTAAATGTTTCCTGTAAACATACCGTGTATCTTTAGAAATACGAAATTTATATATATATATATGTGTATATATATATATATATATATATATATATATATATATATATATATATAGTTATGTAATAAACAACATAAGACAATTATTCCATTTACCAAAGGTTTCACGAAGACAGACAAGCTCGACGCAGACGTCTGAAATTGTTCGGAACGATTTCAGACGACTGTCTTCGTGAAACCTCTGGTAAATGGAATAATTGTCTTATGTTGTTTATTACATAACTAAATAGCTCTGTAGCCTACATAGAGCACTCTCCTTTCCTTTACCTTTCCTACGGAAACACTTAATATATATGTATATATATGTATATATATATATATATATATATATAGTACGTTCTCGTACTAAGGTGTCATGTTCTAACATACATAAACATACATGTTCTAACATACATAAACCTTTAAATACATGTTGCAATGCGGCGGCGCCATTCGGAAGTCAGCACCAGCTCGAGCAACATGACATCCATCAAAATTGAGGCCAGGACAAACATCGAATTCATAGTGAAATTATAGTTGAAGAGTAGCGAAATCACGGTCTGGAGTACTTATATGCGGACTATGTTCTAAGGAAATCAACAACCTACAAATGGATAAGTCGTTTTAGAAGTGGAAGAAATGAGGTTGAAGATGATCCCCGCAGTAGCAGGCCATCCACGTCAGTCTGTGTAGTAAAGATCGATGCAGTTCGCGACCTAATTGAAAAGGTTAGGCAAATAACCTCTGAATCAGTAGCCGACACACTCCACATCTCCTGGGGTTCTGCACACGCAATTCTGGTGGAGAGTTTAGGGTTGAGCAAGCTTTCCGCTCGATGGGTCCCAAAGCTGTTGCGCCCAGATCAGCAACAAACAGAAGCAAATCTTTCGATGGAAATTTTGAACAAGTGGGATGAAGACCCTGAAGCTTTTCTGCAGAGAATTGTTACTGAGGATGAAACATGGCTCTACCAGTATGATCCCGAGGACAAAATTCAATCGAAGCAGTGGCTCCCCAGGGGTGGAATTGCGCCAATCAAAGCAAAGTCGGAGCGTCCATGAGTGAAATTCATGGCCACTGTTTTCTGAGATGCAGAGAGCCTTTTGCTGGTTGACTTCCTCGAAAACAAGAGAACAATTACAGCTGCATGTTATGTAGGCGTTTTGAGAATACGGGCTAAGAAATTCGCAGGAAAACGCCTGGGGAGCTACACCGGCGTGTCTTCCTCCACCATGACAATGCGCCCGCTCATGGCCCTTGACAGACACGAGCTATATAACACGAATTTCGATGAAAAAATCATCCGACACACACCTTACATTCCCAATTTAGCCCCATTCGACTTTGTTTTCAAACCTGAAAAGATCATAGAAAAGTAACCATTTCCATTAGTTGAAGATGTAAAAAAAGCTGCTTTGACAGGGTTTCAATTACATGGCCCTCAGTTTTACACAGATGGACTTAAAGGCTGGTATCAACGCTTTCAGAAATGTATTGACCTAGATGGAGCATATGTTGAAAAATAAGCATCATAACTTAAACCGTTTTTTTTCAACTGCCTTTTTTCCACGAACATTTTGGAGCCCCCTCGTATATATATGTGTGTGTAAGTATATATAGTATATGTGTGTACGTATATATACTTGTGTGTGTAAGTATAAAGAAGGAGCTCAAGTGCAGAAATTCTATAAAGATACCGGCTAGACGCTTTATCCTTTAGCTTAAAGGTTAAAGTGTCTAGCTAGTATCTGGAAGATATGGTGTAAATTCCTCATAGTGGTCGTTGGGAAATTCTTTTTCCGTCTTTTAATGGTCTTCACCCTATCTTATAAGATATCTTTATAGCATTTCTGCGCTTGAGCTCTTTCTTTATACTTATATATATATATATATATATATATATATATATATATATATACACATAAATTCTCAGTGCTTCAAAATTCGGCTTCGTACATTACACACACACGCACACGCGCACGCACGCACGCACGCACACACACACACACACACACACACACACACACACACACACACACACACACACACACACACACACACACACACATCAGCAATCAAACGCTGTTGTCTTTCTTCTTCAGAGTCATTTCTTCTTGCAACTATATGGCGAAATCTCCAAAACCATAGGAGGAGTTCGTAAACAAATAAACAGACAGACAGGAACTACTATATATATATATATATATATATATATATAAAAATACAAATATTAATAAAATAGATGTTCTTTTGATCAATTAAATTTTATTATACATATTTCAGAGGTACAACAGTACGTCCTCATCAGACAAAATATAATGATACATGACATACCCTGAGATGTTAAATGGTTAAGATTTAATCAAGGTAGTGCCTACCTTGATTAAATCTTAACCATTTAACATCTCAGGGTATGTCATGTATCATTATATTTTGTCTGATAAAATAAAGTACCAGTAATGTACTGGGTAATTGCTGGCCTTGTGCCTAAAGTAGAAACAATAATATTTTGTCTGATGAGGACGTACTGTTGTACCTCTGAAATATGTATAATAAAATTTAATTGATCAAAAGAACATCTATTTTATTAATATTTGTATTTTAATATTAATAACTCTGGAAAATTATTTTTTTTTGTTGAGTGCTTCCAATCTACTGTAAAACTCATTCTTTGGTATACTCATTGAATCTTGTTTAACTCTTAAATATATATATATATATATATATATATATATATATATATATATATATATATATATATATATATATATATATATAAAGGTCTCAATATGCAATACAAACAATATGCTGAACTAATGTGAAAATATTCAATGAAACTTATTCAAGAGGTTATTAATAGACGTCGGTGTAGAGACGTTGAAAGAAAAATCATTTAAAAGAAATCTGTTTTCTACACTTCCTTGTTTATTTATTTTCCTAATTGCTTTCTCTATCCATTTATTCTTTTAGTTTCTAGTTGTTATGGTGCGGGTTGTGAATGCGAATGTAATAGTGATAGTTATAGTATTGGTGGCGATAACGATAGTAGTAGTAGTGGTAGTGGTGGTGGTGGCGGCGGTGGTCGCGGTGGTGGTGGTGGTGGTGGTGGTGGCGGTGTCGGTGGCGGCGGTTGTGATAGGGATAGTGGTGGTGATGATGAAGGTGGTGGTGGTGGTTATGTAGATGGTGGAGGTAGTAATGGTGTTGAGGGTGGGGATGGTTGTAGCAGTTGTGGCGGCGATTGTGATAGGGATAGTGATGATGATGGTGAAGGTGGTGGTGGTGGTGGTGGTGGTTATATAGATGGTTGAATGGTAGTGATGGTGGTGAGGGTGAGGGTGGGGTGGTTGTGGCAATGGTGGCGGCGGTTGTGATAGTGATAATGGTGGTAGTTGTGTAGATGGTGGAGGTAGTTGTGTAGATGGTGGAGGTAGTTATGTTGGTGTTGTGGTGGTGGTGGAGGTATAATGGTAGTGATAGTAATAATTGTTTCTACTTTTGGCACAAGGCCAGCAAATTACCCAGTACATTACTGGTACTTTATTTTATCGACCCCGTAAGAATGAAAGGTAACGTTAACCTCGGCGGGATTTGAACTCAGACCGTAAAGGGACGTAACTATGCTAGAAAGCATGGCGTCCAACCCTCTATCGATACTGCCAATATGATTTCTGATTTAGGCACAAGGCCAACAATTTTGTGGGGAGGAGAAAGTCGATTAAATCAACACCGATCGTAACTATGGTACAAATGGTTGAGGTTGATGGTAGTGTCTGTTACTATGATACGATGTATTGCTTTGGCAGTGATGATTGTTGTTGTTGTTGTGGTTGTTGCTGTAGCAGTGACAGTAATACAGTAATTTGATGGAAAAGTAGTGGTCTGTATTGTGGTAGTGAAAATAGTTTTAGTAGATGTTATTGTAATGATAGTTGTGATTGTGCTAACAGTTGTTAATTTTGTGTGATTATATTTGTTTCACTGTTCTGGTGATGGCAGTAACGGTGTAGTAGATGGCTCCTTGTTATTACATTCACGTGATATGTCATTTGATGTTATGTTGAATTGTTTAGCCCTGATTGAGATCTATTTTGTATAGTCTCTGACACCCGGGGACTTGTGAGTATCACCAACCCACCTGTGCAGTCATATTTGACGCCACTCCTGAATAGTGGATTTTCCATCCTCAATCCACACTTACAGTAGCAGAGCCACGGAATTTTGTTGAGGAAATGATAACTATATCTAGCCGGCAGTATCTGGCCTTCCTCACTAGTTTCTGCTCCTTACCTGTAAGGGTTGTGATGTTCCATGTTCCAATAGTTACGGTTTGCTCACTCCCGAACCCTCTTTGGAGTTTCAGAATACGCAACCTTTGGGCACCCATTCCACGCCTGCCAGAACAGGCCATCGGCCTATTGCCAACCAAGAGATCTGTTCTGAAACACTCGTCCTCTCAAGGAAGTCTGCGCAGTGCACTCTACATGTGAGTAGAGTTCCACTGAAGCAGGAAGGGAAGTTCAAGTATTTCGGGCTTTGTTCACAAGTGATGTTAGGAAGGAGGCTGAATTAATTGCAAGAATTGTTGGAGCTAAAACGTTAATGCAAAGAAGAAGGATGGTAGGTATAAAAGCCAAACTCGCTATCTTCAATTCTGTATTCATGCCAACACATACCTATGGTCCTGAATCTTTGGTAATAACCGAAAGTATACGATCGCGAATACAAGCGTCCGAAATTGAATTATTATGAAGGGTCTTTCGAGTAACGTTACTCAATAGAGTGCGTAGCTCGGAGAACAGAGTGTCGCTCCAGGTAGAACCGCTACTTCTCCGAATTGAGAGATCACAGCTCAAATATTAAGGGCATGTGGTTAAAATGTCGTGGCTGCCACGACCCTCCCAGGAAGAAGAGAGAGAGAGAGAGAGAGAGAGAGAGAGAGAGAGAGAGAGAGAGAGAGAGAGAGATAGCGAGAGGGCGGGGGGAGAACAATTGTTCACACAGAAATACGAAACACGTGGTACGAACGAGCAAAAGCATATATCTTCCCCTTCGGCCAAACCGTGGCAAAATGCTATTTAAGAGTGGGATGGCATAATATCAGCTCCAGGTTGAACGACTGCTTGGACATGCCACCAGAGAGATGCATATGAGATATCAAAACACCATAGAGACAGAGGAAAACAATGGAGTGTCTTTCAACTAGGACAGCAGAGCAAGGACATAAATAGATAATAATACATGTTTCGACTGGAAACTGGTCCTAATATATAGAGAGAATTTCTGCAAATGGTAATGCAGGAAGGGATGAAACATAAATAGATTTTCTTCAAAAAAGAAGTGCAGTGTACTTCAAAATGAAATGTTGTGTACTTCTGCATTATGAGATGTACGAGGATAAAGATCCCATAACACCTTGTGGAGTTGTAGAGGTATAAAGATCGGCGTGTCTAGGGCACTTTTAAACCTAGTGGAGCTCAACCCTCACCAGGTCTGAACACAGCCGATTTTTCTATAGAGGCAAAATCGACCCCAGTACTGGACCTGTACTTTTTTTATTCGACCTCGGAATGATGAAAGGCAAAGCTAACTACGGGGGGGATTTGAACTGAGAGCTCGCAATGAGGTGGACGAATGACGCAAAGCCTTCTATCCGATGTCTTAACGATTCTGTCAACTCGAGATGTTGTGTGACAAAAACAGAGATGTACGTTTAGCATCAAGCAAATGAATTCCAATGTTTTGTTTACGTATGCGTTCGTGCATGTGTGGTGGTATGTTTGTGTATTTACGCTCGTGCATTTTATGTATTTGTGTTTTCCTATATATTTTTTGTCGGACGTGGGAGGGAACGAATGGGGAGGAGTAGAAATGAGTAAGAATGAGCCATTTCACTAGTAGTTAACAATTAATTGTCAGTGAAATATGGTAAAGGCTAGTCCCATTGTTTCTGCGATGACTTATTCCATAGTTAAAGTGAGTCATTTCTTTTTCTTGTAGCAGTCTTTTCCAAACAATGCTGTTAAGTAAGTGTTCTATAAGTGTTGTTGTTGCTGTTGTTTCTTTTTAAGATTTTCATTATAAGCTCTCGCTACGGAAAATATGTATATGTATGTAAGTATGTATCTAATTATATGTACTTATATTCCTGTATGCAGATAAATGTATATACTTATATATACAAAAGCACACACATATGTATGCATATATATGCATATATATGTGTGTGTGCGTACGTGTTTGTATTTAAGTGTGTAGGTGTATTAGATCCTAGATATTAATTATATTTATAGTCATACGTGCATATTTACTTATATAAGTTCATATCTGTACACAAACAGTACAGGTTTAAACAGAAGCTGCGAGAAATGTTTATGCAAAAACACACACGCATTTTATATCTAAACATGTACACATGTCTTATCTATGTATTTCTCTGTAGACTGAAAAGGATGAACAGCTTGACCCGAATTTCGAAGAAATATGGAGATAACACGTTTATACCTTTAAATATATACGTGTTTACATATAACATGAATGACTACGCCAGGGTTAGATTTCATAAGTTACATATACAGACTTGCCAACCTCTAAAAACCCAAACGGGGAGTACGTAGAAAAGAAGTGCCCTAAAACGGGGAGAAATGAGACAAAATGGGGAGATTTTACATAATTGTTTCTACTTTAGGCACAAGGCCAGCAATTAATCAGTGCATTACTGGTACTTTATTTTATCGACCCCGTAAGGATGAAAGGCAAAGTCAACCTCGGCGGGATTTGAACTCAAAGCTATACCCGTTTTCACAAGAGAAGACATCACTCACCCCCATCCGCCAAAGTGAGTGGGAGGTCTGCCCGTGGGACGGGGAGAGTTGACAGGTCTGCATATAAATATTCACGGTATTTGATTTAAGTATAACTATTAGCAACATTTTAATCATTTCTACCTTCTTAAAGATATAACCACATTTAAAGACAAACAAAACCTCTACAGAAAATCAAAAATAACACTATATTCCTACAGGAATAATCCCCCTAGAAGATGAAATGATTCTGTGATTTCCTAATCTGCCTTCAGATTCCTTTAACAGTGCCATCTC
Source organism: Eledone cirrhosa (assembly GCA_964016885.1). Lineage (NCBI taxonomy): Eukaryota > Metazoa > Mollusca > Cephalopoda > Octopoda > Eledonidae > Eledone > Eledone cirrhosa. Next base: position 77,590,533 of record OZ024745.1, on the reverse strand, counting down.
TCACTATAACTATTCACTAGCTAGAAGTAGGTTTAGCAAGAAGCTATAATGAAAATAGCTCTACAGAGGATCCGAACAGAAGTTAACACAAAACCAAAAAATTCTAGATATTAGAACAACCAGTAGTATTACTTTTCCGTAGCATTACTTGTCGCGATCGAAGAAAATTCTCCTGGGACAGATGCCACATACATACCGGCTCAACCTCAGGACCAACGGTTTGAACACGTCATAGTGTAGCTGTTTCTCAACGACGATCATTCTTCTGGGCCGTGTATTTTTGCTTTCAACTGCCGTTATTATTTGCCAAGCATTTTTAATTTGTCACGTATTTTGGCCACGATACCTACCTTTATTAATAAGAATCAGCCTAACTGATAGATTACAGAAATATAACTTCATTCATTCGCCATATTTTTGTTTTGTATGTAATCTATCGTCACGTTGATTCAAAGTAAACATAAATAACTAATGAAAGAATTGAAAGAACCATAAATATATGTTAAAACAGATTAAACTCGAATACAGTCGTGTAACAATTCCCCAGATCTATATACATGTGTATGTGTACGTATGTGCACGTGTGTGCATGAATATATGTATACATGTATGTCTGTGTGTAATACGTGCACAATTTTTAATTTTATATATTGTGTTTCCACATAAATATCTGCATAAGAGATAAAATAGTATAAAAATATGATTAATTCTATTTATACACAAAATATTCGGTTGATTTTACAATATTTCCAGGTTATTGCAAACGCTATGGTATATATCCCATGGATATTGTAAGGTTAGGTACTATATAAGGGTATGACTGTAGATTGATGGGGAAACTATATGGAAATACCCTCTTCTTATTCGAAAGAGATAGATACCTTATTTGGGTTACCACATGTTTTGACACGTTCTCCGCCTCCAACTTAGTCGCTTCGGTCTCAAACCCCGGTACTGCGACCTGCAATGCAGAGGAAATGAAAACAAACAAGTACCGGGGATTGTCTGGCCGCTTACTCTTCGCACCGGTCGCTGTCGAAACGTCAGGCGTACTTGGACCAAGTACTGCTGAGCTCCTTCGTAAGATCGGATCGTCAGCAGCCCGTCGGAGGAGGGAGCCCCGCGAGGTGGGGTGGCTTTTGCAGCAGATGTTGCTAGCCATTGTCCGCGGGAAGGTTTTTACTGTCTTCCGCGGTGCCCAAGGCATAGAACCCATCACCCTCCCACTTCCCCTCCCATTCTTCTGCGACCCTGGAGCCCTTGTCTTTCCCTTCCTTTTCCGTTTTCATAACCACAAAAGACACTTGCATGTTTTAAAATAAAACATACACTATATAATTTGATTATCTGAGAAAATACCCAAACATACTAAGTTTGTATGAAAATGTAGGGAATGGTGATGTACTTGACATCATTGGTAAAAGCTTTCTAATGGAATTTTTTTTACTTTATCTTCACTTCATCTAATCTAGGTAAAATTCCATGATTATTTTAGGATCGCAGATGCTAAATATCAGAAAGTATAAGATATTTATTTGCCTACAAGATAAGATTATACTTCATGAGTTCAAATACGCATCAGGCTTTTCTTTCTATTCAAAATATCAATGTTTCGTCGAACTGTAAGAACCCTAATATAATTAGTTGCTAATCTTTTTAATGTGGTACTACTCAAATAGAATATTGCATATAATGTATACATACAATCCTGGAGATCTACCACATATAAAATATCTAACTCTGAATCTCAAAGACTAATCGCCTGCTTCAGAAAGTAATTCAGAACTAGAACACATATATTTATGACTGTGAAGTTAAGATGTTCGATTTACATCTATTTGCTTTTGTGATCAAGCCCACTGCGAGGTTTGGGGTAAGTGTCTATATAATAATTTTGAGTCTTCCAAGGCTTTGTGAGTAAAATTTGTTAGACGTAAAACGTATTCAGATTCATAAGATAAACTGTTCGTGTGTGGGTGAATTACTACGCCGTCGCCTGATTCTTGAGTGTTCTTAGTGAATCTGGCTGATTGGCAAAAGCTCACATACTAACACATCCTAATCTCTGGCCCACCAACGTACTGTCTCTTATCTCAGCCTATTCCACCACTACGACAAACACCTATGCTCTATAAACGCACCAAACAGTCTTTCTCGTATCACTTCTTCTGTGCCTATTGCTCCAGACTAACCACTTCACCGAATCCATTCTTTCTAGAACTTCGAATCTCAGGAATTTCCTCTGTCTCCACGTTTTCCCTGCAGTCTTCAACCTATCGATATTCAGGCTGAACATCAACAGTATTGATCTCAATGGTTTGGAGGGGATGTAACTTTAAAATGTCACTGCGTGCTACCCGTCCTCCGAACTAGGACATAAAAGATTTTTTTAATTAGAAGCTGTGGATAAACTCTCCCGCTGAGTTGGACCCATGGTCCGTTTTGAACATTCCAGTTTAAGTATTTTTATCTTATTTTAATTGACAATCTATTCAAGATGGGGGCATAAACATCACGTAAACTCATTACTTCATTTTATAAATGTGAGGCGCATGCGTTTATGTAAGAAAAATGAAATCGGTTGGTGACTTCCATTTCGAAATATCACACGCATATTTTAACCAAACATCTACGTGAACCTTAACACTTCCCTCATCTAGAGAGATACAATTTCTCCACCTGAAACCGTACACCTCATTTCGGTTCTTGGGAAAATCATTCAAAAGGATTATATTCAGTCCCGTCACTCTATCATCTTGATCTCATTTTTCTCTTGTATCTCCTACTGATACGGTCAATGATTCCTAGAGAATTCCTGATCCATCCCAGATGTATATCATACTTAATGTCTCCTTTATCCTCTCTCGATTATTCCTTTATGTTTTCTTCTCTCTTTTCTTCCTCTATCCCGTCTCTGTCTCTGTCTCCATCTCTCTCTCTCTCTCTCTCTCTCTTCCACCAGTTCTCTCTCTCTCTCTGACATTGGATATCTCTTTCTTCACATTAATTAAGCACGAAGTAATGTGGTAAGTATCTTATCCTCTAACTTTAATCAAATGTTTTATATGAAATACGAATTTACAAGTCATTTACCTAAATACCAATATTTGATTTATTAATGCAATATTATTTAGTTAGCCTGTTAATCTGTTTCTTAAAGATGCAAGTCTTAAGTTACAATTTAGATCGATAACCCAAAACAGACATCGATTCGTATAGTGACAGCCTTTAATAACGGGATTGACTATGACGTTCTATAAATGAGAGTATGAAGTAGTCAATATATATATGACGTAAATATTTTGATGCCTAGTCATGTCTTTAATAGAGTATTAGGGTATAACTACAGACAGGGGAACGGTATGGTACCAAATATTCAAAGAGTTTGATAAAGGATATTCAAGGTGTCTTGTAGTGCTTAGATTCATTCTCACTGCAGATTAGCAAAATACCTATAGAGTCGGATAAAATGCCTTGCTATATTTAGTGCCTATCGTGACTCATAACTCATGATGAGAAAATTTTGTCCAAGTATTTGAACGAAAGAATTAAATTCATGAAAACGAATTTAGATTCAAGAAATAAGATAATTATTTTTCACACTAGATACAGATACATTCCCTTGACTGGTTTGGAACTTTTAGATATTATCACTATATCAATAATTGTCTCTACTTTACTCAGATCGTAAAGGGACGTAACTATGCTGGAAAGCATGGCGTCCGACCCTCTACTGATACTGCCAATCCACCGCCCTTTAATAATAATTGTTTCTACTTTAGGCACAAGGCCAGCAAATACCCAGTGCATTACTGGTACTTTATTTTATCGACCCCGTAAGGATGAAAGGCAAAGTCAACCTCGGCGGGATTTGAACTCAGATCGTAAAGGGACGTAACTATGCTGGAAAGCATGGCGTCCGACCCTCTACTGATACTGCCAATCCACCGCCCTTTAATAATAATTGTTTCTACTTTAGGCACAAGGCCAGCAATAACCCAGTACATTACTGGTACTTTATTTTATCGACCCCATAAGGATGAAAGGCAAAGTTAACCTCGGCGGGATTTGAACTCAGACTGTAAAGGGACGTAACTATGCTAGAAAGCATGGCGTCCAACCCTCTACCGATACTGCCAATTCACCGCCCTTAATAATAACCATAAATAGATTTGCAACAAATATTTAAAAGTTCTATAATCATATTATGTAATGTCATTGATTAAGGTATATGGATAAGAGTGATGAGTATTAATGTACTAATTCATTTAATTCTATACTGAAGCCTCAATTTTCAACGAGCCAGTCTAGGTTATTTTTCTTTTAAAATAAAAAGGGTAAAGACCCCCTTCGGTAACGAAAGACCATGAGATTTTCACCTAGAAAGTTTCCTTCCGAGGCACAAGTCCGGGCAAGGTTGTTTGTGGAAGGCCAGCAATCGCCCATACATACCAGTCTCCCCTCTCCACGCCACCGATGTTATCCAACGGAAAGGCAACGTATCACCCGGTCCGAGAATCGAACTCACAACCTCCCAATTGCAAACCCAATGCTCTAGCCACTAAGCCATATTATACTTAAGGTTATAGTCGATTGGAGAGTAATGTAAAACAAAGTCTTCTTTGATTATAATTTCATTCACTTCTATAATGTATTAAAAATTCGTCAATATCAGTACTTGTTTAATACTTTATTTTATTGAACCAGAAAAGATGAAAGGCAGAACATTTCGCCGGGATTTGAGCTCAGAACATAAAGGGATGTTACTAGATATCGTAAGGCATTTTATCCGACTCTATAGTTATTTTAGCAATCTGCAATAAGAATGAAACTAAATACCGTTCCCCTGTCTGTAGTTATACTCTAATACTCTACCAAAGAAATGAATAGGCATTAAGACATTTACGTCATGTGTGTGTGTGTGTGTTTCTGGGAGAGTTTCTGAGTGATGTATAGAAAAATACATACTACGTGATTAATCGAATACAATTTGTATGTCGACCTTGTGAAAGGCATGAATTTCATAACATCATTATACTTCTTTTTTCGAAAAGCAATTCTAGTAATGTGCTTATCTATAAAGCATTTACATCGAGGTTTATGTGTAGTCTTAGTTGTAGTAGTTAAATCATCCATTATACTTTGTTGCGATAGCCAAATTATACATTGCTGCAGGCTTCCCCTCCCAGCTCGAGCCGGCGGGGCTGGACCGAAGGGACAGCAAAAGGCACGACGGCATTAACATCTTCCCGTTCCGCGGTGATAAAGCCCTCATCTGGGATGCCACATGCAGCGACATATTCTCCAGTGACAACCTGGTACAGTCTGCGACTAATCCAGGCTCTGTTACACTTCGGACCGAGGAGGGTAAACTCTCGAAATATCGGTCGCTCTCCGACAGGTTTGCAGTCGAGACGTAGGAGTGGAGACTTCAGGTGTCCTTGGCCCTAGGGCCACCTCCCTACTC
>OZ024745.1:77577566-77580066 GCA_964016885.1 Eledone cirrhosa | reverse complement strand
CTTTTGAAAAGTCAATAAACAGGAGAGTTGCTGGGAGGTCTTTGGCTTTTACGCCTTCCAAGATACGCCGAATAGTAAGTATTTGCCCTGATGTTGATCTGTTGGTGCGGAAGCCATTTTGGTTTTTTCTCAGCAAGGGGTCAATGACAGGTCTTATTCTGTCAAACAGCATGAGATTGTATATCTTTGCGGCAATTGCCATTAGTGTTATGCCACGGTAGCTTTTAGCCATTCCAAGATCGCCCTTTTTGGGAAAAGGGAGTATACATCCCTCAGTCTATTTGTCTATGGGGTCTTGATTATAGACACCATTACACAACTCTTGTAGGATTGGGTGAAATTCAGGTACCTTCCACACTTCAGCTGGGATCTCGTCGAGTCCGCACGCTTTTCCGTTACCAATACTTTTCACTGCTTTCTGTAGTTCCTCCATAGTGAAAGGAGCTTTCTGTATTTGGTGTTCCTCTGATAAAATGGGTATTATTTCTTCTTCGATGATCTGTGGTGCTTTGCCAAGTAGGTTCTGAAAATGTTCTTGCCATAGTTTTAAACGTTCGTCTTGGCTGGAGGCATTCAGTTTGGCTCTGTCACTACATTTTCTGCCACTAATTTCATTGACAGTTTTCTAGGCTTCAGCAGACTTCTTATTGCTGACAGTTCTCGAGATATGATTGATCTTTCTCTGCATGTATTTGGCTTGCTCAATTTCATACTCACTTTTCAGTGCTGTACACGCAGCATTGAAGTTACTAATGTTTTCTAGAGATCGTTGAGTGTCTTTCAATTCTGCAGCTTTTCGCACACCATTGCGCTTTTGGCGTATCCTCTCTGTTTCCCATGGTTTTCATTTTTTAACCTTGGGTTTTAAAGGGATGGTGTCGGCCGCTGCCTCTTTGAATGCCATTTGAAAGTGGTTAAATGTAAAATTTGACGATTTTGTTGGCGCAGAGTCTTGTAGGCCAGCAAATCGGTTGCTCAGTTGGGTTACAAAGGTTTTGTAAGTCTCAGGATTGGTATTCAGAACTGCCCAGTTGTAAGGAGTAGCACTTGCAGATTTCTTTTTATCCACTCGGAGACCTAATCGTATCTTGGCTGAGACAATGCGATGATCCGAGTCAACACTAACAAATGAGTTATATGCTCTGCAGTTTTTTGCGCTGTTCTTCCATTTTCGATTGATTATGATATAATCCAGCTGTGTCTTGTCGCCATTTGGAGATTTGTGTGTCCCCGCTGGCCTGGTCTTTTTTGGAATATGGCGTTGAGACATCGTAAATTGTTCTCACACAAGTAATCTTTTAGCATACAACCGTTTCTATTGGTTTGTGAGTGGTATGAGAATTTGAATCCATCAAGCTGTCCAAGATGCGCGTTGAAGTCTCCGCCAATGATGAGAACATTATGTTTCGGGATTTGTCTAGTGAGTGATGTTAGTTCCATGTAGAACCTCTCTACTTCGGCCATGTCACATCCATTTTTGGACTATAGCAAGAGATTACAGTGGTTTTAGGATTCCCGTTAAACGTAGCTATCATTATCCTTGATGTCATCATGTCAACACTCGCAAGTGCATCATAGGCTCGCGGGCTGAAAAGTATTCCAACTCCACCATTTGCTGCATTCATGTTGTTTTTCCAAGCTGAGCAGGTTATCAGCCTCCAATTGTCAAATATTTGCTCCTTTGTTACAAGCTCTTCATGTATGAACCGGTGCTCCTGAAGACAGATAACACCATGGTTGGTCGCCCCTGCTGAAGCAATCAGTTCAGGGATTTTATGGTCTTTCTGGAGTGTTTGAACATTGAGTGTACCAGCAAAGATGTCTTTCTTTCCGTGTACATGTCGGTTGGTTGTTTTCTCCGTGTATGTTTCCCATATATATATATATATAATATAAGATCAAAAGATGGTTAAAGGAGTTCCATATATTTTATTATGCGCATTTCAAAAACAAACATCATCAAGCAATAATATTTGTGTTTTCATCAGATAAAACAGGAGAACATGATATGAAGGCTAAAAAACACTTGTGGATAGTGCAGTTTTAAATCAACATATGAAAAGTGGTTTTAGATTGATGTGTGATATTGGGAAAAATATTTTATTTAGAGAGGGGGGGGGGAAGGATGAAAAGGGAAGGAGATGAGAGGGAGAGATGGGTGATAGAGAGAAAGAGATAGTTTTTATAACTGAGAGGAGATATATTTTTTACATAGAGGGGTTGAAAACCGTTGGAAGATACTGTATAAATTAAAAATTTTGAAAATTAACGAAGGGAGGATATGTGCGAGGAAAAAATATTTTATTTAGGGAGGGTGGGGTGGAAAGGATGAAAAAAAGGGGGGAGGAGATGAGAGTGAAGGTGGAGAGGGAGAGATGGGTGATAGAGAGAAGAGATAGTTTTTATAACTGAGAAAAAGATATATTGTTTTAATATAGGAGAGGTTGGGAACCGTTGGAAGATAATGTATAAATTAAAGGAATTTGAAAATTAACGAAGG
>OZ024745.1:77465686-77563186 GCA_964016885.1 Eledone cirrhosa | reverse complement strand
ACTATTTTTAATGCTTATATCATTTCTCCACACACAGACTATAACAATCATATAAAGAATTTGTCACCAGATCAACCAACCTAACACTCTTGTTTACCTACCCAAGTGCTTCTACTACACGTAACTCTCTGCCACATTATATAAACAAGACGCACGTGCTTGCCACACATATAACATTTGCACTATATAACCGCTTATTTTCATGTATTTTAACCTGTATTTTTGATGGTACCTTTTAATATGAATGTAATCTCTAAGTGTGTACTGCCACTCTAAATGCTGTAATGAATGTTGACCCACAATATTTGCATATGTATCTGTATGTCTCTTGGGTGAAAAGGAGGTCATATAACTGTTCATTCATTAATAAATTGCTCCGAAGAATCCAAACCTCGGTTTGGAGGAAACAGTTGTAAGCACAAAAATGTTTTGAACAGTTCTTTGATTCTTATATTTCATATAACTGCTCTGTAAATCATCTGATTTTTTTTTTACATTGAGCTACTTAACTTACTGGTAATAAGGTAGTAATATGTTACTGCCTACCGCTATTTAGGGTTTGTGTATAAAAAAATATATATAACTGCAAAAGGTTTTTGTATTTACATAACTATAAATAGTATAATTAATTGTTTCTATTTTAGGCACAAGGCCAGCAATTACCCAGTACATTACTGGTACTTTATTTCATCGACCCCATAAGGATGAAAGGCAAAGTTAACCTCGGCGGCATTTGAACTCAGATCATAAAGGGACGTAACTCTATGCTTCAAAGCATGGTGTCCGACTCTACCGATACTGCCAATCCACCGCCCATAAATAGTATAATTAATACTATATATATACATATATATATGTATATACATACATACATATATTGCAACCACACCACCCTTTCTCCGTAAAGTTATGTTGGTAACACATAACATCCAGTCCACACCAAAGTGGTCGTGTAATTGTCACGGCAAAAAGCACCCATTCCACGCTGTAAAGTGGTTGTGTAGGAGACATGGTAAAAAGGCTCCCAGTCCACTCTGTAAATTTGGTTGGTGATATGAAGGGCATCCAGCTATAGAAAACCAGCCAGATACAGTCCTATACAAGCGAGACATGGTCACCCAACCAATCTTGCCTCAAGTAGGATAATTCCCATCTAACAACTACCATGCAAGTCTACTCATCAATGTTCCACGATCAATCGACTCTCTGAAACGATCACAAGACATTGAACTAATTAAATACCTACCTATGACCTCTGTCTTTTCTTCATTGTTCTATACACAAACACACATATATATAAATACCTCTGTAACATGAGCAGATCTTCTTTGAGGAAACCTTAAGCTGTGGTCACCTACTACAAAAACTAATGGTCACATTGCCTAATCTCGCTGCACCACCTTTCCGGGGATACATTGAGTTCTAACAATGTTATCAGCCTCACCACAACTATCTGGAATACGATATATATATATATATATATATATATATATATATATATAAAGATGTGAGAAAAACCACAGACCCTCCATCTCAACTCTACTTTTGAAAAGCAGAAGAACTGCGAAACCGGTAAAGGAACTAAATAAATATATATATATTTTTTAAAATAAGACTCCAGTTGCATTTTCGATTTCATCTTTTCTTCTTTATACTTTCACTCATGTAGGACACCTCGGTTATTTTTAATTTTGTAAAAAAACCTCACTTTCTAATATATATATATATATATATGCAAAAGTTTTATTTAAAATTGTTGGGTTACAACAAGTAAATATTTTATAACCGATATAAAGCACTCGACAAGTTTTGGAGTAGATATATGATAGTAAACAAATGGAAACTATATTTATAAAACCATATTTATTTCATTATACATATTTCAAGGATACCATATTAAAAATATGGCATGCCTTCGTCAGATTAAAATACAATATATAAACTGTTTTATAAATAATTTTGACGTACCATAAATATAAGCCACCATTAAGGTAGGGAGCTACCTTAATGGTGGCTTATATTTATGGTACGTCAAAATTATTTATAAAACAGTTTATATATTGTATTTTAATCTGACGAAGGCATGCCATATTTTTAATATGGTATCCCTGAAATATGTATAATGAAATAAATATGGTTTTATAAATATAGTTTCCATTTGTTTACTATCGTATATATATATAATATCATCATCATCATCATCATTTTCATGTCTGCTTTTCCAAGCTTGTACTGGTTTGACGTATCTATCATTTTCAGCACAGTATCTCTTCAAGTCATGATCCTTCATCATCTCCACTGAGTTTTAGTGATTTGAGATTAGCTTGCACCATTTCTGCCAAGGTCTACCTTAGGACAGACTTTAGACCTATATATATGTTCCTTTCCTGTTAGTCTACCTGTTATCCCATGATTTACATTGTGTACATCATATAGAGTTTATGGCTACTTCTTTTCTACATATTGGGCAGGGTCACTTCCCTATCCTTTTTTCTACTTACTAACACTTTAGTTTTGGCTTAGTTTATTCTGAGCCCTGATGATTCCAAATTTTGTTTCAACAGTCGGAACTTAATCTCTAGTCCCATATGTATATATGTATATATATATATATAATTACAATGTGTTTATAATCAAAAATTAAAAGTTCAATGCCTTGAATTTTAAACTTATGGTTATAAGCACATTGTAACTCTATACTGACTCTGCTTGATCCTATCACTACATTTAGCTAAAATACACCTAGTAAATGATCCAAATTTACTCTCATTAATATTACTATTATATATATATATATATATATATATATATATATATATATATGTGTGTGTGTGTGTGTGTGTGTGTGTGTGTGTGTGTGTGTGTGTGTGTGTGTGTGTGTGTACCAATATCCATAGATATGAAAAGGAAAAAGGAAAACAATGCTCAATCTGGATGAGAGTAGAAATATATTATTTATTTATATTCATACATGGAACAAAGTCGCTACCCAAGGTTTCAAGGCCTAAATTTGTCCATACAACCAAAAAACAAGAGACATCAAAAAAGTTACTTATCTTCAGGCGCTTATATGTATAAATAAAATAAATGGTTATTTTGCTGGAATAATAGCATGTGAGAAATGTTAACCAAAGAAAGAGGAGGGGCATGCCACTATGGCAGTAAGTTTAGAAACCAATGATCATTAACAGTAGGGTTGGCAGCTGAATAAGGAAACTATTGTGAGACATGTTATGAAAAATAGAATCAGGTAGTTTGTAATTCCACCCTAAAGTGATGTATGATGTGCTCCCATTCCCAGCAAACAGTCGACATTTGGGGTTCAAATGACAGTGCCAATCTTCATTGTTATGGAGGCTATGATTTTTTGAAGCATATTCTAACAACATGTAAATCGTCCTTAGCTGGCAGCATAGCCAAGTCCTGAATGTCTTTGCTAATACACAAACACAAAGCTGGACCATGTTGTCTTTCACAATCAGTAGGGTAAACAAAAGCCAATACTCAAACTTCTTTATAGCACTAATGACTGGAAAATGCATGGATTTGAAGAAAGCACTGGTTTTTTTAAACTATGCTGCAATAATGATGCAACGAACTGACCTTGTGACATGGTTTTACTTGACAAACAGTCCTGTTTGTTGAGTTGACAGTGCCTTGGAAAGGCAATAAGCAGTAAGTACATGAAAGGAAGAGCATAAAACTTGGGGAATAATGTTAGTCATGAGGGTAGCAGTGTATGGTGCTTCCAGACAATACATAGTGTCACAAGTTTGTAACTAAATCCAGAAATGGTTACAACTGCATCCAGCTTGTTTGGTGGTTGCATGGATGATGATGGAAAATAGTGTAGGCTAAAAGAACCTGGATATTCCCTTGTCATATCAATGCTGCTTGGCACCACTGGAAGGAGTAATGCCATTGAAAGGTACCCAAAATCATTGAGATTACAGCCACTAGCTGATGAATGGAATATTCATCTGAGCAAACTATATGTAAAATATACTGTATAACTTTATTCATTTTTTGGCATTTTACAGAAGTACTTTCATTTTGAATGTAAATTATATTTTCCTTGGAAACAATTAACCACTCTACATTCCTTGTATTGAGTCCTTTAATGTACAAATATTCTACTTAATCCTATAAGTAAAGTAACTCAGGAGTTATACACATTTACATACACCAAATACCACAACTTTTTAACTGGACCTAAGGAAACATCAAAACCAAATGTTTTTTTTATAAGATACACTAAAAATATGAATATATATTAGAATGGTGCTTACATTGAAAGAAATATATTTACTTTATGAGCATGCTGTTGTTATATTTAAACACTCAAACACTTTCTTAAATTGTTTTTTCTGCGAAAATTTAACAGCACTTCTAGGGACTATTGTAAAAAGGTAAATTCAAATAAAAACTATCTTACACAGGGAAGGAATTTTACAAGATGTACTTCTTTTCTTTTTCCTGAAAACAAATCTTGATTTTTTAATTTTTTTGCTAATAAAAAAAAAATTCAATACATTTATCTAATACAAATCAAGATAAATGAAATCTTGATAAAAATCAATAGACAACTTATTCTACTTGACATAAATATAAAGAGTGGAACAGTAATAATTCTATTCTAAACTTAGCAGTAATACAAAAACTATTTTTGAACCGATTCACTTATATCTTGACTTATTTGCATTTTAAGCAAAAGAGAAAAAAAAAATTGCTTATAAAATTATTTGTTCCCTCCTACCCCATAAATGAATTTAGTTCTGTTTGCAGCATTTATACAACCAAGGTTCTATATTATTGCAATAAAGTGCTATTGCTAAAGTTTTTCTCATTCTTACCTTTCTTTTGTATGTTTACAAACATGAATTTTAATAATATATTTCATATCAAAATTTATGAAAAAATTTAATAAGTAAATAATAGTATAAAATATGATAGTAACCTAAAGTCAGTACTAGTATGTAAAAATAATGTTACTATCTAAAATAAAATCATCTAAAGATTTATCAAAACCTGATCATCATTCAAAGAATGCAACTTATGTATTTGTTAAGTAGTAAGATGTAGTAATTTTCACCAAACAAATATGTAGTTTGTGTAGTGACATTTTTTATAGTCCTTCAATATCTTATATCTAATTTTGAAATAAAAATATTTTTAATAATAAATAAATTTAAAAATGTAGAAATATTTCAAATTATGAATAGATTATATCATTTAATCAGCAGATATGCTTTAGTATAGACAGTAATAATTTGTATTTTACAATATCAATACCAGAAATAACCACAGTAAGGTTAAATACAGTGATTCTAATCTAAGATCAAAGTCTAAAGTCTGTCTTAAGCCAGAAGGCTCATCCAGGTTTCATGGCATGAAGTAACTGAGAGTACAGGACACCAGTCCATTGCAGGGTTAAACCCCTAGCTACTGCTGGTATTCATTTTCACCTGAGTACATTGGAGCAACGTGAAATGAAGTGTTTTGCTCAAGAACAAAACAAACCCACAACATTATGGTCGTAAGTGCAACACCCTTACCACTACAGTGATTAGGAAAAACTATGTATCATTCTTTCATCAAGCAAGCATCAGAGAAAGCTCTGAACATTTCTATCTTTAAAAATGTCAGCAGAAGTATAGAATTTACTATTGACTTGCTGTCACAATAATAACTAGTTTACTATGTAGACATGTTCATGAAATAAAAAGCAAAATAATCGAATGGTGTTGAGAAATGAGATTAATTGATAATTATAAAGGGGTGCTCTTCACATATTTAAATAATAAAAAGATTTGATTTAATTTTGTTTTCAAGATCGAAAATAATCACAGTAGTATTAAATATGTTAAGTGTCATTATATTTAAATTATCAATTTATCTCATTACTCAGCATAACTTTTATGGATATTACTATAAAATAAGTTAGTTATTACAGGAGGCAATAGCAAAAACTATATTTCTGTCAAAAGCAAAGCCAAAAACTTTGAAATTGATCTGCCTTGCTTTATTGGCCAGATAGTGTTAGATAGCACCTAACTTTTTTTTTTCTTAATCCCAATACTTAAACCTACTGTGGTTATTTCTGTTATTAAAAATAATCAAACCAACTTTTCATTAATTCAGTTGGCATTCCTTTTGAATTAAATTTACAATATCTAGTTTAGTAACTCACTGATCTTGAGTTAATTAATGGTAGAACTGGTTGTCTTTGATCTAACTGGGGGTGGTTACATGCCAATACTATACTGGTATAAATTCAATTAATTATAATTACTTTCTTTACAAAATTGTTTTCTATCCAACTAATTGAACCTTTTGGAGATAACCCATATGCTATACAGTATTTAATTCAATGCCACACTATGCTTAATAATGCATTTATTTCTTGACTAAACTTCTCTATCATATATAGAGTTGAAAGGTATAATAATTCTCCTCAATAAAACTGATATGTATATTGTGTTCTATCAAGAGAAAATGCTTGTAACATTGGCAGTTACCTGAAACCAGAGTCTGGCTGCCTGATAAAAAGCTATCTTTATTGTATCTACTCTCATGAAAAAGCTGCAGGAGATGCAGACACAATAGTTCTTGATAAAAGAAGACTGGGGTAGCATACATTTTGTAATATTGAAGATCTCTAGTCCTCTCTTAATATATTAAAATTTAAAATTCATAATAATCAGAGAGGGATAAAATCAATTATTATAACATTTATTTTCTGTAATGTCAGCTTAAGAGAAAAAGGGGCTAGCTTAAATTTCTTGCTGGTATCTATCTCTAAACAAAAAACTGAATTCATACTTTAATATCGAATATATTGACAGTAACTAATGCTACTACTCCTAATAATGATAATAATGATAATAATGATAATAATGATAATAGATGAAAAAGAGATAAAGTTTATTTGAAATTGCTTTATTTTAAGACAGGCAATAAAAAAAATAATAAATAAATAAATAAATGAACTGGTACTTCAAGACTGGAGGGATTTTTTCACAAATGTGGGAGATGCAAGGAACGAAATCTGATTACTTATTAGTAGAATAAGAATTAAGATAGTAAGGAGAAAAAAGATCCATGACGGTTTTTACCTCATGGTAGACTGAAGGTTGTGCCAATGAAGGAACCCTGTAGGTCTTAATTTTGGGGCTGCCATCAGGATATACAATCTCCTGTAAGGAAAGAAAAAGAGAAAAAGAACTAAATTAGAATAAGATCAAGCAATAAAAAAAAAATAGTCACATGAGAACTAATATAAGCTCTACTAATGCCATATGGGATATAAATTATTATAGTCGTACAACAATCAGAAATTGAATATGTTATTTTGTGTGGAAGCAGCTGGTGGATAAATGTGATTTTTTTCTAAAAAATAAAAAAATAAAAAAATAAAAAAATAAAAAAAATGTTAATAAAATATTACCTAATACCAAAACCTAGAACCTAGCCCTGGTTATATTGTGTGAAGTAGATATCTTCTAGTTAGATCTTCAACAACATTCCCAGATAATCTAGTACTTATTCTCATAGCTGATAAACTAAGACACAGAAAAAGCCCCTTCATCAGAAACCCAATAAAACCACATCAGTATATTGAATGCACAAACTAGGAGATGAATCCAATAACTAATCCACTCAGCCATTTCACCATTTTAAGACAAAGTGGAGGAAATAGAGTAGCAATGGTTATTGATTACATTTGTTGTTTTTTACCATTTGCATTGAAATATCTAAAATGATACACCTTTACACCAATAATTCTGAACCCTTCCTGTCATTTACTCCATTAGATTGAAGCATTTCACCATTTACCTCCTTACTCCCATGCAAAAATACAGGTTAAAAAATAGTATATATAGCCACCATCACAATTTGTCATACTTTTGTTACACCTCCTGTTATTGCATAATATAAGATTCCTCTTAGTGAAACGATATGTAATTTAAAAAAAATATTAATACACTATATCAGTGGTTCCCAAAGGGAGTTCCGTGGAACCCAAGGGTTCTGCAAACAAGTGTCTGGGGTAAAAAAGTAGAGGAGTATATTTATATTATGATAATTAGGGTATTAGACCTTAGGGTTCCCCAAAAGTTTCTGAACCAAAAAGTGTTCCGCATTTGAAAGAGCTTTGGAAACCCTGCACGATATAGATAAAAATGAAATTTACAGCTCACACCCGAGTACATTTAAATGGCCTCCTATGAGGTTGCATTTCATAGGAGATTTCTAGGGTGTTTTAAAAGCAATAAAGCATCTTGTTCAAGAACACAATGTGCTGCCCATCCAGGAATCAAACCAACAACCTTATAATTGTGAATCCAACACCCTAACCACTAGGCATCTAGACATCTGCGCACTATATAAATTATATATAATAATGTATCATTAGGTACAACATATTTAACTACAGTCATGTACATTTTTAATCACATACTGTAAATTTACCCCTGGTTAAAAATTTCTATTCCATACTGTGAGAAATATCAATTTTTGTCAACTGCAAAGAATCTGTAGGTATCATCTACATGTCATTATATGAAAGTATTGCTGTTAAGAGCTATTGTGATTATAACTGGATACACCATACACACATGACATTTGCCACATATTTCATCAATGGACAAATACATCCTTCCATTCCAATTCTTCTCTAACCAACAAGCTTTGGCAGCCATCTCACATTTAAAGTATTTATTAACACCTGGAGGGACTGAAAAGTAAATTTGACCCTGGTAGAATTTACCTTGGGACAGTGAGGAAACCAAACTTGTGCTTTCTATTTTTTTTTTCTCAACAGAAAGTCATATTTTAGTATGGGGGGGGGGGGGAGAAGAGTGCCTGTGCCATAATAAAAAAGTTTAGTAACATTAGGTGATGTGGACTAGCTTCCATAAGCAACTGAAACAGTACATGTATACCTTTTGCTTTAATGCCTACTGGTATTAATTTAATTTTACTGACCCCCACCCTATGGCATTACATTTTAAGAAGAAAGTGATATGTCAATGAATTGAATTGACTAATGAAGAGAAATTAACATCAATAACTAAGTTTACATTCTACAAAGACAATATGCTCAAATGATATTTCACTAAAGCTGATAACTCTAGTTTCTAAAAACAAATTGAAGAACACATCATGCAAGTAGAAAGGAAAATGAAAATGAATAATATGGTGCATATATTATCTTTGTCAGTAAAGTTAATTAATGACTAATAGACACTTGAAATTATGAAAATGCAAACAATCAACTGCTTTTATCATGGTTATTTGTATAGTAACATGAATTTAAAACAAAAATGAGATTGGAAGTAGAGAATTACAACACTGGGTAATTCAAATTTGATTACCTCATCTGAAGGTAATCCCCATCCTCTTCCTTTTAACCCTTTAGCATTTAAACTGACCATATCTGGCTAGAATTCTCTCACCTCTTTCTGTTCAAACTGTCCATAACTGGCTGCTCTAAGATATTGTTCTTAAATTAAATAATAACAAAATCTCATAGATTCGATATTATGTGAAATAATTATGTGAAATAATTATGTGAAGTAAAGCCTTTATCGTGAAAATATAATAGTAAATATAGAGTAATGTAAATGCTAATGGTTTAAAGCTATTCGGGGCTGTGGAAGTAGGGTAGTTAAATGAAGTTTAACTACCCTAAATTATTAAAAGGTACAAAAACAGAGGTAAAGTACAAGAAAGGAAAGATGTTCCATAGAGATAAACACTGAGTTTTGTGAGGACAACAAATTGGTTACAAAGTTCAGAGGAATAGAAGTTAATACAGTTGAATATGCAAGCAGCATATAGATAATCAGTGGTTTAACTTCTGCAAAGTATTTGTTAGTATGGGTGTATGATCTAAATGCATTTATGTTTGATGGGCACACCACTCTACCTATGTGAATGGTATTTCCTTATGTGGTGCATATACAATTTGTAAAGAGGTTAGTAGTTTATTTTAAGACATATTTTAAGACATTTTTTATTTCTGTTTTTGTTTTGAAAAAGGAAAGCCAAATTTCATGCTTTAAAATTTAATAATTTGGAAAATGTTGGGAGTTTTCATGAGAGTTTGTTAGAAAATGTTTAACACAGATTCTTATCAGGAGTGGTATGAAAATTTGCATATCATTATTGGTTTATATCTGGGAAAACATACATAAAATGATTATGACACTATTAGGCACAGTAGTGTCATTTTGTCTGAAAATGTGTAAAGTTGCAGTTAAAATGCTATTTTGGAGTTCTCTAATAAGAGCTACAGATCAGACTATACATCCAGCATTGGGATGGCCTAAAAAAATACCTTTCTATCCATTTATTTAGTTTCATATGGAGTCTTTAGTCAGGTAGTTTTGTAAGAAAATTTCCTTGCTAAACTGTCTGTATAAATATTATATGAAACTTGGAAAAGGATATTCAGATATAAAATCCAAGTGTCTTTTGTGGTTTAGAAAATGGAAAAGGAAGGATAGTAGTAAGATTTTGGAATGCTCAAAAATATTTTTTGAAATAATATTCATCTAACAGTCTGTTGGTGTGAAGGAAAACTATATTAGTTTCCATGAAGTACTTGAAGGTAAGGGAGAACTGGTGGGTGTGTGCACGCGCACATATACATGTGCTCTCTATAGATCAATTTTCCAATGGGCCAGGTTATGCAGGATCCAAGTGATTGCTGAAGAAGGAGAAAACAGTTCAAGTTGCTGAACAAATTGATCATTTGTGAATTTGTTGTCATCACCATAGGTGAGGTTAGTAGGTGGCAGGGTTTGAAACATTGTAAAATGTTACATGAAAGAAAGATTGAAGTAAAATACCACATAAACAAATACACAAAACACACACTCATTTAAATAGACAATAAAGAGAATTCACCAGTTGACAATACTTAGTAACTTAACTATCAACAGCTAATAAAACTAGTTGAAGATATTACTATTCTCTCTGTATCCACTCTTCCTTTCTCTTTCATATATACCTATTTAGAGTTAATTTACATACATATAAATTTAAAAAAAAAGATAAAGGTTTGGGAGGAGGAAATTTACACCAGATTGCTTAATAGAAAGTAAATGAAAGCTGAGTTTTCAGTCAATATGTCTGCTAAAAAAGATTCAAGAGAAAACTGGGAGGGAATGGGGGGGGGGGGGGGGGGAGAGAAATCAATCAATAGCTGGAAATAGAAAAGAGAAAGAGAAGGAGAGAGATAAGCTAGAGTATGAAGTTTGACTTATTGTATTGGCTTGCATGTTTTACCAATTCAGGCGCGTACAGCTGCACTGGCTTTTATTCCTGTTGCTGTACACATTCTCTATTTTTGTTTTCTTCTTCCTCTCTTTAGTTTAGTCCAGAGAAGCTGGGTGGCAGGTGGGTGTGTCAATGAGAATGTGTGTATGTGTAATAGATATTATTGGTCAAGACCTATCAAATAGTCATTAAGTCCTAAAACAAGCCAAAAAGGAAAATGTCAAATACACTAACTTGAACTGACAAAAAAAAAAAATGATAAAATAAAAACAGAAAGAAATAAGGAACACACACACATATATACACACACAAACAAGTCAATGAATGCACATACTCAACAGCTATCAGTCAATGGGTGAGGGCAAGGATGGGGTGGTGAATGAAGTAATTAGTATAATCAATTTTTCAAAGCTGAAGAACAGTTTTCAACTGTAACAACATACAAAGCTATGTAGCAATCACATTAATGGTTCCATGTGTTGTGGTAAACTTTAAAAGAGATATGACATGAAAGTTAAGAGCTCTTTTCAGCTCAAGCATTCCCTTCCCCAGCCTATTCATTCCCAAAACTATTCCTTTTAAATACTCTTTTCTAGCTAGGCTAGGTAGATAATAAGGCTTTTGGGGGGAGAAGAGGCATGGTTG
This sequence comes from Eledone cirrhosa, assembly GCA_964016885.1. NCBI lineage: Eukaryota > Metazoa > Mollusca > Cephalopoda > Octopoda > Eledonidae > Eledone > Eledone cirrhosa. The sequence goes on along the minus strand of OZ024745.1, from coordinate 77,551,255 downwards.
ATTAAATCAATCCCGAGTATATTCCTGGTACTTATTGTTATAAACCCAGAACAGAGGAAATGACACAGAGGCACAACTATCTGTGTGTGGAACATTATTAATCACATGCATAGAGTTACGACCCTTGCCATTCTGAGTTCAAATCCCGCCGAGGTAAACTTTGCCTTTCATCCTTACGGGGTCGATAAAATAAAGTACCAGTAATGTACTGGGTAATTGTGGCCTTGTGCCAAAAGTAGAAACAATTATTAATCACTGAATTAAGACTTAAAAGATATCCTTATTAATATATTAAAATAGTTTTCTTTCTTCTACTATATACAATACAAAAAGAGACAATGGATATCTTTTATTTCAGATAATAAAATACGAAAATATATATAAATTTTGAAGCAGTATACTTTTAAATATAAATTTTAAGAATAAACATACTAATAGGAGCATATAATAAAAATTCCAGCGAATTTTAAAAAAAAATATTTACATAAAAAAAAGCCAAATAAAAATAAGTGATAACTAAGATTAGAATGATATAGAGAAGATGAACTCATTAGAAAAATGCATTCGCAGTGTGCGTGTGTAGCTCATGCATGAATGCATGCGCATACACAAGAGAGGATCAATGCACTATGACAAATTGTAAGAGTATGTTTGAAATGTTTTAAATATCAATTCATGAACAAGAATGTCTAATTGAGTTGCAAATTATATCAATCAGGAAATAAAATTATAAAAAATTATGTCCAACAAAAATTTTTTCTAAAATTAGAATAAATAAATAAATAAATAAAAATGAATGCTCAAAGAAAACTAATATAACTAACTTATAGCTAAGAAAGTTTAACAGAAAATATAACAAGTAATTATTTTTTACTCAAGTAACTGAACAATGATAAAATCCAATAATTTAGAAAATAACAAGAAATCACTAAATTAGGCATTATTAAAAGTGAATTGTGGCTATACTTTAATTGCAAGAACAACAATACCGGAAATCAAGTCGGCACTCCCAGACACAGATAATTAATATCCAACCAAACTTAGTTCCATGCAATGGTTAAGCAGCCTTTTGCATTTATGAGATATTTTAAGCACGACCTGCTATCATAATTTCTGCAAATCTAAGTAAATATAATTCAGCAAACATTTAACCCTTTACCATCTAAACCAGCTGTATCCGGCCAGAATTCTCTCACCTCATTTTGTTCAAACTGGCTCTAACTGGTCGCTCATACTGATGTTAAGGTATTGTTCTCAAAATAAATAACATCAAAATCTCATAGATTCAATATTATGTGAGATAATTATATAAGATAAAGTCTTTACCATGAAAATACAATAGTATATTGTATTTTCATGGAGAGTAATGCAAATGTTAAAGGGTTAAGCAAAAGTCTAAGCTAAGTCTTCATTTAAATTTTAGTATTAAGCATTAACCCCTTCCTACATGTTTCTGTTATTGTTTAGCCACAGGCCAGCCTCGATTAAGCACACCTATGATAGGAGGCACCCTAGTTGTAACTATTGTTTTTTTTTTTTGTATATTAAGGACAAAACTATCCAGTGTACCCTCTTTTAAGATTAGAAGTTGCAATTTGAGGGAGATTTCATAGCTATTTCTAGCAGGTTGAGTGACTACATCAGGCTTCCTCACTGAATGTTTTTTTACACTGCAACAATCATCTCTAGATAACTTATTTTTCTATATATTTTCTACTTACACATTACTATATAAAAAAAACCTCTTCTGTTATAGTCTAAATAAACCAATGACTTGGTATTGAATTTGGTAGAGGGAAACTGTACGGAAGCCTACCATATATCATCATTTAACGTCCATTTCCATGCTAGCATGAGTTAGATGGGTTGTCCCATTAGAGGCAAGTTGATCAGGTGACCATGTCTTGCTCATATAGAACTGTTTCTGGATACCTTTCCTAACGCCAACCACATTTACAGTGTGATGGGTGCTTTTTGTCGTGACTCATACACAACCACTTTACAGTGCGGGCTGGGTGCTTTTTATCATGACCCCCTACACGACCACCTTACAGTGTTGGCTGGGTGCTTTTTGTTATCATCATCATCATCGTCGTTTAATGTCCATCTTCCATGCTAGCATGGGTTAGACGTATATAAAACAAACATGCACAAATACATATCTTCACATGCATCTTCACATTTCAACCCATTTAAGCAAACAGTGTCATTTGTTTATGTTTTGAAGTTTACTAGTTTAATGAACATTAGTGGTATACACCATACTTAAAATTATAGTTTGGGTTGGCACCAAGAACATCTGGCTATAGAATACTGCCCCAAGAACATTGTCCAACCCATGCCTGCATGTTAAAGGAGACAAAAAAAAATTGATGATGATTATATAAATAATGAGATTAACATCATAGAAATCTAAAAGAATTTTTGCAATAGCACTCAGAATTAGAAATCTTAACCCAAGTCTTCTATTTTTGTCTAGACTATATTATAATGAATCTATTCTATGATCCCATTCTAATGCCGAACCTCTATTTATAAGCAGATCCTTTGCCTCAGAGCTTCACTTCTAACTAAATAATACTAAACAGAAGAAACTATATTTTCTGGGGAAAGTTTTGATTTTACAACAAAAATATGGTTTCTATGTCCAAGCTCTAGCCCAGAGTTTCCCAAACTTTTTCAAATGTGGAACCCTTTTTTATTTGTAATATAAATATACTCCTCTACCTTTTTTCACAGAGCCCTAGACACTCCTTTGCAGAACCCACTTTAGAAACCACTGCTCTAGTCCAATATTGAGGGAAAGGGAGAAAAAGCTTATGAAGATACTCAGAAAATAGATAAGAAAATATATGAACAACTGTTTAAGTGTGAGTTCTTATACTAAAATATATTTCATATTTTCTTTTATTAAATGATATTTTCTTAAAAAAAAAAAACTTTAAAAGTTGCTTTCTTTGGATTAAAGTTTGATGATTTAAAACATTCAGAAAAGAGCTACCTTTATATGTTGCTACCTTTATATGTTGAATATCATGGTTGATATTTAGAAAAATTATTTAGATTAAAAAAAAACAGAATTCTAGAATCTATTTCCAAATGTATGTGATATTAATGAATTATCAATAGTTTTGATAATGAAACAGGCATAAATCAATTGAAAAGCATTTTAATGTTCTTCTGTGCACAGTATTTGATCAAATACTAGAAAAACAGATACAGTCTTTAGTCCACACAATAGCTATATATATACACACACATCATCAGAAAACAGACACAAACTTTTAACTGGTTAATCAAAGACTTTATAATGTTAATAGAGTATCATGGGATAGATCCAACATTGACTGGCACTAACTATAGCTGTAGAAGTAGAAGTAGTAGTAGCAGCAGCAGCAGAAGTGGTGGTGGTAGTTGTAGTAGATATCCAACTCAGCAAATCAGTGGTACAACTGCTGATACAGTATGAAACTGGTGACTACCAGCAATCATCCACTGACGTGCTGTGAAGAACAGTGATCTCATCATCAGGACATTATTCATCATAACAGCAAAGTATACCATGAGATTCTAAACAAACAAACAAACAAGCAAACAATCTAGTTCTCATTTGATGGAACTAAAAACAAATATCAATAACAAAATAAAGTTTAAGTATGACACAATTTATCAATATTCTCTAGAAAGAAAAAAAATCCTGGTTAATAAACTAAAGCATTTTTCTTTTGTTTAAATATAGAAAGAAAAATAAATCACTAATAATGCTTTTGCATTTGCTGTTTCCTATTGATATTGGTTATTTGAACATTTTCTTTAAATATACTATATATATATATATATATATATATATATATATATAAAGTATGTGTTTTTGTATATAACACATACTTCATATACACAGCTATGTTAGAGCTAACACATTAATATATATATATTTATCTAATCAATTTAAACATCCGTATAGAGCTAGTAAGCCATGGCGGACTAGGGGGAAGTATCGAGTACTTACAGTTGGAAATCAAAAAGAGCTAGTGAGACAAGCAATACGAAAAAAAAAATAAAGGGGAGGTGGGGGACAGAGAAAAATATATATTCATGCGTTTGTGTGTATGGGGTATTTACACAATTTGAAGGAAAATGAAACTGACATTAACCTGTGGTGTTGGTATATGTTGGAAAGCAAAAAAAAAAAAAAGTCAATATTTCAAAACTTTACACCCCATTAATGTTAATAAAAGGTGAAAAACACACATACAAATATATGCATGTCTGAAATAATCTATAAAAACTTATCTTTCAAATAAGACATTGCCAGCACTTTGGAGAAAAATAACCATAATCTCAGACCTTAAAATTCATTCGGCCAAGATTCAAGGTGAGTCTGCTAAGCAAGCTGCTTGAGAGTAGAAGCAGAAGAAGAGAGGAAGTGATGGGGGGGGGGGGGAGTCAAGTAGAAAGAGAGAGAGAGAGAAAAATAATGGAGGAGAGTAAGGTGGAAAGAGAGAAAAGAGAGAGAACAACTGATGGCTCCTGGAGAGCTGAGACGTGCTGGGGAAGTGGGTTAGTGGCTCCAAGGCGGAGGACATGGGGGAGGAGGTGTTGGGTAAAAGCTCTTGTAAAAGTTGATGTTAGCTTTGAACATGACGCGACGCGTACTGCAGAGAGGTGTACTTCCGGATTCCAATAAAAGGAAATGTTTCTAATCATTCTCAACTTTCAATCAATACCTGCCCATTACAGCTATTAATAACATGGATTCTCTCAATGCATTACTTGCGCAAAGTTCATTCAGACAGCTCAAAAATAGACTCAATAAATTTTTAATCAGTACCGTCTATAAATGGAAAATGTTGGAGATGACAGTAAAAAAATACTAACAATAAAAATACTGATAATAGAATAAAATTAAAAGTAAATCAAAAGAAAATAAATAATTAACTAAATGAAAACTGATATTTGAGCTAATAACCAACAAGAGAATACACACAGTAGATAATAATAATTTATAATAAAAAGATTTGAAGCTATCACTGAATGGTTCAGTTATATACAGATAGAAAGAAACCTAGCAAAATCTAAAACAAATATAGGAAAAGAAAATAGAATAAACAATAGGCCAAATAATTAAAATAAAAATAAACTCTCCAATTTAGTTAGAAGGGAAACCCTAATAATCATGCACCTTGGCTCAAGAGAAATATGTCTTTTTACTGATAAGAACAGAGAGGAAAACTTAATTCAGATAACGATTCTAGGCGGGATTTTACATTCACATTTCTAAAGAATCTCAATAAAATAGAATTTCATTTTTTTCTTCTTTCTCTTTTAAATTTCACATAATAGCATATTTTTTCTTTTTTTTTTAAATGATGAATTTTTAAATAACTAAAAATGAGGCGCTCGTTAAAAGATATCACTACAAGCTCACTGATATTAAAAAGGAAGTTGTAATGAAAGCTCAGTCTCAAATGCATAATTCTATTTCTCAAATTATGAAATTTAAGTCATAGAAACCAGCCATTACTGAGCTAAGCCTCCTCTTAAATGGGAGCTTTTATTTCTTCAATGAAGTGAACTTTTAACTAAGGTAAAAAAAAAATTACATTAATTTTTTTTTTTTAATTAATTTCAAAAATACAAATAAATTAAATAAAAGAGGAAAAATGTTTTTCTGAGAACGTAATGAAAAGGACAAAACAATTATTTTTCTCTCTTCTATTAGAGATATCTCAAATATGCAGAAGATTGTTGTTAACTGAGCCCAACATGCAGATAGGGTGAGGGATAGCATGTTTTATATTAGAGCTTATTAATTACAGGGATATAGAGATAGTGGGGAAGAAGATTAGGTGTGTTTAAGAGAAGGAAAGATTTGCTGAAGGCAGGGGCCCACTCAACATTATTGCATGGTTGTATTCATTGATTTTTTTTTTCTTTTTCTTTTCCGGTTAATGTAATCTAATCATGAATTTGGTCAAAATTAGAACAAGCATCTACCTGAAGAAGAAGAAAAAATATGTACTACACCGAAAACTATCTTTCAAGAGAAAAATTGGTGGGGAAAAGAGACAGTAGAAATGTTTGAAATGTGAAGTATGGTGGTGAAATAAAGCAGCTGATAATCTAATTTTCTCCTCCAGTAGCATTTGGAGAAAGAAACAGAAAAAGAAAATATGATAAAAATAAAACTAATTGTATTTGAATATTTATACACTTCAGAAATACTTGACCTTTGCATCCAATTTAGTGAAGCTGGTGGAAATGTACTGGGATTCAGAGGCAAGTTGTAACTAAAGGGAATAAATGCCAAAGAGAGGGTGGGCTGAGTGGCTCAAATAAAAGACATCTAAAAAAAAAATAAAGTAATGAAATAGTCAAACCTTATGGAGCTAGGTGTGGTTGGTGTTAGTGGAGTCTTATGAAAATGACACATCCTGATAATATACAAGTGCATGATATCCAAAAGCACAATAACCTACCCAACCACAGAGGACTTGAAGATATTAGGACATTTTTTTTCATTAACATCAATCATGACTACTTCCACATGACATCTGAATCCACTAAGTTAAGAAGGGATCCCAACTTGAGATTCTAATTCCATTCAGCATATCTTTCCTGTCATTCTTGCTCATTTCCCCACCCCATTTTTTTTTTTTTTTTTTTTTACAACTGGTTAGTCATTAGTGTGTGGTTGGTGACTAAGTCTTCTCAACTAAGCTACCGTCCTCATCCTGTTTTTCTGATTAAAAAGCGGGAGACACAACTATCATATAAGAAAAATAACTACGGAATTTAAATTATATTTTAGCTTTACTATTTCCTACATTAAATATACTATATTAGAATGATGTTTGCTTGCTAAATTGTAACTACTATTTAACAAAAAATAAATAATAGATCCATACTGAGAGAGAGAGAGAGAGAGAGAGAGAGAGAGAGAGAGGGGAAGAGAGAAAGAAAGAAAGAGAGAGAGAGAGAGAAAGAGAGAGAAAGAGATAGAGAGAGTGTGTGTGTGTTTAGTGCGTGCGCGTATTTAGAACCAGCTAAATACAAGAAAAAGATTTGAGCAATTAGGAATAAAGTAATAAAACTACTATAGGAGCTAGCACATGTTAACAGGTAATGAAACACGAGGTAAGATCCTCCGAGGAGAGTCACTAGTTAATAACTAAATAGTGCGTAATTAGAAAATCTTTGCTAAGCTTATAGATTGGGTACCTTAGGAAAAAAAAAAAACAGCATTAATATAGCTGTAATCTCTCCTTCGAAAAGGATAAACAAAACTTATGTTAAATGTACATTGCGTGTATAAAAGAAAACGACCTTTAATAAAATATGACAGAAAAAAAGAAAGAAAGAAAAACAGAGAAAGAGAAAAAGTAAAAAAAAGATGTTCATCTGAACGTGTTTCATATTGAGAGAGAGAGAGAGATAGAGTGCTGTGTCGGACGAGTAGTTACTGTCCCGGGACATCTAAAATCAAATGAATCTTACTTAACAGACAGCGTAAAACAGATACAAAATACCAATACTATGATAATAATTACAAGGCAGCCATAGATTCGATTTGATGGAGGAAAATAAAGATAGTAGAAATGGAGAATAGAAGTGACAATCAAGAGACTGGGTTGATGCCCTGCCCGTTGCCAACATCGGTGGCCTACTCAGTCTAGGCTCCGCATCTCCATTGCACTCAGAGTGGGAGCTGATTTGGGGTAGGCTCCTCGACTCCACAGGTCACCATGATTTGTCGCGTCTCCTAAATGCAGATCGTTTCGCTCGCCATACAAAGCTAAACTTGATTATTAAACGGGTCCTCACTTGGGTAAATATCCCTTGAATTCTGGAGCAGGCTGGATTATCCAGAGTTGACGGGAAGAGATCAGATGGTCTTACCCTTTATCCCTGGGTAAAAAGTAGATGCCTCATTTGGGACACCACAGTCGGTGACTCTTTTACACCTTCTCACATCCTGGATGCTGCGGTAAATGTGAGGGTTACTGCTTCCGTAGCCGAACTGAATAGGATTGTAAAGTACCGGGAATAATCGACAAACTATTTTTCCAGCCTGTGGTAATTGAAATGTTTGGAGAAGTTGGTCCGCTGACATCAAAGTTCTTGTCATCGTTGGTGGCTAGCCTTATCGAGATATCAGGTGATGCCCGTGGTGGTGCCTGGTTGTTTCAGCGCCTTAGCCTCACTATCACTCGCGGTAACATTACCAGTGTGTTGGTTTGCCTAAAAAAATATTAGAGGGAGGCTCCGGTACCCCTTGCGGGTGTGACCGATTGACACACTTAGTGTTGACTTAATGTTCTTTCGTTTCCATTCTATATTTTCATGTTGAATATTCATGTAATTAAATGATATGTGTGTGTGTATGTGATTATTTCTGAGAGCGATGGCATTTGTGTTTGTAATTTAAAGCTATTTATATTGTCAGCATATTTAGGGAAAATATGTGAACTTTGTTATGTCATTTTATATAAATCGTTTGTTTACTTCGATAAAATTAAACAAAATGAAGTCAGCTATTTACAGATATACTAATAATGATATTAAGACGATCTTCTGTTTTAGGTATATATATAAAAGGGGTATGAAAATATAGTTATAGATAAAAGAATCGACGTAAACAATACATTAATGGAAGCTTAAAGTTATACAAGGGGAAAAATGATTCTCAAAAATGGAAGTTGTAGTGCTCATATAATAACAATAATGAAAAAACTGCGGAAAGGAGACACAGCAACAGTTATCAGCAGTTGTAGAATGGCAACATTTTAGCAAGTGGTATCATTGATATTTTGTCCGAAAATAAATTACCACACATTGGAAAGTTGCTATATCTTACGAATGCATTGCAGCTGATAGCATCAACACATGCATAAAGTATATCTATAAACGACTAAATCAGCATTAATTTATATATATTTAAATGACATAATGTTGGTCGTTAGTCCATGGAAACGAAAGGAAAACTCAAAAGTGGTCCAAATGCACATGAAGGCAGCATAAACAATATGAACAAAGAACTAATAAATAAAATTAAATTAAAACGTCCATAATGAGAATGGAATGGAACTTAATGTCAGAAAAAAACGTCATAGTGTTTTACTAGCAGGGCAGTCATTACTTTCTAAAAGAACGAATAGCTATGGTGTGTGTAGGCACAGACTATTCATGCATATATATATATATATATATATATATATACACACACATACACATACAATCATCTACATAGTTACGCGCTCACACACATATATATATATATATATATATATATATATATAAGAAAAAAATTATTACATACGAATAGATTATTACATTATGTAGAGTAAATTTTCTTCATCGTCATTACTCCGAGTTTCACAATATCACTCGAAAAGCGATTGCGCAAAACTCGGAGTAACAGCAGAGAAAATCTGTTTTAATTGGTGTTATTATTATATGCACACATTGTGTGTGTGTGTGCATATATATATATATATATACTGATCGCCAATACTAAAGAAAAGCGAAAGTAAGTCAATAGCAACCAATGAACAAACAGGTCCACACCCACTACAGCATCAAACACTACAAATGTTAGAGTTAAACGAACTATAAATTAAATTAATATAAGTAATAATTTGGTAATATCAATAGTAATAGTAAACCAAAACCAGTCAGCCTGTACTCACCTCTAACAGCCATTTGAATGTGCTTGTAAACAGACTGTAAATAGGAAACTTGCATCTCCTGATAGCAGCCGAACCTGCGAGGACGTCCTTTAAGGAGGCACTCTACTACAATGATACATAAGGAAGAGGGCACCGGTATATATAGCCTTGCATACGTCCCATGACCGGTAACGGATCGGCACTTTCCATTTAACCCACAGGGGGAAGACAGTCATCGGATTAAGACGCGCAAATACCTAAGTAAGCCGCAAAGGTCGATGAACAGATACAATAGGTGTAAAGAGAATCGGAATTATCTCTTTTTAAAGTCAATCCAATTAACAAAGGCTTTGTGTATGCGTGTGATTATTACTGTGTGTACGTATGCGCATCACAAAATACACTTAAATAAATAAAAATAAACAGTTCAATGGCACCAAGAACAGGTATTAAAGTCAAAACAAAAGCTATCACTCCCCGTATAGGAAAGTGGGTGAGAACTCTGACAAATTTCGACCAATCAAATGACGTCTTACTGCCAGCCATTCATTGAAAGTCGGCAGCAAGGAGGAGGCTGTATGAGTAAAGTAAATTAAAAGTTGACACTGATCATACACTAATACCGAAATCAATATATATATATATAAAATGATGTGAACAAGTGGCCAGTTGCCAGAATTTCGCCATTAAATTTCATTACGTGCAAGTATTAAAAATTTATGCTAGCCGATGATAGAAGTACTTATGTATGAAATTGTTCATTTTATCCGCACCGACAAACTGTGTACGCGCGGTGGGACGAATGTATACTAATAAGAATGGAAATTGGAAATGTCGTCACAGAATCGATACATTTATTCATGATTTTATTTCTGCATGAGACTCTCTCTCTCTCATATATATATAGAGAGAATATATATATATATATATATATATATATATATATATATATATATATATATATATACACACAGAGAGAGAGAGTATATATATATATATATAGAGAGAGAGAGAGTCCTGTTTATAATTTCTATTTCTTAAGTTTGAATGCAGTATACTATATCTATAAGTGTGTGTGTGCACCAAAGTCTAGAATATACGATTGTAAATAGATAGAAAGATAGATATACACATTGATTTAGTCGATAAACTAATTTTTATTCAAAGGAGTGCCATTGTATTTTCCACCTGACTACGTAGATAGTTTGTGTGGTAATCCCATCAAAACTGCACGCTAATCAGCTTTGAAGTAATTAAGACGATTTTGTCACATGAGCACGTTTTTCGCTGACAGCTGATCTATCTACCTACGCCAGATCAACATTAGCATAGTGTTCGGGGACTCGATTAAAAGTTAGGAATATATTCCCCCTGCGAAGTTAAGAAGAAAAAAACAAGTCATATCTATAGTTATATACAAAATAAGATATGGCGACGGAAAACAGCGCACTTAGACAAATATAACTAATAGAATCTCTCACTAAAACTTCAATTAGCAAACATCGTACAAGTAAACGCAAAGTAATAATTTTTAAAAGATGTGAGATTTGAATTTTACATCCTAGTTTATTGTTAAAAGTGCATTAACGTTTTAAGTTATTGACACTGCATCAACCAGTTAGCACATAATAGATCGATGACATACTGACATATATCGATTTGCAGGTAAACCACTCCACGGGTGCCACTATGATACTATGACTAGTTAGTACGCGGTCATTACGTAAGATTTTTTTCAACCGAACTAAATGACACCGCCGATTGGAGTTTTTAACTAACTCTCTCTCTCTCCACACACACACACACACATACACACATTTCAAAAATTTTGCATCTAATAACTGCATATACGTATGTACAGATACAAGGTATATACACATGCACCCATACAACTCAAAACATACACATCCACACATACAATAACATCCATGCAGACATACATACATATCTAAAAACCAGAAGTACATACATACATTCATACATACATACATAAATGGTGGCTGCCAACTCGTTTTCGAGTACGGCCACTACTTTATATCCGTGTAGGAGAACCCCTACCGATGCGCTGAACGAGTGTGACTTTTTAGTCCAGCCAGCGACTTGGAAACTCTGGTACAGACACTACACTTGTGACAATTATTGACACATAGTGCTGGGCCCATGGTACCATGTGATGACAAGTGCAGAGAGATCTCCAGATATAAAGCAATGCCTATGCCGTGAAGCTTTTATAGTGAGCAAAGGCACTGCACAAAGCCAGTCCCACTCTCTTAACCAATACATACATACATACATACATACATACATACATACATACATACATACATACATACGACAAGCACTTTAGATTATTACAATAAAACATGAAATTATTGTATTCAAAGAAGCCGTGTAAGTAAATCCATTTCTAACACGGCAGCTTATAACAATTAAGTGCACATGAGAAATTATTTAGTCACAGTGGACATTCTTTTTTATGGAACTTGTTAAACCAGTAAATATAGCGACACATTGTAAAATAGAATAATGAATCGCACCTACAGAACATGAAAGACGTTTCTTCATAACTAAATAATACTGCACAAAGTTTTCTTGTCCCGACATGGACTGTTACTTACTACCTACATATTAAAGTAACTAGTAAATTCCTTTGTCGATTAAAAGCAATAATATTTTATCTATTTCTTCTCTTTATAGTTCATATGATGCTGTTATTTAGTCCCACGTCAGAATCTCATTGATCACCTATGATCATGAGTTCCAATCATGACTATCTTGCCAGATGTATAACAAGGACAATGTTGCATAATGTGCTCCCTTTTCTTTAAGACACTAGGGTACATTTGATGGAATTTAGTTGCTATTTCCAGCTCATAAAAGGATAGGTAAACACAAAGCTTACCAAAACATTGATAAAAATTCAAGATATGACATGAAAGTGAGCAGATAGGAAAGGATTGAATTATGAATTAATCATTCATAGACACTTTAATTAATGATTTCCTTAAACTAGGCACAAGACCAATCTTTTGAAGGTTATGAATAGAATCAATGTCAATAGAATATTCATTTTGATACCTTAGTCACTCACAATAAAGCATCCAGTCCAGTGTTCTAATTCTCTGGTGATTTTCACAGCTTTTAAACGGTCTAATTAGTAAGTTATGACTAAAACTTTGATACTAGCAATAAAATAGAAATGAATGAAGACGTCGCACATAGCAGAATGAAAATAACAGGTAAAACAGAAAATTTATGAGAAATAAAATGAAAGGAACTTTATCATCTTGATATACATCCGATAAATCATCTAAACTGTTCACATTGTCTTCATTTCTTGATTTATTATCTTTTATCTCTAAGTTGAGTAGCACATATTCCTAATTTTATACTCACAGATTTATATATCCAGACCCGTTTCCATACACCATCTTCTGGCAATTATTATATCTAGAGAATTTAGTTCATTAAGGTTCTTTTAATTGTGTTAGGTTCACACACTTATATGTAATTCTTTTGTTAATGATTTCAATATCGAGAGATAGAATATTAGGGCATACATAGGACCAATTAATGGAAAAAAAAAATGTAGCTTATAAACAGAGCATATGGAGACAGGAAAAGAATATCACTGTAATAATAATTATAATGATACTTAAAAAGGCAAACAAAAATCTGAAGTCAAACCAATTAGGCATGTCAAACTTGCTAATTAGTTGAAATATTTATTATAATAACACGCAGATCAACAAATGGTAGTTAAATATTAGAGTTAATAAGTAGAGAATTCTAGTGGGAGAAATTACTAAGGAAAAAAGAAATTCAATATCACTTACAGTACAACAGAGAAACAGGTATATCTTTTACCACCTACACACAGATCATTATTGAGAGTGCAGGAAATGGTTGAGTCATTAATACGTTTGATACCAAACCACCTGAATCTGCTCATGGTTCACACACAATGTGTGTAGAAAGGAGTTTCCGACAATAATTTGTTCTAAAGTAGCCTTAGTGTAAAAGTAATAAGGTAAAACCTGAATTTTGCTCTCATTAACATCATTTTCAAATTGCTCCCCTGTGGGGTGTGCACCCCACGTTGGCAATCACTGATCTAAAATCTTCCATCATAATTTTATGTAAAAAACTTTAAGTTATGTTTCAAACACTAGATTAATAATGACAAAGTCTGTTATTTTATTATATCTCTTTGAGTTTTTGATTATTTTCAAAATGATTGATAATTATAGACAGTCTCTTGCTGAGCAAGAAGCTAGGTATTCATATCCCCCCCAGCATAAAAAAATATATATACACACTTCAACAGCATTCTAATAAAAGTGTGAATACATTTTTGGGGAACACCTTGTATTTACCTGTACTATGGTTAAATCGTCGTAAAGACACTTAAATTTCAATGACCCACTCCATATAGTTATAAATAGGGAAGTACAACAGTAAACAGAGTTATTCCTACCCATGGAAGGATATGTTTTAAAACCATTAAGGTGAAATGAAAACTGATACAAGCTGAAATTCATCTAATCTACAATAAAATGTCTCTTAAAGATAGGAAACATATATGAAAGGTAAATAGTGCTTCTTGTACTCCAGATACATTCTACCTAACAATATGCTAGACATTTTCAACTCTAGTTTTGCATAAGTTGAATGATAAATGATTTAAATAACAAATAAACCACTATCCAATAATACCTATTCTATTATTACAATTCATTTAGGGCAAACGGGGGCACTAAACCCCAGGGGCATTAAACTCCACCACACTACAAATCCATCAGCCAAGTATATATATAATGCCAAGAACCAATCAGGATATGTTTTTCTTGAAAAGGAAGTTATATGAAGACCACTAAATTGAAGTATTACAGTTTCTGCCAAAATTTGTAGTGTGGTGGAGCTTAATTCCCCTTGGGGCTTAATACCACCATTTGCTCTACTTTTTCCAACTTATTTGTATATTTTTTAAAAGACCTTGCTTTTCATTTGTTTCAAGATTCTTGATCTGAAATCATGAGTTGAAATAGATATTGTTATACTCTGGGAGGGAAATGCTGCCAATAAAATCATGTTTGTGTATGTTTTTATTGAGAGGATGACACTCCAAAAGTATCAATTTTTTAAAAGTAATAAACTCCAAATCTCAGCTGAACACTTTTGTGTATTTATGGAATCAGTGAAACTTGCTAATTCTAAGACTTCATACCATCCATTATTATTTCAGTTACGCATAGAGTTACGTCCCTTTATGATCTGAGTTCAAATCCCGCCGAGGTTAACTTTGCCTTTCATCCTTACGGGGTCGATAAAATAAAGTACCAGTAATGTACTGGGTAATTGCTGGCTTTGTGCCTAAAATAGAAACAATTATTATTTCAGTTCAAATCCTGCCGAGGTTAGCTCTGCCTTTCATCCTTATGGCGTCGATAAATTAAAGCACCAGTTATGCACTGGGGTCGATTTAATCGACTTTCCCTTCACTTTCAAATTGCTGGCCTTGTGCTTAAAGTAGAAGCAATTATTTCAGTTTTCCTTTTGTGCATATAATCTGAAACTTGTGCAAAAGTTAGCATCATTAAAACTATTCTGAAGAAAAATAAAGGTTGATAGTCTAATCACTGTTAGTGATTAGTATATGAATTGTGACAGTTACCTCTCAAAGCACAAAGTCAATTTTTGTATGGAAAGTTATTTGATCGAATCAGTCAATACAAGTATATTACTGGTATGTGACCAACATCATGCTAAGTACAGGTACAGTACCAATATCATATAGGTAGGGTACCAATATCATATAGGTGCAGTACCAATATTATATAGGTACAGTACCAATATCATATAGGTAGGTACAGTACCAATATCATATAGGTAGGTACAGTACCAATATCATATAGGTACAGTACCAATATCATATAGGAGTAGTACCAATATTATATAGGTACAGTACCAATATCATATAGGTAGGGTACCAATATCATATAGGTACAGTACCAATATCATATAGGTACAGTACCAATATCATATAGGTACAGTACCAATATCATATAGGAGCAGTACCAATATTATATAGGTACAGTACCAATATCATATAGGTACAACACCAATATCATAATGGTACAAAACAACTATTATATGGCACAACACTAATATACAGGTACAGCACTAATATCATAATGGTATAACACTAGTATCATACAGGTACAGCACATATGTCATATAGATACTACAAAAATATCATATGGCATAATACCAATACCATACAGACACTACACCAACGTCCTATTGGTATAACACGAATAGCGCATAGAACAACAATATCATATATCATATGGTACAACATTAGTGTGACAACACTTGTCATACTGATACAATATCAATATCTTAAATTATTGATCTAAGAAAATTTGACGTGCAAAAATGAATGACGCCAGTACTACTTCAATAAAGAAAATGTTGACTTGTAAATAAGATTACATAATCTATTTAACCTAGTAGTCTTATTGTGTGCACCTATTCACACACTATAATGTTACTAAACATTTAAAACTTAATACTATAAACCACCTGGATAATAAGCCAAAAACCAAAAATAAAACAAAAACACAGTAAATCACAAATGAAAAGGGGCTTGTAAAGTTTTTTTTAATCTCATTTACAAGTAAAGCCTTATTTTAAAAGTAGAAAAAAAATCCTTTTCAATATATATTATTTAATATAATCCAGCCAGAAGTGTTTGAGCATTGGACTAAGTGCATTACAGTATGTTGTTTTTATGGCTGTCAGTGCTGATTTCAAATCCCACCAGTTCAACCATGCCGTCTATCAGGAAGGAAACTGCCATAGATTCTTTAATGTTAATGATTGGCTTCAAATTCAGAAACCCATACTTTAAATTTGTTCCCTAGAATGCATTATTCCAGCTATTTCATTGCAATTTAGTCATTTCAATCATTCATAAGGTAGTAAAATCCTTTAGCATTTAAACCGGCTGTATCCAGCCAGAATTCTCCCACCTCTTTATGTTTAAACCAGCCATAACTGGCTGCTGATACTTATGTTAAGGTATGGTTCTCAAAATGAATAATACCAAAATCTCATAGATTCCATATTATATCAGATAATTTTGTGAGATAAAGTGTTTACCATGAAAATACAATAGTAAATATAGAGTTATGTAAATGCTAAAGGGTTAAGTAGAGTATGAGTAGTCAAGACAACCAGTTGGACCTTGGAATTTTTTTTTTTTAAATGAGTTTGCATATATGATACATAAAACTATATAGCCAAGGCCACCAATTCTATAGAGGCAGATGCTGGTGAGTGGTACAATTAGCTGCTGTTAGCAGAGTTACACTGTGAAATTGAGGAATAAGCTTCAGTGCCTAGATCAATTTCATCAACAGCAACATTAATCAATTCTATCAAGGGATGATTTATCTCTCATTTAGTTAACCATTTCATTAACCTATTTCTACTGGAAGATAGTGCCTTTAATTTTCAAATCATTTGGAAAATAATCAAGAATTTATCAGTATTAAGTGAAGTCCTTTTGGCCTAGTGGGTGTGGGATGTTGTGGGTTCAATTCCTGAACAGGGTGAAGTGTTATGTTCTTGAGAAAAACACTGAATTTCATGTTGCTTTAGTACACTCAGCTAAAAGTGAGTACTAGCAGTATCAGGAGGTTAACCCTGTCGTGGACTGACATCCTGTTCAGGGAAAGTCTTGTATTCTTAGTTGCTTAACACTGATGAAACCAGGATAAGCAAGAAGCCAGATGAGTTTCTTTGGAAAAAAACAAAACAAGCTGCCATCATCATCTCAGTTTAACGTCCATTTTCCACGCTAGCATGGCTGGTCGGGTGACCGGGTCTTGCGCATATAGGACTATCTGGCAGGTTTTCTACGGCTGGATGCCCTTCCTAACACCAACCACATTTACAGTGTGGAACTGGGAAGTTTTTATCGTGCTACCTACACGGCCACATTACAGCGTGGACTGTGTGTGTGTTTTTGCTGTGACACCTACACGAACTCGATCACATTTTCTCGTGCTGTTGGTGGGAGTGGGAGAATAGGGTAGGAGTAGTAGATTGGGGTGTATATTTGGTTAAGAGGTGCCTACTGACTGTAGGTTTCGCTTTGTACATAGGCAAGGCGGGTCTTCTGTATTACTGCGTAGCGCCAAAGATCTCAGTCCAGAGACATTGTCTTAGAGAGATGTAAGTGTGTGAGGTCGGAATTTATCAGATCATCCCAGGTTTTTCTGGGACTACCTACTCTGTAACTACCATCAATTTTCATCGCCCTGCACTTTTTTATGCAGCTGTCGTCTTTCATGCGCATCACGTGACCATAAACAGCATCTGATCCCTCTTATTCCTAATTTCTCACTTAGTTCATTTATGCTTTGCTGTTCATGTATATTACTATTACACATCCAACGGAGCATGCATGCTTCGTTCCTTTCCACTCTACGCAGCACAATTTTTAAAAATACATTTTAATATCAAGGGCGGTACCCCAGCATGGCCTCAGCCGGATGGCTGAAACAGGTAAAAGAGTAAAAGAGTAATCTTTCTCATCTTAACTTTTTTTAAATTTTTAACTTTAAGCAGTGTGTGTGTAGTGCCCAGGGTGACCACTCAAGATAAAAAAGTTAACTAGGGCTGGTAATTCACAGATAGAAGCAAAAGGTTTAAAATATGAGTGAGATGTAGTTCTTTGACTCATCTAGAAGAGCAAAAACTCTGAATAATAACTAAAAACATGTCAACCTGTTCAACTCATACCAGCATGGAAAGTGTCCATATGATGATGATGATGATTAAATTATGGATCAGAAATTAAACAGATAATCACATACATTTCATTCATATATTTCTTCATCATCATCATCCTTATCCTCCCATCTCCAGCAGCACTATCATCATTAGTATTGTTTAATGCCCATTTTCTCTGCTATCAATGGTTCACATTTTACAAAATGTATTTTATCATAGGACGAGCATTATGGCAGTTGCCATGTTTCTGACACAACTGAAGAGTTCTTTTCTTTCACAAGATTTCTATGGCCGGAAGCTCTTCCAATTGCCAACCACTTCACCACTTTAGAGAGTGAACTGAGTGAGTTTATCATGTCACCAACACTATAAAGGCTGTTGTGTACTTGACACAACTGAAGAATCTTCTCAACCCTTTTTTAGTATGGTTTCTACAACTAGATACCCTTCCTGTCATAACCATGTTACAGAGTGTATTGGGTGCATTTTTTGTGGCACTTCACTAGATAGGTTGTCATGTGACAAAAGGATCCACTCAACCTATCTTTGGTATGGTTTCTACATCTGGAAGGCCTTATTAACACCAACCACTTTACAAAGAGTACTTAGTATGTTTTATCATGACACCAGCACTAAAGAGTTTGTTGGTTACTGACGAACCCTTTCTATCCTAAAGGGGAGATAGGATAAGGGACTTAAGACAGATGAAAAGTAGGTAAGTAACAGTAGGTGGGAGAGGAAATAACAAGTTTAGTGTCATGGGTATCTGACAAATGTGATGGGGTTTGACTAAGTGATGAGTGAGAGAGGAGGTTGCTGATCTCTGAGAGAGTGGGGAGGAGGCACTGTGATGATGACAACAGCTACCAAGAAGGTATTATTGGTGTGCTAGGATTTAAGAGCTGGGTGATCCTAGAGTGGGTGGGGGTGTACAGTGATGGTGAAAATGGTTAAAAAGGAATGGTGGTAGAGTGGAACGTGGACAAGTCCAGCCAGATTTTTATGCTGGTAAGCAAATCTTCACCTTAAACTTTTTTCAACTTGTTCGTACCCTGGCTATTACACTTTCAGACTATCCTCCCCTACTGTAAAGATATCCTATGTAACAAAAGCTGTCAGCAACTTCTAAGGAGCTTCTCAGGCAATTGAGGGCTACAGAGTGGGGGCCCCTATCAAAAGCCTTCTTTAGATTCAAAAATGCCAGGTACAGAGGTTTACTCATTGCTAAGTACTTCTCTTGCAGTCTTATCACAAACAAGAGGGTATCAGTAATACTCCTGCATGTTTCAATGTAAAAACAGGAAAAAAGTACTCAATATATGTTATTGAGTTTATTTAAGCTGATGATTCACTCTGCCGCCACTTCACTGGATTTCTCGTTATGTGTGAACCTTCAGGCGACAAAAGATGATCTATGTAAATAGTAAAAGGTTTATCTGGTAAGCCATATTGACTAATGGATTAATCAGCTTCAAATGAATATATATCAAAAACAATTGTGATTGTATTAGATTAACTCTAGCCATTATATATATAAAAAAAAAAAAACAGTTAAATTCACATTTACTGCAATATTATCTTGTAAAAATTGTTATATATTCTTGGAAGACTCCTTCTCTCTGTAACTCTGCTCCATCCACAGATCTCATCTGTCACCTTCAGTAGATTATCTCTCAGGAATTCCCAGTGTTCTTCTATACTGAATGTCTCTATCTCTTCTTCCTTATTGTCAGAGGCGTCAAGCAAAATATCTCCGAATTTGTTACTGGCTGAGGGCTCTTTCAGCTTCCATATCCTTCTCCTCCAGGTTGCCCTCTGTCTTCAAGTTCACCTAGCTCTGACAATGAAGTCCCTAACTACTAGGTTATGTTGGGAGGTGCATTCCTAATCAGAGAAGGATTTCGTGTTTACAGCCGGCACTCTATCTCATCCTCTGATAAGCACCAGATCTATACGTGATCAGGTGGTTGGTGGGTCATTGGCATCACAGAATTCTAGGAGCCTAAAACCTTCTTCATTTCTTGTGCCAAACTCGTAGCCTCCAAGAACTCTGTAGAAGCCATCACAGTATTTCCAATGTGTTCATTAAAGTCCCTTGCGATGATTAGGAAGTCACTGTCATTCATTAGGGATTTGTAAAACCTATCTTTGAGTTTGTCAGACAATCCAGATTGGGGTGTTTATAGAAGCATAAAATAGAATAGAGCCATTGTTTATAGTAATCTGCATAAGTACTTGTTGATAGGGGAGAAAAGAAAGTTTAGAGCTCATAAGTTACTAATGGGCTTTGAATGATTTTGGAAAAGTTTACATATGTGATGGGTTCAGGCAACATGTTGAGATGAAATGGGTTATCTTTGGTTGAATCTCTAATAGAGGAAGAGAAAGGGCAACATGACGAGATAAGGGAGTAAATCCCACAGAATAGCATCTTACAACAGACTTAATTGAGCAGGAGACATGAAATAACATAAATAAATAGCCATTGTTGATATATATATATCACATAAGAAACAGAGAATCAGTTTTGTGACGAATAAAATTTATTAGACATTTTACAATCGTTTCTCTGGCGACCAGCTCGAGGCACGATCGATGTAATGATCGAACCTGACTCTGAAATCGCAAGGTCCTCAGATACATCTCGATTCTATGAAGCAGTTTCCAAATTTTTGAATCATTACATCGATCGTGCCTCGAGCTGGTCGCCAGAGAAACGATTGTAATATGTCTAATAAATTTTATTCGTTGCAACACTGATTCTCCGTATCTTATGTGATATCATACTCTGCTCTGTAAGAGCATCGAGTGCTCAAACGGCCTACCTCTTACGGACGCTTTAAGCATCCCACACCAATTATATATATATATATATAATAAGCTTACCCTTTTTGTTTTCTGTCACACTGGGCAAATAGTGTGAAAGAAGGAGGATGTCAAATGAAAAATAGAGAGAGTGAACTTTAATAAGAATACTATAGTGAAAGACCTGAAATCATGATAATTACATGATAATATTTCTGTTGTATCTTATTTTACTAACATGCCAAAAGTAAAATGAAAACGGAAACATTTCTACTACATATTTTATATATATATATATTATATATGCTAATATAAAAACATACACTTTTATGTACAAAATATTCTATAATAGAATATAATACAAAAGTGTTCCAGCCATGAGAATCCTGTGAAACTAAATTTTAAATTTGTTTCAACAGACTACTATATTTTGGGAAACATTTTTGCATAAGCTATAAAAAAAATATTTTTATATAAATTATAAATATATAAATGCCTTCATGTTATTTATTAGAATTTATTGAAACAAAATTTTAAAAGTGTATGTTTATATTCAATAACATCCCCCTGTGTTGCTAGTCCCCACTTTGTTCCCTATGAGACTCATAGCTGTTGACCACATTTCTTTGCTGCTATCCATCACTAGCACTAACTTTCTCCTACCGTGACACATCCCTGTCGCTTAAACTCTTGAATAATAATAACCATCATGTAGCTACCATTATCCCTCTTCACTTTGTTTTCCCCCGTCACATGCATTCACAATCTCTTCCTTTTCATCTCTTTTAACAAATCACATTTACCTTGAAAGAAAGATGACATTGAGTGGAGATAGCTCTTTAGCCATGCATGGAGCAAGGCAACCTCTTTAGGGTTGGTTCCACAATAAAATGCTCCCTGTACTTTCAGTAAAGTAGCTCAAGACCAGAGACAATAAGGATATGACAACATTTTTCATAGAAAATAAACACAAAAGCATTTCAGCCATGAGCACTTGTCAAGCTAAATGTTCAATTTGTTTCAATAAACCACTATAACAAGACACATTTCTAAATAAATATATTCAAAATTTATTGAAACAAAATAAAAACTTAAAGGTCTGGTTTTGTAATAATGTGAGAATGAGGGTCACTTGTAGAGGATGACAATATTGAACATGTAGAGTTCCAATGCCCTCCTTTATTACACAGGGTTCTGGACGGAAGTTGGATGTAGTGGCAGAGGCTTGGAGTTGAGAAAGAATTTGAGTAATAATTGTTTCTACTTTAGGCACAAGGCCAGCAATTTGAGGGAAGAAGAAAGTTGATTAAATCGACTCCAGTGCATTACTGGTGCTTTATTTTATCGACCCCATTTAGGATGAAAGACAAAGCTAACCTCAGCGGGATTTTAACTCTATGCTGCAAAGCATGGTGTCTGACGATCTACCGATACTGCCAATCCACCACCCTCAAACTCTTTGAGTAATAATAATGGGTGATTGTGTGGCAAAAAGTGTGAAGGTAAGAGAGAAATAGTAATAATTAAAATGGGCAATGTTTTGTAAATCATTAATAATTTTTTCAATATTATCATTTTTAATTAAATTTTTATAACTCATAATAAACTATTAAGTGGACCAATAAAAATGTTATATGTAAAAATTTCTGTCATTTTTGACAGCTCAAGTGTCTATGTATTTATATATTCTAACACTGTGCATATACAGTCAAATTGTTCTGGGTGGTAGACTTAATCTGTCAGCTTATCTAACATCACAACATGGCTCTGGGGGGCATTTAGTAGATGCCATATTGTTGCAGCCTTTTAGACCAGTTCTTCAAACTTGACACTAATCATAGTGGCCATAAAAAAAAAAGTCATGGACACTGCCCTTCCTCCTTCGACTAAGCCATAAAAAAAAATTAAAATATTGTACAACATTTAGTTTGATACCTGGTCATTTCTGCTACTCTTCAGTATACTTGGTGATATAGACACATATGATGCAAAGTTTTTCACTACATATATATATGAAGTCATTTTCCAGTTGAATATTGTTCTTTTACATGCATAGTGAAGCAAAATTATCACAAGTGGGAGAAAATGATTTTTAAATAACAAAAAATTTTTTTTTTACACTCATTAATTAAAACATATTTTCATAATGAAATAGAGTTAAGAACTTTAGCATATGCAAATCATACCCAAAATACATACTCCTGAGATGTATTCATATGTAAATATGGAAATACTTTTAAGCCATGGGAGCAAATAAACCCACTACTTACTTCCAGATATGACAGTGCTAACATACAAGAGATGGCTTCACTTGAATATAAATACAAGTGTATTGTATGTAAACTCCCAGATGATTTTGTATCAACTCTCAAAAGTGATCCACAGTGAGATAAGTTAAATCAAGTACCCTACTCTAAAACACAATAAATCTATGAATTTGTAATCAAAGGTCATTTTTAATTGGCTGTTTGACCTTCATAAAACCAATGCATATACTTACACAAATATCCACACACACATATATATATATAGTATATAACATATATATATATATAGTATATAATATATATATATATATACCTAGTTTATTGTACAGAAACATATGTTAATGAATGAACTCTCAAATTTCTCCTTCTGACCAATTCTTCCTGTCTGGTTATTTTTGTTTTTCCTGGTATGATACTTATTATATATATATATATATATATATACCGTATACACTTGAATATAAGCCAAGGAATATGTGACCAAAAAATCGATGGTAAAAAGAGGGGAGGGGGTCAGCTTATATTTGGGGTCAATATTGTGACGATTTTCACCAACTTCAAATCCTACGTAAATAAGGTGCTAAAATATCTGGAGTGACTATTTCACAATGAAACACTGTTTTTCTACATTTACTACATCATCAAGAGCTTTATTTATGCATTGCCTTGAGAATATTCCCAACTATTTTTTATTATTTGAACTTTTTAATACATAAATATCCCCTACACATGCACATGTGCACACATACACATACATGTGTGCCAACTGTTTTTCTCAGTGGCTTAATTATACTTTTTCTTTCCAACTTGTCTTGTTTTATTTCACTCGCTTTCATTCTCCCTTCTCTCACCCTCTCTTTTTCTCACTTTGTCTCTCCTCTCTCTTGCTTACTGTCTCTTCCTCTCATTTCTACTCTGAATCCTTATACAGTCATCTCTTAGCTGATCTCTTTCAACAATTCCCTATTCATTTCGATCTTTCCCTAGTGTTTTTAATGATCTCCATAATGGTTAGAGAAAATCATTCTTTTTTTATAAATAATACCTTAAACTAAAAATATATCTCCATTTAAACATTCATTGAAAAGATTTGAAGCGATGAGTGTATATGAATTTTCATAGAATTATAGGAATCTTAGCGTAGAGGTAGCTATTTCTTTATATTATATTAATGTAGAATTTTCACATGTTTTTTTTTTATTTTCTAATTATAAAGAAATAAAAATGTCTAAAGCTGTGGGAGGGTGTGGTCATTATGTAGTGGATTTGTGAAACATAAACTATACTCTAAACGACACTTAAAACATTTTAAATATAAAAATATTAAAACTTCGTAAATATTTTCTCCACTCATAAGAATTTCAAAACTGCGTTGAAATTTGGATTTTTACTCATTTCTCAGACATAAAATAGAGTGGGTTTTATATTCGAATATATATGTATATGTAGAAGTTGTATTTAATTTGTTGGAATTCCAACAAGCATAAATGTTTATAACTGATTTAGAGCACTCAACAAGTTACTGGAGTAAATATTCCATGATATTAAATAAATGGAAACTATATTTATAAAACCATATTTATTTTATTATATATATTTCAAGGGAAACCAAGGCAACCTTGGTGCGCTTTCATCAGATAAAATACAAAGTTTGTTTTATAAATAAAGACGTACCCATGAAAATCATACCTTATCGGTCGGAAATTCACTGGATAGTATATATATATATATAGACACATTTTATCAAGGCAAAATTGTGAGTCTTGTTATTTTGGAGTTTCGCCAGCTTTTCAGAGGGTCATCAGACAAGAATAAGCCTTAATAAAATGAATATTTAAACTCTATTTTGGTATTGAGTACACTTTGCTCTAGGAACTACATACGGATATATATATATATATATGTAAATATAATATATATATATATATATATATATATATATATATATAGTAATAATAATAAATTTGAAGACTAAAATCCAAAGAGGCCTCGATAAGGATAAATATATATCAGATATATAAGAACCGTAGAGCAAATATTTATTTTTTATATATATTTTTATGTGTATTTGGTGTATACGTTCGTATGTGTGCTGTACAAGCGTTGCGTGGGTTCTGTATATGTGTGCGTGTTTTTTTGTTTTTTTTGTGTACATGCTTGTATTTGCATACCCATGACGAGTGTTTTCGTGAATGGTTGTGTATGTACGTATATGGATGCGTGTATGTATATATTTAATTTCAATTACCTCTGTATTTTATTTACTTTATTCTTAACTCTGAAGCCGAGAATCATTCGGTTTCCTAAATAGAATTTTAGTCTGTCTACGACTTCAGTTATACCATTTACGTGGTTTTGTCTTTGCGTGTAATTGTTCTGATTGCTCCATATGACGTATTATTTTCGTTTTTTCCGTTCATTGCAAGAGAACGTCTCCTTGAACCACCTAATAGAATATTAGTCTACGACTTCATTTATACCCTAAACGTGGTTTTGTCTTTGCGTGTAATTGTTTTCACCACACCAAGTAATGACGTATTATCTTCGGTTTTTTTCCGTTCTTTGCCAGGGAACGTTTCCATGAACCAAAGTATCGTCTTCCTGTCTTCCTCCGGTTGCAACGTTTTTTCAAATATTTACTTCTGCGTTCACAGATTGACTTTTTTAGTTTCAGAAGATCCCGTTAAGGGTGAAAGCAGCGATTCTTTGCTTAAACTTTAATCTGTTATTTTAATAAATATATATCATCATCATTATCATCATCGTTTAACGTCCATCTTCCACGCTTGCATATATATATATATATAAAATATAAAAGCGGACGTAAAATGAAATGATGATGATGATGATATATAATATATAATATATATTATATATCATCATCTATGATGATGATGATGATGATGATATATAATATATATATATATATGTGTAAGTATGTATGTATACGTACATACATATATGTATACAGACGTACACTAGTATGTATATATATACATACATGCACACATATATATATTATACATATGGGTTTAGCGAACAGCCCAAATTACGCCGTACAGTGTTCGGCAACCATCATCGCCTTTTTGTTCAACACTGACACAGGAACGATGTACTAGTTTCAAGCTTATTAGCTACCGTCAGCATCGTATACCTTCCTGTCAGATGATTGAATGTTTGAAAGTATATACTTTCCTTATGCATATTAATGGCTGAGCAGCCGAATTTGCAAATTAGGCTGCTCAGCCGTTAACAGTCGCAAGGCCAGTTAAGCCTGAAATGCATAGACGGTTGTCCCCTTTGCTTCTGCTGGACATCACCAGACAGAGAGTGACATGGTGGTGGAACAGCATGGTAGATAGGGTCATTAGAGACAAAAGACTAGCATGGAAGGCTTGGAAAAAGGGTGGGAGTAGGGAAGGATATACAGCCGCTAAGAGAGAAGATAGACGTCAGGTGTATTTAGCACGCAGGGAGTCTGAGAGTAGGAGCTTTGCCGATGTTCTGCGACAGGAAGATCAGAGACGTGCGGTGTTCCACATTGCAAGGCAGTGTGTCAATGCAAATCAGGATGTTGTTGGAGATAAGTGTGTCCGGAATGATGCCAGTGTACTTAGTTTCACGAATGATCAGAAAAAGGAGGCCTGGAAATGTCATTATGAGAGACTGATGAATGTGGAGAATGAATGGGAGAGAGAAATTACCCTCAGTAGATCCGACAGAGGGACCAGTTACAGAGATTGATGAATATAGGGTCCAAGAGGCGATTAAGGAAATGAAAAATGGTAAGGTCGCTGGACCGTCGGGGATAGTTGCTGAGATGCTGAAGGCATCAGGGGACGTAGGCACTAAACTGGTTGCATGCATCATCAGCCAGGCTATATATGGTGGTGTCATACCAAAAGACTGGTGCAGCAGTATTCTCATAAATTGCTACAAAGGTAAAGGGGATGCTCTGGAGAGGAGCAATTATAGGATTAGATTATGAAAGTGGCAGAAAGGATATTAGCACAACTAATTAGAGAAAGAGTCAAACTAGATGAGATGCAGTTTGGTTTTGTGCCTGGGAAAAGTACAACA
Organism: Eledone cirrhosa; assembly: GCA_964016885.1. Lineage (NCBI taxonomy): Eukaryota > Metazoa > Mollusca > Cephalopoda > Octopoda > Eledonidae > Eledone > Eledone cirrhosa. The sequence continues at coordinate 77,523,633 of OZ024745.1, read as the reverse complement.
GATGCCCTCTTCTTGGTGAAACAATTACAAGAGAGGTTCTTAGAGAAGAATAAGCCACTATACTTAGCTTTTATTGACCTAGAGAAGGCCTTTGATAGAGTACCCCGATCTGTCATCTGGTGGTCCCTAAGGAAACTAGATGTTGAGGAATAGCTTGTGAGGACAGCGCAAACTTTGTACAGAGGTGCTATCAGTAAAGTGAGGCGTAGGAATGGAGTTTAGTGAGGAATTCCAGATACAAGTAGGAGTACATCAGGGTCCTCAGCCTGCTCTTATTCATTATAGTCCTCCAAGCCATAACAGAGGAGTTTAAGACTGGCTGTCCATGGGAACTTCTCTATGCTGACGAAATGGTTCTTATAGCAGAATCAGTAGAGGAGCTAGAGAATAAATTCTGGCTATGGAAACAGCAGTTGGAATCAAGAGGACTGAGAGTTAACCTAGCTAAGGCAAAAGTGTTGATGAGTAGAAAAGAGGACAAAACTCTGATTCCATCAGGGAAATAGCCATGTTCGATATGCAGAAAAGGAACTGGCATAAATTCTATAAAATGCACACAATACAGATCTTGGGTACACAAGAGATGTAGTGGGATAGCAGTCAAACTAACAGGTAGGGAGAAATACATATGCAGATGTACAGGGAAATTAGACAGTAGAAGTTGCATCGATAGACACATTTTTCAAATGCAGGTGGGTGTTATAGAAGTGGTTGATAGCTTCCGGTACCTAGGAGATCAGATTAGCATGGGAGGGGGGGGGGGGGGGGTTCCAATGCCATAGTATCTAGAATAAGGACGGGTTGGAAGCAGTTTAGGGAGCTGCTTCCTCTGAAGAAGGGTTTCTCCCTGCGTACAAAAAGGCGGTTATATGATGCTTGTGTGAAGAGTGCGATGCTGCATGGTAGTGAGACATGGGCAGCAACTGCAGAGGATATGCAACGGCTGGAGAGAAATGAGGCAAACATGCTCCGTTGGATGTGCAATATCAATATGCGTGAACGACCGAGCATGGATGTGTTGAGAGAGAAACTGTGTCTGAGAGGGATAGATTGTAGTGTGCGAGAGAGGAGACTGTGATGGTATGGACATGTGATGCGCATGGAGGATGACCGATGGGTGAAGAAGTGCCAGGAAATGCCAGTTGAAGGAAGACGTGGTAGAGGTAGACCACGAAAAACATAGGCGGAGGTGGTGAGAGCAGACCTCAGATCGCTGAAGCTCACAGTGGAGATGACGAAGGACCGTGACAAGTGGAGAGATGCTGAATAGGACCCGTCCCACCCTTGCAAGCAGGGAAAAGCGGACGTAAAATGATGATGATGATGATATATATATATATATATATATATATATAATATATATATATAAATTTAGTCATGACTAATAAGCTCTGTAACCTACATAGAGCACTCTTTTTTCCTGTACCTTTCCGACGGAATTACTTCATTATTGTATATATATATATAGGGATCCCGTGGCGCGGCTTAGAGAAGAGGGGATGGGAATAAAGATGGAAGCTGTCGGAAAAAGTGACGAATGGAGAAGGGGTGAGATAGGTGAGATACACAGAGGCAGGTCGCCTGAGGAAACAGGTGGGTCTGTTTTGTTTGCTTGTTGCTGCTGTTCTTGTCGCAGCACAAGGCCAACTTCACAACAATGACCTCACAACACCACCCCGCATCACCGACCTCACAACACCGACCTACAACAACAACCTCACATATCACCGACCTCACAACACCGACCTCACAACACTGACATCACAACAATGACCCCAATGCCGTCCCCACAACACTGATCTCACGAACCCTAATGCACCACCCATTGGTAGTATCGGTAGAGGGTTGGACGCCAAGCTTTGACGCATAGAGTTACAGCCCTTGCCATTCTGAGTTCAAATCCCGCCGAGGTTAACTTTGCCTTTCATCCTTACGGGGTCGATAAAATAAAGTACCAGTAATGAACTGGGTTATTGCTGGCCTTGTGCCAAAAGTAGAAACAATTATATATATATATTGTTATACTTTGGGAGGGTCATGCTGCCAAATTAAAACACACACACACACCTGTTGATTTTCACTTTAATCTCTAAATATATAAAATTCTTTGCCTTTCTATCTGTCTGTCTTTTCCTTATGCATTCTCAATCGGCTGGACCAAATCAAATCAAATTTTACAATAGACCCCAGGATTAATGTGTAATTTTTATTTTCATTTGGATTAAAACAATGTCCAAAATAAATGAGGTCACGTAGGTGTCATGACAAAAAAAAAAACCACACAGTCCACGCTGTAATGTGGCCATGTAGGTAACACGGTAAAAACCTCCCAGTCCACACTGTAAATGTGGTTGGTGTTAGGAAGGGCATCCAGCCGTAGAAAACCTGCCAGACAGTCCTACACGAACAAAACACGGTCACCCGGCCAATCTTGCCTCAAGTGGGACAATTCTCATCTAAACCCATGCTAGCATGGAAGATAGACGTTAAACGATGATGATATATATAATATATAATATATATATATATATATAGTGAGAGAGGTTTTAGTTGGTAGAAAAAACAAAAATTCTATTATTATCTGAGAAATGCCCATGCAGAGAGGGAGTAGGTATGGATTTCATAGTTTACCCAGTGTAAACAATGGCTGCACAAATGGTGCCATGGGATCACAAGGAAGCTGACAAAGAAGAGAAATGTTGTATATAGCATATGTATAGGGGTAGTTTGCAGTAGGACCACCCATGAAATAATTATTTCAAATGGATGGAAAGCTCCATAGAACTAGTTGATAACTTCTGTTATATAAGAAACCGAATCCTTATTATTTCATTTTGATATTCCAACCCATCTAGTCATGGATCATGTGACCCATTCCAACTTAGAAGAGTGGATATAAAATGCTGAACTCCAGACTGAATTATTCAAAGCTTAAAGGACTGATTCAGTATTTTGTTCACTTTCAATAAGTGTGTCATTGTTTATGTGCTAACATACTCTGTTCACCCCTAAGAACAACATCTGTGTTATTACCTGTTTAAAATATAAATTTTGCCAGTGGTTCATTTCTTTTCTAGCAATACCAAATTAGAACTGCCGTTCCAGAGGACATTCTTAATGGTGATTATATTTGTTTGCTTGTCAAACAAATGGACGAAGAAATCTTCCAGAGTGAAGAATTGCCTGATAACTCAAGAGCATGTGGTTGAAACATACATTAATAAATTTTTTACTGGATTAGTATACTTTTAAACCTAATTTAACACTTACGACTATTCTTTCAGTGATTCTATATGATTCTAGATGATATGAAGGTGTTTTCATTGGCTTACACCCGATTTTACCAAGCAATGTACATGAGACATTTCTGGAACAGCAGTTTTTTTGGGGAAAGTTCTTGATACCTGCTTAACTGTTTCTGATTATTTTTATTTTTAATAAAGGTGTATATGAACTCATGTATGTTTACATATAATAAACATACATCTAGTTTCACTATATTTTAAGCTGTGATCATGTCACGGCTACCTTAGCATTGGAGTAAGAGCAGTGTGTATGCATTTCAATGTGGTTACAGTTTCTCAGCATTCACTTACTTACACCCAGAGGCTGAAGTATGAAAGTCAATATCATCTTATAGATTTTTGTAAATAAACTGTTCATGGTGAAAACTTATTTGGATATGGTACAAACTTGATGGGCTAGCATCAATTAGCAAACAGTACTAATATAGCGAGATTCCCAACAAAGGCATATATAATACTATATACAATATGTTTACATATAATAAACAGACATTTAGTTTCACAGCTTAAAATACTCTCATGTTGCATTAGTGCTATCACTAATTAAATTCTGTGTTACCACAGAACTTTTATTATGAATGTTCTCAAACAGGTTAAAGTAATAATGTATTCTTCATTACACAAGATACCATCCTCAACTGCTAACTTATTTGTTGATGTCCTAAATGGCCTTTTAACAACTAAACAATTGTTCCATTTGTTATCAAAAATGTTTTTTACCAATTATACATTTTCACATTTCATAAGTTTCTAAAAAGACAAATGAAAAAAAAACAAAAAACAAAAAACTCCATCATCATCCTGATCAAATTTATCAAAACCAACATAATTAATAAATTCCAATTGTGATAATATACCAACATGTGGTATTTCAGATCCATTTACATAATATATTTCATAAAATATAATCAAATACTGTCATTTTAAAAACCACTTTTAAAATATCTGCAGATATTACTTTCACCATCCACAGACAGATATTCTTGAGGCCTATAGCTTGAGACCAATTTAAATTCTCAGCCAAGGAGAAAATATGATATTTGTAAACAAAGTACAGTTACCAAGGCTTCCCTTTAAAGACTCTGGTATCTTGTTTCAGCTATGGTTAATATTCTTGATAAGTATATGCCGACTGGTTGTTTTGGGAAAGAATTCCAGATATAGCCTTTTCACTTGCATCAGTTGACAAGGTAACGTCTTTTGTAACAATAAAAATCTAGTCCACTGACTTCGATACTAATATCAGTTTTATATGGCCAATTACGTTTTGTTGCTGAACTCCCTATGAAAGTGGGATATCAGGTTTACTGTGATACAAGCTGTGATGTTGGTATGAATAAGTAGGATGCAGGCCTCTGCTTGTCTGGCAGGCCAGTAGCCCTGCTTGAGTACTGATAGTCCAAAAAAATTTGCCCCAACACTTGTTAGCAGGGAAAATGAACATTAAATGATAAGCCCTGTGAGTTGGAATGGCTATTTCAACTCCTCTCCTTTACTATCCCCTGAGGTAACACTTTCTTCTTTCTGTCCACAGGAAACATGAGGTGGCTTTTGTCTAGGATTCTTCCCACCAGAGAGCATACTCCCATACTGTCTAAGCTCATATCATTGGGGTAGTGAAGATTGAATATTCTTTCTCATGTTTTATAATTTTTTTCAATTTTTGATTGACACATATAGTATTCTAATGGAAATGAAATAGTTCTAGCCACAATTGAAACAAAGTGGTAAACATGGTCTTTTAGAACTTCAATTACTTACTCTACAAATTTTATCTCCTACAATAAATACAGATTTCTTGTTACTAGAGAGAGAGTGCCACTTGTTGACTGCAGTAGGACTTAAAACTAAAAGCATTTTAGAAGTGCTTTGAATGTTTACAGAAGATGCATCCATAATTGACCAGAGCTTTAGCAAAAAAGTAACTAAACAAACATACATATGATAAATGAAAAACTTCTGATCAAAGAAGTTTAACAATAACGAAATGACAGGTGGAGGCATCATTCACATCACAGCATGTATAGATAAATACAACAATTAAATGTCTATATTGTCTATATTGCTGAGATGAAGTATAACTTGTATAGTAAGAAACAATCAAGTTATTAATCACTTTGTGTATATATATATATAATATATATATATATATATATATTATCATTTATATAGTATTTCAATGCATATGAATGTGTACACATCAACAATTGCCTCAAAGGTCTATACTTTCTTTTATATGTACATATTGCCTTAGAGTTGGATTAAACTCATAGAATTACATTGTAACTCACAAAGTTCCATTGCATTAATTCACGATGCCATCAATATTTACTGCGCCATTAATGATTTGTTACATAAGCACACAGATATTAATAGGGAAGAAAGAAATAAGTAAGTTGTTCATGTCCTTGTGAAGGTATCAATGAAGCAAGTGAAGTAGAAAGACAACAACAAGCTGTAGTAATCTCAAGATATCTAGTTCAACACCTCATCTTAGTCCTTTAGTGAAATTCACTTTGGTGCAAACATTTAGACAGGTTTCCTGGTTCACTCCCCATCCAAATGTTATTTCCTCCTGTGGATATTCTAAGGCCAACATCAGATGCATCAATCTTGCCAGTCTAGGAAGGTACACAAAAGTCATGGACACTTCTACAATTAACTTACAAAAAAATATCAACACCTGCATGAGGATTTTGTTCACAGGGGTACTTATATCATCACCCTTAATACATAAATAATAGTTACAAAATAACAGTCATTATTAACTGTCTAATAACATTTTTAACTTTAGATGAGATGAATTAATAACAGAATATCAGAGCAGCATCTGAGATATTAGACAGATACACTCACAGGCATGTACATGCATACATACATACATTCATACAATTACAATGGGCTTCCTTCCAGTTTCCATCAATCATTCACTCACAAGGCATTGGTTTGCCCGAAGCTATAGAAGAAGACACTTACACAACATGCCTATACAATAGCTGTTGATCAGATCGTTTTCTTGGGAGATAAAATGATCTACAGAGGATAGGCATAATGGCTTACAGTGGTCATGGTAGAGTAGTAATACTACTGCTATAGATAAAATTAACTATAAACTGGCACTCCATCGGTAACAATAATGAGTGTTCCAGTTGATACGATCAACAGAACAGACTGCTTGTGGCATAAATGTGCAAGTGGCTGAACATTGCACAGAAACATGTACCTCTAATGTAGTTATCAAGGACAGAAAATATGACAAGACTGGTCCTTTGAATTACAGGTACAACTCATTTTTGCCAGCTGAGTAGACTGGACCAACGTGAAACAAAGTATCTTGCTCAAGGACACAACACGCCACCAGGAATCAAACTCATGACCTTTTAACCGTAAGATGAATACCCTACCCACAAAGTCATATGCCTTCACAATATTAACAGTAGATTAATCATAATAGTATAACAACCATGAAACAGATCATCTTAAGCAGACCCGAAGCAAGGTTTTAGATGGTTTAATACATTGGAGTAATCTACAGCTCATGTATGGTCTGCAACCTGTAAGGTATGCTATCATAAATGAAAAGAGAATAGTGTAGTACAGGGTTTCCCAAACTTTTTCAAACACAGAACCCTTTTTGGTTCAGAAACTTTTGGGGGGAACCCCAAAGTCTAATACTGTTATAATGGTTGTAATATAAATATACTCCTCTACTTTATTCACGAACCCCAGATACTCTTTTGTGGAACCCATTTTGTGAACCACTGGTGTAGTGGTTAAAATATATAGCTATTCTCCTGCACATCAGTTCATATATAAGCAAAGGTTCAAATGCATACTGCAATAAAAACTATACATGTTGAACATGTTGAACAGTTTATTGATAATTATAATTATTAGAGATGTTTGTCACTGAATTCAGGGCTTATTTTGTCATTGCAGCCATTTGGGTATGGCTATCTGTTTATATCCCCCAGGTAGAAAACAACAATTTTAGAATATTCTTGCAAAATAGCCAGGAGTGTTACTAATATGTCTAAATTATAAGATATGCAGTTAGAGGGGCAATGTAAGTTGGAGAGAGCTGGCAACCGTAACACTTTGAAAACTGAAATGTGTGTAAATGGAGCAAATAACTAAAAACTGAATACAACTATATACAAATATCAAACTATTGGTCTTCTTCCAATAGGTTTCTATTTTTCATTATTAAAGTAATTCCAATTTGTATTTACTAGTGAATCAGTCATTACATTATACAAGGAACAGTTTGCTTTCCTTTTAATAGCACTTTGAATTATCATCATTAAATAAGTAATAATTAGATGAATATATCAGCATTTTGATGAAGAGCACTACACAACAATACAGATCTACTTAATATGGTATGATTTTATTAATTCAGAACTCTTATACAATACTAAAAAGTATGTAATTTATCTGCAGATGTAGTAGAAATTGTAAATAGGTCACAGAGATGTGACAAAAGACCTTGATGGAAATAAGTAACAAGAGAATTATTGATTAACAACTTATGCATTTATTAATTGGCAAATTGATAAACAAACATGACTGAGCCACTATACATAGCAATGTTTGATCTAGAGAAGGTAGCCACTATACATTGCTGGAGAAGATGGCCACTACACCTACCATTCATCAATCTAGAGGGTTTCTATACTCTTTAAATTAGTGGTTGCTAGGAAAATAAAGTATAGATGTGAGACATGTATGGAGAAGCAATTCTCCCACAATTTTTTAAAAACCTACCATAGTGTAAATATTTGGTCAGCTGTGCTGTGTTCGGGGCAAAAACCACAGTGCTTGTCAGCTAGCTTGGACCCAACAACATCCCTACATTTCTTTGCTAGAAATTTACCATAGATTTTACCTGGGAGGCTTAACAAGGAGATCCCTCTATAAATGGAGAAATTTCTCTTATCTGTCTTTTTGAAAACTGGGATTATCACTCCCAATTACCATTGTTTAGGTACCTTTCCAGAGATCCAAGCTACCTCACATGAATCAGTAAGAGAATACCTTCTCTGTTTAAGACTTACAACTCCTTGGGCCAAATTTCATCATCCCCAGAGGCCTTGCTACATTTGAGCTATTTAATTGTTCTTGTGTCCTCAGCCTTCAGGGTGTTAGTCTTCACTCCCTGATGCACCTCATGTACATCAGAAGATATGGTTGTGATCGAGTTTACAGTGTCAGCAAAGTATTCTCTCCACCCCACAAGGACGCACCTCTCTGATGAGAGAAACCTAGATTCATTCCTTATAGCAGGTGAGGAGGAGGACTTCTTATTACGAAGTTGGCAGATGGTCTGCCAGGATACTTTAGAAATAAAATGACATATTGAATAACAAAGGCCAAGATACACTGCCTGATATAAAAACAGAATGGTCACAGTTTGAAATCCCATGATCATAAGTCTGTTCATTCAAAGACATCTGGAGCTCAACAACAGCAGCAGGCACACAGAATTAGAGTGGACAGTGGAAAGAGAACAGTGTCTTTATATTGCAACACAGGACTCTATACAATTAAGTACTGCCTGTTGGAGTTTGTAACATGATTGTCATCAAGGCAGAAAGATAGTAAATCTGACACAATAAATATATAAGTTACACATAACCATTCAGTTGACTACCTAGATATCATAAGTTTGCTCACTTAGATCTAATCTGAGCAATACAATAACAAACTGCTTTATGTGGCAGCAAAATCTGCTTTAACTAACCTTTTTATTGCTATATTTCTCATGAAATATACTGCCTATGTTTCAATTAATTTTGAAAATATCAAAAACTTAAAGAAATTCAATAAAATAAAATATTCATTATTAAGCTGATATTTAAAACATTACTTAACAAACATTTCTAACATAAAATTATAATGGAAGGTTTTAATATAAATATAAACATTTTAAAAATGAGCAGATTTGTATCATAAATCCAAGGCAATTTCAGGTTGCTTAGTATCAAAAGATAGAGAGGACAGCCATGGCTAAAATACTGATAGAACTATTCTTTCAACAATTATCTCTTTGCTAGCAGTCCAATACAACTCAATAACAACAAGAATGATCCCAAGAAGTTAGACATTTAGTTTTAAATCAATATAAGAAATGAACTTATAATGGAATTAAATAAAATGGTAAAAAGCAACTAAAGCATTAAGTCAAAAATATAAACATTAGCATCTTATTCACAAAACCTAGATAACCTATGCAGTTAACTCTGCATATATTGATAGCAAAGATATTTAATAACAAAGTGTGTTTACATTTCTTGATTTTTATATGGAAATAGATTATGTTGAGTATATTACCCACACTATAAACAAAATTGAAAATAATGCATTTATAACATGACATTTAATTGGAAATCTAACTTGAATTTGCTAGAGGTGTTTATTGTATGGTGCTGATTAGTTTCAGATATTAAGTTTTACTTAAGGATAAGACTTTTAACAAAGGAAGAGAAATATGGTGAAACATAGGGGATTATTTGCCTTGAAATTACATTTTAACTGCGATTTGATCATGATAGAATGCATTTAAATGAAAATTAATATTTTATCTTCTAACCAATTTAAAATGCTTATACATTATGAGCAATTTATAATGTTATTTATGCATTTGTAATATTATTTATACAACTGTGAATAAAATCTATAAATAGTAATATATATATATATATACACATTAAAAAAGAAAATCTTAAGATGAGATTATTGTGGACAGATAAGTAAACATAATGATATATAGTAAAAACATTGTTAAATAATTAGTTACTAATACTAGGTTTCTAAGACTCCTGAAGCTACTATTCAAGTACTAGAAGTCAATAACAACAACCCATAGCTGTACTGACACCAAATTAAAGATTATTTAAAAGTGTACTATTTCTTATAAATGTAATTGCCTAAATTATAGATAATCAAATTAATAAATAAGATCTTCTTTGGAAAATGAACTACATGAGTAATTATGAGGCACTGTAAGTATTTTGCAATGTTTCTGAACAGGACCTCTCCTTCTGTGAACATCAATGCATTTAATGTTTGAATACAGGTACTTGATTTTTGATAATGCTACCTATGACTGTTGGGTATCAAAACTATATTGTCATTCATCTCATCAATATAATGCAGCTGAATCTGGAAAAAAGTATTATATTATAAGGCTGTGACTCATAAAAAACAAATTATCATTTATCAGTTATCATTATTATCTTTGCCTTTCCTCCTTACGGGGTCGATAAAATAAAGTACCAGTAATGTACTGGGTAATTGCTGGCCTTGTGCCTAAAGTAGAAACAATTATTATCTTTGGTGATTGGCAGTATCGGTAGAGGGTCGGACGCCATGCTTTCCAGCATAGTTATGTCCCTTTACGGTCTGAGTTCAAATCCCGTCAAGGTTAACTTTGCCTTTCATCCTTAAGGGGTCAATAAATAAAGTACCAGTAATGCACTGGGTAATTGCTGGCCTTGTGACAAATGTAGAAACAATTATTATCTTTGGGAATTATATTGAAGAGATGTTACAACCGGAAATATAACTTTGATGGAAACCTGACAAACTAGGAATATTGGCTATGATGACATCGACAAATGTTCATTTGGATTGGCAGTAGAGTTACGGCCCTTTACGGTCTGAGTTAAAATCTCGCCAAGGTTAACTTTGCCTTTCATCCTTATGGGGTCGATAAAATAAAGTACCAGTAATGCACTGGGGTCAATTTAATTGACTTTCCTCTTCCCCCATTGTTAGCCTTCTGCCTAAATCCTTACTATCAGTATGGTATAGATGTGGTCAAACTTCACTGACAGAGACTACCCAAAATAAATATCAGCAACTGAGGGAAAAAAGTGCAAAATAACAAAATTATTATTTCAGAAAGTTGGTGATCGATAATCTGTTTAAAACAGTTTCTCCAAACATAAAACTTATTTAAGATAATACAGTATTATCATACATCTTCTAATCTTTTCTCTAAAACTAATCCATGATTATATCAAAAGCAACTAATCATAGATTAAGAGGTTAACTAACACGTGAATGAGTAAAAGGGAATGTAGAAACACCCCATACTAGATCATTATAATAGTCAAAAATAAAATTATGTATATTCATAATCAATATTTAAACCTTAGTTAGCTTTTTATTGCAAGTGCCAATGTCCTGACTTCAATAAATATCTTTGTGGCCATTTTATTACATGCTTTAATAACACTGCTGAATTAACTCTTTAGACTGTTAACTTCATCCTTCATCTTCTTCTTCGCCCATTTATTCCTGAGAGGGTTGTGGGGGCAGAATCCTCAAACACTCCTTCTAGCGGGTCCTGTCAGAAACAACCATCTCCAACTGATCCGGATGGATCCCCAAGTGAGACCAACCAAGCTCATGGATGTTATACAACCATCTTGCTCAGGGTCTACCCCTGGGTCTCCTGTCGGTTGGTTTTGCCCGTAAAATCTGTCCAGTGATTCTTTCCTGAGACATTCTAACCACATGCTCATAGTATCGGAGCTGTGATCTCTCAATTCATACTTCATGTTATATAAAATATTACATTTTAAATAGTCTGCTCAGTATATGTTTTCAAAATGGAACTAAACTTATTTCACATAATATCCTAAAATTCCTATTCATGCTTGTTTGTGGGGACAATGCCCAGTCGATAAAAACATTAAATGCATGAAACAAAGGTTTCTGTAAGATTACAGTGAACATGCAACAGGCCATATTAAATTTGCAATAATAATTTCTTCTCTGAAGACCTGTTGTCCAGCTCTCCTGAGAGTTTCTTTTCACTCACATTTAATCTTGGGGGACGGGGGGAGGGGTACTTGTTTCAATCATGTTGAGGCACAACCTTGATTTTTTATTTAATCAATCACATTAATCTAAGTACTTATTTTTTTACGTTTGGTACTTATTTCATTGATTTCTTTTTTGTTGAAATGCTAAGTTATGGGACATAAATACAGACAGATACAAACATAAACACACATATATACATCAACCACCACGTCTGTGCCTTTATGTGCTTGGTTTGAAACTGAAATTACAAAGCTTTATTTCATACAGGGTTCCAATGGTCAACACAGTCCCACAGTGAATTGTGGTTAGGAGCAGTGAAATCCCATGTAAAATAATTGGTTATATGCTCAGTTATAGCCTCAGTGTGTGTGTATATTTGTGTGAGTGCAAGTGTGCATGTCCAACAAATATAGCAGCAAGCAATGAATAGAGATAAATAATTTAAAATGAAATGTTTTCAAAAGCAAGGAAAATGAGAATGGTGTGCAAAGTCATTTCATTGGTGTACTAAAAAAATAATCCTTCTAAAAAAATCTAAGCCAGTTAATAGTAGTTTATTTTATTGCCTTTCAGTTGAAGAACCAAAGTTTATCTATTGTAGAGGTGAAAGTTTAACTACTAGTTAATTTCGCCTATACCTGCTGAATGGACATCAGTATTTAACTGCTAAACAACTAATATTTCAGGAAGTAAAAATTCCAAATATATCAATTTTAAAGGGAATGTCAATTTACACTACTTGGAGAATTATGAGGGAAACACTTTAATATACCAAAACAGAATGAAAGAAATAGACAGTGGATTGGCAGTATCGGTAGAGGGTCGGACGCCATGTTTTGACGCACAGAGTTACGGTCCTTGCCATTCTGAGTTCAAATCCCGCTGAGGTTAACTTTGCCTTTCATCCTTACGGGGTCGATAAAATAAAGTACCAGTAATGCACTGGGTAATTGTTGGCCTTGTGCCAAAAAGTAGAAACAATTATTTTAATAACAAAATACCAAGAACTAAACTGTTTGTTCTGATGGAAGATTAATCATATATCCAAAAGAATCTTACCCAACATTCAACCACAATGGAGCAAATCTTCCAGAATTCCATTGAGTTATTAATAAACAACCTATGATTTAAGAATTAGGTACAGTTCATCATCATCATCATCGTTTAATGTCCATCATCCATGCAAGCATGGGTTGGACGGTTCATGTTCAAAATACCACTATTTCACACTATACTAATATTTTTAGTCTTTTATAATTAGAAAAATTTTGTTATAGCGTTCTATACTTTTGATGGGTATGGGTGCAGGCTAAAGTTTTAATCTTATATCATGTAAAGTTTATTTTCAGATCCTAAACATTTTTCTATCATGTTTGTAGATCCATTACTGACTGTTTTGATGTTATATTTTCAGAGACAGTGCATCTTCCATATAAAGATATAATATTTAACCTACACTGATTGCGATTTTAACCATCTATATTTTAAAAAAACAACAATTCTTTCAGTTCGGTTATATTAAAATAATAATTAGCTTTTGCAGACCTGATTTTCTTCTCCATGTTCAGTAAATATTTCCTATCTCTAATTGAAATTTATTCATTAGGTATCAAACTCAAACACTATACAATTAAGAGACCTGTTACTATTAGTGACAATATTCCCTAAATGGTATATGTTATCCATCACCACTGCAGCCCATAGTCTAAAAGACTAGAGAGTCTCACTGAATTTAGTGAAATAGAATTAGCATTCTAAAATAGTTGAGATATTCTGTGATAACTGTTAAACTCATGAGTAACAGAAGAGCTATGTAGAGAAGCCAAAACAATTTCAGATTTTGTATATGAGAAGGATAACAAAAGCAATGTGTTGTGATTCACTGCTTGTATCTAAGCCAAGATTCTAAAGCCAAGTAGCTGATGTCCTGTGGGCATTTATTTAATCAAAATGGATACAAAAGTAGGCTGTGTAGAGCAATAATTACCAACAAAGACTGTTCATCTATATTAGCACTATCAAATAACGCTATGTGACCTTTTTTTACCACTTTTCACAATCAAATGTTTTTGTTTCAAACTAGCCTTGTTCATATTAAAATATTTAAAGGCTATATTTTTGGAAGATAGACTATACAGTTTTCAAGACTTACTTAATACTTTGAAGCTAATCATTAGCAATATGACTATTATCATATCTTTCAAAGAGAAACACAATTTCAGCTGTTGATAATTAACTTCTGAACTCTTTCAATTGATTTATTCCAAAATATCAAGGCACCAATAACTCATACTTTTAGGTTCTTGAAACTACATGAGAACTGTTTGATTGATGTTTACACAGTTCTATTGTTTTTCACATTTAACTTTTCTCTATTCAAACACCTAAGCTTAACTTTTGAATACAGAATTGTGTTAAGCACAGGCATAAAAGAATATTTTGTAACATCTTTCTTGTTCCTTTCAAATTTAGTTTTTAATTTAGCAAATCAGAAAAGAAAAGTGAAAATATATCATTAATAAATGAATATTGAAAATAATTGTCTTAAATAAATGTAACCACAGACACACAAGAACAAATTGATAAAAAGATATTCTAATAATCAAAAAGTATTTCTTTTTCTTAAGAAAATGTTCTATGTATGCTTCCAAATAATTTCAGAAAATTGTTGCTGTATTTTACAACGTTATGCCTTTCCTAATGCCAGTCATACTCATTTCCCATCTAAACAAAACTAAAATATGGTGAATATAATGCAATGTCTTAATAAGATTAAATTATTAAAACAAATAAAAAAAATATTGATAAATAAAATAAAACTTATCAAATAAATAACTTATAAAACAAATAAATAAATTATAGATCAGCAACTTAACTACTCAAATACTGCATATCTCTGAAACTGTTGTTCTTAATCAAAATAGAAAGAAGATGAACAAAGGAAATGCTTTGAGGCATACAACGAATCCAAGGAGAATGTTAAAATGAAAATCTCATTGTCTTAAAGCTTTCATGCAGCAAATGGCTATATTCTCTTTATGATTGATTTATGTTGCTGACAGCTAGATGATGTGAAATAACTAACTAATCGAACTAGACATAGCCACAATTACTATGGCACTAATTTCAGTTTTGCCTTCGTAAATTTCCACAATGTCTATTCATATTTGTTCAAGTTAATAACCTCGTTTTCTTGTTTTTGTGGAATAGTGCTCCAACAATATATAAATATCTCATCACAACCATGAGAA
Source organism: Eledone cirrhosa (assembly GCA_964016885.1). Lineage (NCBI taxonomy): Eukaryota > Metazoa > Mollusca > Cephalopoda > Octopoda > Eledonidae > Eledone > Eledone cirrhosa. The sequence goes on along the minus strand of OZ024745.1, from coordinate 77,508,242 downwards.
AAAAATATATCTTCATGGAGGTTACACCTTTCACACAGATGTGTATGTGTGTGTGTGAAGTATGTACAATAGATGTAAGGCAATGAAAGAAATATGAGCAGCAAATGCAGTGGACATGCAGTGAACTTACAAGGAAAACTGAAAGCAAATGAATCAGAAAAGCAATGGAGCACAAAAGATGTTTACAAATGAGATTATTGTGCTGGTATAAAAATACAATGACACAGGACTTTCATCAACTTCAATACAGTTGAAAATTTGTTTTCTCAATCTTTGCTTAAATATCTTAACCCTTTAGCATTTAAACTGGCCATATCCGGCAAGAATTCTCTCACCTGTTTCTGTTCAAACCAACCATAACTGGCCACTCATCCTGGTGGTATTGTTCTCAAAATAAATAATATCAACATCTCATATATTCAATATTATGTGAAAATACAATAGTATATAGAGTAATGTAAATGATAAAGGGTTAAAGAATACAATGCTGTATAGCATCTTCTGTGATTTTTCAAAAGTATGCATATACAAGTACATGTATACTATCAGATATTTTAAAACTGGATGTGTGATTTGTGTGAGTAAGAGAGGGAAAAAGAGAGAAAAGAAAGGACAACAGAAGGAGAGAGAAAGAGAGAGAGAGTAGGAAATGTAACAAAAGCAAGAAGTGATGACAACCACTAATATGGTGCTATGAACAGAGAAAGAGGTTGGAGAGGGGGTATAAACAGACATTATGATTGACATATTGTATCACATGACCAAAAGGAAAAGAGCAGCCAATATGATCAATAAACTCTTCAGTCTTATTACCACACACATATACACATATCTGTGTGCATATAAACATGTCTATCTATTCTTTCTCTCTCTCTCTTGTAATCACTTTATTAATTTTATTCATTTTTCTGAATTATGCAACAGATTTTACAAAAAAATATACAAATGTAATTACTGCAAAAAGAAAAAGAAAAAGAAAGAATCATTTTGCATATTTAAATTTTGTATTTGTATTCATACTATGATATTCAAAGATGACGGAATCAGTCAATAGGAAACACTGTCATGTAGCCAGCAAGCTCATGAACCCTAACTGCAGCAACAGAGAGGAAACTGGCAGCATCTAACACAATATGAACAAATACTCAGCATAACATGAAGACTGTGGAGGTGTGTGGCTTAATGGTAAGGGTGTTCAACTTACAATCATAATGTTGTGGATTTGATACAGGGGCTGGGTTACATGTTGCATTCTTGAGCAAAACACTTCATTTCATGTTGTTCTAGTATACTCAGCTGAAAATGAGTAACAGCAATAGCTGGGGGTTTAACCCTGCGATGGACTGTCATGTCCAGGGGAAGTCTTGCACTCTCAGTCGTTTCACACCATGAAACTGGCCTAACAAGCCTTAAATGGCTTAAGACAGACTTTAGATAACACAAAATGGGTAAACAAACAGACAAAGGTAGAGGATATTTTTAACTGGATGAAAATGAGAAGAATGGATATGGACCAGAAACATTAATAAAAAGAGACAGCTGTTGGACAAAACTCATTGCAGAATGGCATCTAATGACAGGTAAAAAGAAAAAGATTAAAGACCATTAACTCTTTAGCATTTACATTACTCTATATATACTATTGTATTTTCATGGTAAAGGCTTTATCTCACATAATATCGACTCTGAGATTTTGATATTATTTATTTTGAGAACAATGCCTTAACATCAGTATGAGTGGCCAGTTACGGCCAGTTTGAACAGAATAATGTGAGAAAATCCTGGCCAAATGCGGACAGTTTAAATGCTAAAGCACTAATGAGATGACAATGAAATACTGGATATCTGTCAACTAGCAGCATGAAGCAGGAGCCTGAAAGAATTAATAATTGTTTCTACTTTTGGCACAAGGCCAGTAATTACCCAGTACATTACTGGTACTTTATTTTATCGACCCCGTAAGGATGAAAGACAAAGTTAACCTCGGCAGGATTTGAACTCAGAATGGCAAGGGCCGTAACTCTATACGTCAAAGCATGGCATCCGACCCTCTACCGACACTGCCAATCCACCGCCCTTGAAAGAATTAATAATAGTATGTTGAGGCATTCACCCACCAGTGGATCAACAATGCTCAACAATAACAATTTAAAAATAGAATATATCATTTGGTTTTGGGGTTGTCATAGAAGGACAAGAAAGATCAAATTTGATAGTATCAAAATCTAAGTTGATGTTTCTTTAATTAACATTTTATCCCTTTAGCATTTAAACCGGCATATCTGGCCAGAATTCTCTCGCCCTTTTCTGTTCAAACCAGCCATAATTGGCAGCTCATACTTATGTTAAGATATTGTTCTCAAAATAAATAATATCAAATTCTCGTAGACTCAGTATTTATCATCATCATCATCATCATCGTTTAACGTCCATCTTCCACGCTTGCATGGGTTTGGACGGGCGGTTTCCCACTTGAAGCAAGATTTGTTGTCCTGCTCGTATAGGACTGTCTGGCGGGTTTTCTACGGCTGGATGCCCTTCCTAACACCAACCACGTTTACAGTGTGGACTGGGAGGTTTTTACCGTGTTACCTACACGGCCACATTACAGCGTGGACTGTGTTTTTTTGTTGTGACACCTACACGACCTCATTTGTTTCGGACTGGATGTTGTGGTACCAACATAACTTCACATTTAAGGGGGTGGTGTGGATGGGGTGGGGGGTGGGGGGGTTTATTTTGTTAGAGGTGCCTACTGACTGTAGGTTTCGCTTTGTACTTAGGCAAGGCGGGTCTTCTGTATGACTGTGTAGCGCCAAAGATCTCGGTCCAGTGACATTGTCTTGGAGAGGTGTAAGTGTGTGAGGTCGGAATTTATCAAGTCGTCCCAGGTTTTTCTGGGTCTGCCTACTCCATGGCTACCGTCTATTTTTATCGCCCTGCACTTTTTTATACAGCTGTCGTCTTTCATGCACATCACGTGACCGTACCAACATAGTCTTCTCTCGAGTAAACAACATCTGATCCCTCTTATTCCTAATTTCTCCCTTAGTTCGTTTATGCTTTGCCGTTCACGTATATTACTATTACACATCCAGCGGAGCATGCAAGTTCGTTTCTCTCCAGTCTACGTATATCATCTGCACACAATGCCCAGGTCTCACTGCCATGTAACATTGCTGTTCATATGCAGGCATCATACAGCCTGCCTTTCATTTTTAGAGAGAAACCTTTAGCGGCCAATAGTGGTATAAGCTCTCTGAACTTTTTCCATCCGTTCTGACTCTAGCTACTGTACTTTCAGAGCACCCTCCCCCACTGCTGATTTTGTCACCCAGGTAACAGAAGGTGTCCACTATTTCTATAGAACCATCTGTGCAATGGAATGAGCTAGTATTCTGTGGGCACTTGCTGCTACTTATTGCACCAGAGCACCGGCCACATATAAAATCTATGTTCTTAGTTAGCTTACCTGTGATCCCACTACATCTTTTATGCACCCATAATTTGCATTTGGGACATAAAATGGAGTTTCTGCCTACTCCTTTCCTACACACTGAGCATGGCCATTTCCCAGATGGGACCGATGCCCTATTTTCCTTCCTACAAACTAGAACTTTAGTCTTAGACAAGTTAACTTTAAGGCCTTTTGATTCTAGGCCATGCTTCCATGTTTGGAATTTCTTCTCTAGTTCAGCCATTGATTCAGCTATGAGCATTAGATCATCTGCATATAGGAGTTCCCATGGGCAGCCGGTCTCAAACTCCTCTGTTATAGCCTGAAGGGCAATAATAAATAGTAGGGGGCTAAGAACGGAGCTCTGATGAACACCAGCTTTTATGCTAAACTCTTCACTATATTCGTTGTTAATTCTAACCTTGCTGACTGTTTCTTTATACATGGCTTGTATAGTTCTCACAAGCCATTCATCAACACCTAGTTTTCTAAGCGCCCACCAGATAATGGAGCGGGGGACTCTGTCAAAGGCTTTCTCCAAGTCAACAAAGGCTAAGTATAAGGGTTTACTTTTAGCTAGGTACATCTCTTGTAGTTGTCGTACAATGAAAAGAGCATCTGTGGTACTTTTACCTGACACAAACCCGAACTGCATTTCATCTAGATCAATTCGTTCTCTGATTAGTTGCGCTATTACTTTTTCTGTGACCTTCATGACCTGTCGATTAATTTAATGCCTCTATAGTTACCCCTATCAAGAGCATCTCCTTTACCCTTGTAGCAGTTAATGATGATGCTGCTACGCCAGTCCTTCGGAACGGCCCCATTCTGTATAACTTGGTTTACTATCCGGGTGACCATAGTGTGTCCCACCGTTCCAGATGCTTTCAGCATTTCAGCAACTATTTCCAAAGGCCCAGCCGCCTTACCCGTCTTCATATCTTTGATTGCCTTACTTATTATACTACCTTCAACTTGCACTGCTGGTCCCTCTATTGGATCGATGTGGGGGAGACTGTCTTTCTCCCATTTATTCTCCTCATTTAGTAGCCTTTCGTAGTGACACTTCCAAGCTACCTTCTTATCAGCGTCAGTGATGGCAAGTACACCATCATCATTAAGGGCACACTTCTCCCCGACAATATCACAGTTTTCCTTGACACATTGCCTAGCAATCCTGAACACCTCACGTTTTTGGTCCTCGCGTTGTAGAACATGCTTGAACTTTCTTTCCTCTGCTTCCCTTCTTGCGAAGTACACTTGTCTCCTAGCTTCCCTCCTGGCCACTTGATAGTCTTCTCTACTTCCCCCATCCCGCCATACTTTCCAAGCCTGCTTTTTGGCCTTAATTGACTCCTCCACCTTACTATTCCACCACCACATTACTCTCCTCCTGCCTATAGGCCTGCTCCAGCCACAAGCTTCATCTGCCGCCTTCAGCAGGTAAGCTTTCAGGAATTCCCACTGTCCCTCTATATTGTACGACTCTAATTGCTCTTCCTTACTGTCGAAAGCATCAAGTAATATGCTTTTAAATTTATTACTGGCTGTGGGGTCCTTTAGCTTCCATATTTTTCTCCTGAGGATAGTCCTCCTCTGTTGTCGAGTACATCTTGTCCTGACTATGAGGTCGTTGACTATGAGTCTATATTGGGAGGTGCATTCTTCATGGGGGAGGGATTTAGTGTTTACAACAGACACTCTATCACGTCTTCTGGTAAGGATATAATCTATCTGACTGGCGTGTTCCCCTGATCTATAGGTGATCAAGTGATTGTCTCGTTTTTTGAAGTTAGTGTTATGTGAGATAATTATATGAGATAAAGTGTTTACCGTGAAAATACAGTAGTAAATATAGAGTAATGTATATGCTAAAGAGCTAAACAGAGCTGACTATGCTCACCATAATCACCATTTTCTATAGATAAAATAAGTACTTGTTTGACTAAATTGAAAGAAATACATAGGAATGTTATATCATGACAAGCTGATACATTGTAATAGCATGGTGGCTCACATTTGCTTATCTGTCAGAATAGCCTTTGAATAACAACACTACAATAGACCTGGTAAAGGAATATTCCTAAAACAAGCAAAAAGTTATATATATATATATATATATATATATGCACAGTCTAAATTCATCTCAAATTTCAGAAACACAAGGAAGAAAAGAGAAAGTGTTGGGTGTTTCACTCAATTTGGTTAAACTGTTATTGTGACAAAAAGTGAAAACTAAAATAATTACAAAAAAAAAAACTTGTTCCCAGTTTAAGGCTAAAATATCAAATTGTCTGATTGGTCGATGTTCAAATCTGAGAGGAAGTTTGGGATGTTATGAAATAATCCAATAAACTGAATCAAAAGCTCGAGCTTTACATTTCTGACTAGGTTATCTTGAAAAATATGAATTATAAGAATTAAAAGAAGACTGGCCGGCTAATTGAGAGGTCAAGAGTTTACATTTAATCTCTTGAACTATGCTATGTTCCTGGCAAAGCCAAATTACTCATAAAACTCAAACCAATAACCTACAAATAAGTATCTTGCAAAATACAATTCACTCTCAATCTCAGTACTAAATTCAAATTCCTCTTTGCATTTAATTTGGAGACTGATTTATCTTTGTCATGTGGTCATATTGTCTATGGACAGATTTTACAGGCAAAAATCAACCAGCAGCACACCAAAGTGTAGACCCCGAGCAAGATGGTTGGATAATATCCATGAACTCTGCTGGTCTCACTTGGGCATCCAGCCAAATCAATAGTAAACAGTTGCTTCTCACAGGACCCTCTGGAAGGCATACTTGAGGACTTTGCCTCCACGAATTAGGAGGTTCAACTTGTCCTAGGTACACTATAATGAAGACAAAGTCTTCAGTAGTGCTTCAGAAACAATGAGACATGAACATCTCTAAAAAATGTTAAACCATATAAGCAACAATAGTGACTCCTGTACATTAATGAGAAAAGTTATATACCGTGTATGGAGATCAGACTTTGTTACATCAATAAAAGTTAATGAACAAATCAATTTAACTTATGCATGTTACTTTATAAAATTGGTACTTGTCAGTCAAAGGCATCATCTATTCTTATAATTAAGCAAGCCACTAATGCTGTTACACAACAAAGTTAATCATAATAATTTTTTTTTAATGTACTATTCTGGTTTATATTTATATCAAATTGCTGATAAATCAATACTAAATTTTCTTCAGATATATTTCATGACAATTAAAGAGATTGGCATGCAGGGTCTTGTCCAGTTGTGCTTTAAGCATATCTTTAATCAAAGCAAACACCTTCCACCTTGCACAATATTTTAATGTCCACACCTTGGCATATATTTACTATTTGCCATAAATTTCATTGCTTCCAAGTCTTAACTGTGCTCTTATATACAAATGCGATGTAGACTAATATGAAAGAAGAACACTAATAGGTTATGACAGAGAAGGCTATGGAAAAATCCATGCTAGATTTGTATAGAGAAACTATTTAAGTCAAGCTATTGACATAGTTCTATTTACTCTATCTGGAGTCCTGAAAGTTCCTTAAACCTTTTAATAACAACCTGCTTAAAACTGCTTCTGATGCTATGAAACCACCTAACATAATCTTTTATAAGAACCTTTTATTAAATTATGTTACAAAAAGTATCTTAATAATGGATTAATTAATGAATTAAGTAATTCCCTCCAAATGTCTGTTAAATAATGCAAATGTAGTGTATTTCATTAGAAATATGATAAAGAAAATGTTCATAAAAAGTACTAAACTATCTTCATTTCTATATTAGCAAAGCAGTTAATTTATTCTTAAAACAATTGATTGAATTGACTTAATCCAGTTAGCATTACATGTTTTACCTCATTCATCTTACTCAATTCTTTTCACTATATTCACTTGGATGTTTCATACTGCAAGTAACTGATTTAACTATTCCTTATCCAGTAAAAAAAACATTTATTCTTATTTATGTTCCTTAATTCAGAAAACTTGTTTATATATTGCAAAAGTTATTATCCATAAGAGTGGTCCAAATTAGCACTGCCGAAGTTAGTATATTCATACAAATTTGGTACTATTTACCTTTAATTTGACTTATCTATATGCTTGATATCACATCCAGATTTTTTGGTACGTTTTAGAGATTGTACTTGCTTTGTGAATTTGACCTAATTTATATTCTAAATTCACCATTTAAAGATTTACCGTTTATCAGCTATGATAACTTTAACATCGAGAAGCTATCCATTAAATGTATTTACCTGTCAGATCTCACTTGACATCAATAACTCTTCTGCATATTATTTCAAATTGGTAGCCAACCATCTTTTGTATTATCCTGGTATCCAATAATAATGCACTATTCACTCACAATCAATCAGTGGATGTTTTACTTGAATAGATTCTGCTGACAATATGCAAGGAAATCTAAATATAGATAGACCAAGATGAATTTTTGGAACATGTATCAGTTCAGTTTAAGTGGTTGTGTCATGGCGTGCAGTGTGCTTTGGTGGTGTCATCTTTCAATATCTGAACTGTTTTGCTTTTTCGAGAAACATTTTGAACTCCTCATGAGTAGAAAAAAAGTGAATATACAATATCATTCTGATAGTGATGAAAATGACACTGCTCAGAAAAAAAAACTGAAATTCACTTTCTATGAAATAAAAGTTCCGTCAAACATATTAAATGATGAGACATTTTTCACTGTGGTTGGAATTAAGTAAAAAGAATGCAATTGTGAGGTAGCTGATAGCTTGTCAAATAGTAAAGCATGAAGAGACAGAAAAACACCAAAAGAATGTGAAAGAATGCGAAACAAACAATGATCATGATAGATTTCATAAAGCTTGCTCAATGTTCTGCTCAATTAATGAAAATAGCATTAGCTGAGCTGAAACTGCAGATTTATTTTTTAGCACAACCTACTCATTGCTATTTTGGATCATTTTCCTGGCCTTATTGTCAACATAAGGTGGCAAACTGGCAGAGTCATTAGAATGTTGGATAGAATACTTTATGGTATTCGATTTGGCTCTCTGCCCACTGAGTTCAAATCTCATACCAGTATAAATATGTAACCTGACTCAACCATGCCCCACCTCCAACAGTGCTTCTCAGTAATCATTCTAGGATCCCTGCTTTTAATTTCTAACATACCAGTAATAGATGTTCTAATCATTACAATGCCACATCTACCCTATCTAAGATCCAGGACCAACACCACCACCAGCTCCTCTCTTTCCATCATCTGCTCAAACTCCCTAACACCTGTCATACACCTGACATTATACTTATTATCCTCCTCATCTATTTTCACTTAACCATGAGATCTTACCTCCCATCCCCTATCCCCTCATTTGGGCAAGGAGAGCTCCCGTTGAGTCTGTGCTCAACAACTTCCCATGATAAAACACACCCTGTACATACTGTAATGTGGTTGGTGATAGGAAGAGCTTCCAAATGTTGAAACCATGCCAAAAATGTTGTGTCACCAACACACTCTTTACACCATGTAAAGTAATTAGTGATATGAAATGTATCCAGCCATAGAAAACTTGCCAAACTAAAGGTTGAGAAGACTCTTTAGTTGTGTCAAAGATTATAACCTCTGTATTGCTGGTTCTTCTTCTTGCTCAACAAAGTCTGGGTCATCCTAAGCCAGCAATCCCTAAGCATCATCGTGTTGGTGCAATGAAAAAATGCACCTGACTCAATCTGTGGAGTGTGGAATGTACACAAGATGCAAACCCCACCCCCATATCCAGAAAAGTCTGAGAGGTTGGGGGGTCCGATTAAGTGTTGACTTAGTCTGCAATGATCTGTCCAGTCCTTGCTAACTGGAAAAACAGATGTTAAATGATAGGGATGATGATGATGAAATGCACTTTTAGCAACCAATTCAACCTTGTTAAGCCTCCCCGGTAAAGTCTATGCTAAGTGCCTGGCAAAGAGATGCAGGGAAATTGTCGAGTCCCAGCTAGCTGACGAACAGTGTGGTTTTCACCCCAGATTTAGCACAGCTGACCAAATATTCACCGTATGGCAGGTCTTTGAGAAATTGTGGGAGTATAGCCAACAGGTATATTCTTGCTTTGTAGACCTTGAAAAGGCATATGACCACATTCCTTGGGACCTGCTGTGGAAAGTTCTGCAGGAGTATGGGATTGATGGTTAGCTTCTTGCTGCATTGATGTTTCTATATGAATGTCTGAGTATTTGTGATCAAATAAGTGACTATATAGATATTGAAATATAAATATCTAAAGATATATTTGCAATTCCAGCATTTATGACTAATAAATTACAAAGGTTTACAAAACAAGTGATACATTCTTTATAAACCTAGTTGAATTAGGAGGTCAGATACTTTGTATAACTGATAAAATAATACTGTTCATCAATAAAATAATATAATAATAACATGGGAAAGTATTGCCAATTTCTCATCCTGGAATATCAAGGCTTCATAACTATGTAAGAAACCATTTCTGTATTCTAGAAAGTTGATAACTGGAGGCAATAAAACAATAACACTAATCTTATGGGTCATTTCATCACCTGCTTTTTAATCTAAGCAACAAAAGGTATGATGGGATTTCACTTCTTGTTTTATCTTGCTTAAGTTGTAGCATTTGAAAGGCTAAGATTAACCGACTCACTAAGTTCTAAACAGCAAACATTAGTGGATGCAAGTCAACAACAGATGGCCTCCTGGAAGACAAAAGAGTCTTTTAAAATACTTTTCAATAGCAAGCAGCTGAAATGTGTTGTGGTAAAAAGCAGAAAAAAAAAAAAACTCAAGGGAGACAACTGAAGAATCCAAGAATATGTTTCTAATATAACCATTTCATTTTAAAAGTTTATAAAAAAAAATTAATGAAATGATAGAATGTTATATTTATTTCAAGATATTTACATTCAATTCTTTTTATTGAAGCAGTTAGCTTGGAGGCATACAAATTTAGATGTGAAGCATATGAATGATTAGGGTGGTTGGGAGTTCAAATACTGCAACTATTGCAATGTGTCTTTGAAATTAACATATTGCTTGCTTCATTCCAAATAGTTGAGAATGAATAAAAACAGCACTTATTTTTAGGTAAGACATCTAACAGTAAGATACTAGCTCTTAAGAATTTGTGCAAAAGTTGAGATTAGTAAAGGTTTTTAATTTATGTCAAATAAGTAAAAATCTGTCAACATCATCATCATCATCATTCTAGTTGTTTTTTCCATGATTGCATGAGTTTTGTTTTAGGTTGTTAGGAGCAATAAATATGCAGAGAACAAAATTAGAACATAGTAGAAGAATTTTTGAACTTGATTTGATAAGGAAGCTCGTAAAATTGAAATAATAATACAACTTAACTCCAACAGATTAGGCAGAATATTATGTGTAGATATTAATTTTTGAAAACTTTTAGCAAATCAGCCCTGTTACTGACATTTTTTCATGAATCCATATAAAGTTAGCTATATGGCAAGAGAAAAGATAAGTGATGATTAAGCAAATCTAAAAAGGTGGAGGCAGCAGTTAATTCAGAAGAAAATAAGCAAATAGGCCATTGAGGTGTTTAAATTTTATTCTTCTGTTTTTTGTTTTACTGATTTTGTTGTTGATTTTGAGCTAGGCTTTGGTTAATCTGAGAAATAAATGAAAGAAAAAGCTAGAAAAGCTGCTTTTTCATGCAAAAGGTAGGCCAACATCCTCGAAACCCCTGTTCGATAGCTCTTATTATGCAAATTTTTGGAGAACAATACTTTGTAAATCCACCTTATTGTCATATACATAATAGACACAAAGATTTCCAGACCTTATGATGCTATGAGCAGGTGGGTCCTAATGTATTTTGAGGAGGGAGAAATTGGCTATGGGAGCAAAGTTGAGAAACAATACATGAATACTGTTATAACAAAATCTGCTCAATTTTTCACATTGTTTCTGAATTGAAATAGATCACTTATTTAACAATTACATAATATTTTTTGCATCAACTGTCTTCCATAACTTTTGTTTTGAGAACAAGTGGCAATCCACATAGAAGCCATTCTGGTGGAGAAGTTTGAAACAACAGCATCTATCTGTTTGTTTCTTCACCCAGTGATTAACAACATCAAGTAATAAATACTAAAAAATATATATATCATTATTAATAGAGCTGAACAAAATTTAACCAACACCAAACTATTAAACAAAAATATTAACTAAAGTAATTTTTATCAAAATAAAGCTAATTTGCAAATAAAAAAAATGAGAAATATAAAGAAAGGAAACTAAAAGAAAACAAATATTTAACTAAGAATCCTGGATGGAAGGTAGTGGATTTTACAACAAATAAAAGAAATTACCATACAAAGATACTTTCATGGAATTTAAGACAAAAAAAAATGCAACCATGTTTCATTGCTTGAGCAATCATTGCAGAAATAAACCATATAGCGAAATGGAGATTCAATTATTTTACCAAGAAATTGAGGCTGGTAAGTGAGGCTTCTTTTGATACATTTTGTAAATTCAAATCTAATGATTTTTAAGTGTACATGATTAAGACAATTTTACAAAACTAAATATCACTACCATATATTATTGTTATTAAAACTAATTAAAAAAGAAAAAAAAGTTCCAAATGTTAATGCAGAATAATCGTTATAAGGTTCTATAAGTTTCCACTGCATAAAGATAACTACATTATTTAAAAATATATTAAAGTACACTTAGGAGTTATTAACTTGTAATAATGACACCTAGGTGACAGACACCAAACTCATTTTGAGAACTGTGAGCATAAAATAGGATAACAACTATGCATGAGCAAGGATATTTCTTAGCAATGCTAAATGCAACAATGCTGTAGATCATTACAGAGCTGGTGTGTCTCTGGTCAAACTTAGTAAGTAACTGAACAGTTTCATTTACACAGTTAACTATAAAAACCCCACAATCCCATTAACATAAGCTGTCTATAGATACAAAGCTTCTTAATTATTCATAATGTAGGTAGGAAATAAATGCAGTAACCAATCGCACTTAATATAAATCAAGAAGAAAGCCATGAAAATCACATGTTTGCCAATACTGAAAATACATATTAAAACAAAAACAACCTGTGGCAGATGGTATCATCTGTTGTTTGCAGTAAGGATCAAACCTTTTCACAAGCTATGATTTTTCTTTCGAATATTGTATTAAAAAAAATAAAAAGAAAGCCCCTACTCTTTGTGCTAATTTGATTTTATTTGACAATGAATAGGAGTGGATTATCAGGTGTAATGAGATGTATTTCACTTATTAACCCCCACTCCCTGGGTGTCAGCTGGGTTCCACAGCTGATAGAATGGCTCATCCTCTGCTGTGAGTATAAGACAAAGAGCTTCCAACTGAAAAAATCCAAAACAGGTGTTTTATTTCTCACATCACTAGCATGCAAAATCTAAAAGTGCTTTTCTTTTTCATTCATTCAAAGGATTTTAAAGACAAAAGAACACCACAATGCTAGAAGATACATCATAACCTCATACAAAAATTCATGATACATGTGTATTCATATGATTTAATATGTACACATATACATGCATATAGACATATACACACATACAAACACACACACACATATAAATAAGCATAGGCATACATACATTATATATATTATAACACACAAAACATGTGCACAGACACACACACACACACATATAGATATATGCACAAGCACACACACTGTATGTTCACCATATAATTCCCTAGTAATTAAAAGTTAACATAAGCAATAGACAAGCGTTTATGTATTCAAGTGGTTGAAGCATTTCTGAGTGTACACCACACACACACACACATACACACACATACGTATATACACACAATCACACACACACACTGAAACAAACAGATGAGAAATGATTTATGACCTTCTGATAAATTTTAACTAAAATATTCTAAATGCTGAGCGCAACTTAATCATTAGAAAACATGAAGTTATAGAAAAGAATTTAGAATCTTGAATAACAAAATTCCATTTTGTGCGATATTTTAATATTGGTTTACACAGGAAACTGTTACATAAATTGCATGAAATAAAAGGGAACTAAGTGACAAAAAGGGTTTGCATCAGGAAGTGTATCCATAAAACACTGCCTCAAAAAATCCCATTCAACCCATGCCATCGATTCCAGCATTCATATAATGACTATAAAATAGTCAAATAAGTCGGGTAAATTACTCATGAAAACAAAAACGGTGGATAGAGATGCCAGCAGAAATTGAACTAGGCACCTGCCATATACTTAATGCCTGAGATATCCACTACACTAAAGTGATCTGACCAAATTTTCTCTGCTTAAATGAAAGTCTTAACACTTGACTAGAAATGTAAATAAACTGATGAGTTTAAGAAGAAATTGGGAAAGTTTCAAAACACATTTGCTTTCCATTATATGAATTGTGGCAACTTTTCATAATGAAAGCAAACAAATTTCAAATTTCCAAACATGCCCAATTTCTTTGTAAACTCATCGGTATATATGTATCTATTTGTGTATGTATGAATGAATGAATGTATGAGCATGGCTGTGTGGTTAAGAAGTTCACTTTGCAACCACATAATCTTGGGTTTTATCCTACTGTATGGTACCTGGCAACAACCAATGCTTTGTGAACGAATTTGTAGATAAAACCGCTAAGTTAATTAGTTTCATGGATGAGGTCCACACTCTAAGGTGGGTGGAGATCCAGGCATTCACTCACTATGTGTTTTGCAATCTGCTCTAGTGAGCCACACTAACAAGCTGTTGATGGCTGCAGCGCCCAGTGGTACATTGATTCAGTCAACACCTTTATGTAGCTGATTCAGGGACACCCACTCCCTCCGAGAGATGTTAAAACTTGGTGGTAGGGCTATATTGGGGTTGACATTCAGTTAATCCAATTGAAAATGTCTTGCCAGCTAGAAATTTGAGTACTGCAGTGTGACATCAAGCGGTGTCATGCCAATCTAGTAGCTGAGAATCCTCAGCCATGTGATGGAGAGGATGGCTTGGATCTATTGAGGCCTTTGTTATCAACCTGTGAATGTGATGCTCTCTGGGAAGGAGTGCAGGAGTAATGCCCATGAGAACATGTACATATTCAGAAGGTGTATGACGAAGACATCCAGTGAAAGGCCTTAAGATGTCATTCTAGCTTCTTAGTATGGGAGCTCCTGCACCATAAAAGGGAGGCATACGCTGTAGACCAAGGGTAGGACATTGTTAAGTAGGATGGATGTGCCAGCACCCTATGATAAGTCTGCCAAGTGGCATAGAAGGTTGTTCCTCATAGACACCTTTGCACTTAAAGAATCAAGGTGCTTTCTGTAGGTCAGTTCAATTTCACTCCAAAATAGGTCAGTGTGGAGTTATATGGAAGGGGTGTGCCACTGAGGTTAATTGTGAGCTGGTGATTGGCCTCTTCAGTATTCAGGTGGAATGTTGTTACAGTCGTCTCTGCCATGCTCAGCTTGAAATATGTTGCCAAGTCTGAATATATGTTGCCAGTTGGTCATGTCTGCTGTTAGTATGCTCTGACCAATTAGTCCAGAGTCTATTGGAGTGAAGAAGAGCAAGGTCATCTGCATAGCCATACTGTCATGATATTGTTTGGGATATGTCACTGATGTGCAGGTTGAAGAGCATTGGGGATAGTACCGAGCCTTGGGGGACTCCATTATGGAGATGACCCAATCTGCTGGTCTGTCCCTCAATGGTCTTCAAGACATAGCTTAAGTTGGTTAGGGTGTTGCAGTTGAACTGCACCACATGATGGCCAGGAATTGTTTTAGCAGCTTCAGGATTAGGCCCTATTCCCACACAGTGTCATAAGCTGTGATGAGGTTGACTAAACTAGTGTCAACCTTGTGGCCCTTTTCAAAGCTGTCTTCAATGTCATTGGTCAGCTTGGTTTGATGCAATGTGTTCCAGCCATGGCGAAAATGCACTTGCTCATCTGGCAGTAGTGGGTCAACTATTGGTTCTAGGTTGGCTAGAAGAAGTCGTTCCAAGAGTTTGAAGGAGGTTGGTCTGTACCTCTTTGGATCATCTACAGATTTGTTTTGTTTTGGAAAGCCTATGACAGTAGCCTTCTGCCAGGTATTCGATGTGGTTTTGTTGTTAAAGCTGCAAGAGTAGAACTGTCTGAGCCATTGAGAGTCAGTTGCGACAACCTGGTAAACAAATATGAAGTGAATCTAGGCTAACTGGAACAGGAAAAGGTCAAGGGGACATTCTAAATGATGTAATCAAGTCAGAGAACATGAACAAGAAAAAAAAAAGAAAAAAACAAGAGAAGAAATATCTAAAAAGTAGAAATGAATGCAAAATTGAAAATATGATGCATAATACAACATTAATGATAATGATGATGATTGCAATAATGATAAACATGGTAAGAATGGTAGAAATATAATAAAAATTTGGTCTTCTACATGACATTTATTTACTTTCCATGCATTCGAGTTCAATAACATGATATGTTAATGATATACTGGGGAGAAGAGAGGTCAGTTTCTTGAACATTTTGTCTTGTACCTAAGTAACAAATCAATATTACAAAAACTATTGCATGTCTAATTATATATTTCAGTACAATAGCTTACAGTCTTTTGTATTTTTCTTAAAGAAATACTACAATGTCAATGTATATAGTAATTTCCTTTTCTTCAATGAGTCTGATAACAGAGCAGAAACAGAATGTAATCATCAGCTAGAAGCACACCCATACATGGAAATTTATTATGATTATTATGAAAACATTGTTAGCAAACTTGATCATTTGTAACATTTCGACAAAACTTTCTTGGGGAAGATTTCCTTATCACACCTTTTATTTCAAGATATTGAATTCTTTCTCAAAACTCGCTATTATTTCAGGTAATAAGGGACATAGCCCTCTAAGTAAAAATATTCTAGTCTACATCTTTACCATTCTATTCTGAGTCATTTGCTTATAACAAAGAATAGAACATAGAATTATCAAAGATCATTAAATTTCAAATCAATTTCAATAAATGTAAAATAAGACAGAGACAGAGGAAAGGTATGTAGCTGACATAAAAAATAGCTTACTGTATTTTTACTCCAATGTCTTACAGCACTGGAAGTGACTGATATTGGTTTAACCCTTTAGCATTTACATTACTATTGTATTTTTGTGGTAAAGGCTTTATCTCCCATAATATCAAATCTATGAGATTTTGATGCTGTTATTATTTATTTTGAGAACAATACCTTAACGATAGTATAAGCGGCCGGTTATGGCCAGTTTGAACAAAAAGTGGTGAGAGAATTCTGGCTGAATACGGCCAGTTTAAATGCTAAAAGGTTAAATCTCTGTAGGTATATTTTGTAACATTTAAAGAGAATCTAATTATAGACTTCTATTAAAATAAAACAAGATATTTTTTTTTAAGTTTAAAAAAGACTAAAAATGATAATTTTTTTATAAATAATCTACTGCATCGGAAATCTATAACTAATATGACTATGATACTAGGAAAACATAATAGAAGACAATGAAAAAACATATGATAGAATAATATTGGTTCAAGTAATCTCATTCATTGAAATAGTGTCTAGTTAATAAATACTTCAACCACTAGAAAATATGTTTGTAATATGCATAAATCAATTTGAAAGAAGAGAGAGATCAATTAATCAATAATGGCAATGGTGTTCTTTGCCATCTAATTCATTTAATAATATTGAATATGATCATTTGAGAGTGCAATAGTAATTAATTTAAGGAAAATGTAGCAAATATTAGTATTTAATATAACACCAATAATTATTTTGTCAACAGATCCCATTTAATTTAGAAGTAAAATACAAAATATATATTTATTAATTTTTTTTTAAAATTCAATATAACAAATAAAATAAAATCTCATATAAACAGATGCTAGTAAAAGTTTACAGTAATCCATAATGTTAAGGGCTTACAGAAAACAAGACAGAATATGGCTGCAAGGATAATTTTTAAACAGGTGATAAGAGAGTATCTACTTTAAGCAGGTGATAAGAGAGTATCTACTTTACAGGACTGGTCATTTAGTTTTCAAATCCTAACTGCTCATTTGTATTCATACAAACTTGCTTAACAAAAGGCACAAATAAAAAATGAGCAGATGATGTTTTAAAGTAAAAAGACAGACACAGCTGTTGAAACGTAATTCCTTGCAGACATAGCAACATAAGTTGTTTTTTTAACCCTTTTGATACCAACCCACCTGGAAACACCCCCTGGTGATACAAAACTGTTTTAAAATGTTTAAATTTGTCTAAAAACCTTCCATCATGATTTTATATAATAATCTTTGTTACGTTATGCTCCAAACACCAGCTTAATAATGAGAAAGTTAGTTACAATACTAAACTTCTCCAAATCCTTGATTACTTTGAAAATTATTTGAAAATCATAGAAATATAGTAACAAAAGGGTTAATGTAAACAATAATCTGGCACCCAGTTTAACACTGCCACCTAACTCCTGGGCGCCCGTAAGAGAATACATTCTGTTACAAGAGATCAAGCCAGGTCTCTGATCTGAAGATAACTTCCTCCTTCCTAAACTAGTCCAAAAGGCTCTAAAAAGTGTCATGGGCGCTACTCTTCCTCCATTAAACAAAAAAAAATAGCCATATTTTACAGGCGGGACAGTAATATCAGTGTGTCCCTTAATCAACCCACAAAATATTACAATCTGGAGATATAGTTAATATTGGGCCTTGAAACCTTAGGTAGTGCTTTTGTTCCATGTATGAACATAGATAAATAATATAATGTGTTCCAATGGACAAGATATATATATGTGCATAACTACAGTCTACTACATCCAGCTCAATTTGTTTTCTCGCAACCTCCCTAAAACTGCATATTTTGTAGATATAATTTCCAAAAATGTACACAATGATTAAGATGATTAAAGTTTGAAAATATTGTCATTCTCACTCGCAGAAATTACCAAAAGTATGCATCCATAGCACTCCAGGTACTTTGGTACCTTCTTTTTACATAGATAATGAAATTGGTGAAAATCAGCAAAATAATGGTCTCAAATATAAACTGACCTCACATTTTAACATATATATTTTGTTACAAGGGATTTTGTCTAATCATAATCATATTTGATTAGTGGGGCACAACACTGAAACATCTATTCTCCACATAATGATTCCTAGGTTGAATACACTGGAGTTGTTTCTCATTGTTTTCTCATACTCATTGAAAAATTTGAACTGAGCAATGCAATCTAAAGAAACACTTATCATTTTCACTGGGTTACAGCTGTTTACACTGATAAAGTATACTACTTTCTAATACCAATTTTAGAGGCAGTTGAACTCAGACGTTGCGAATTATGTATTTTGCACACAAATACAACACATTGGCAGTGATTGTCTACAAATCGATGATCAACCATTCCACTCTCAAAATGCAATAATAAATTTCTTAATTATAATCAAGTATAGTTCACATATTTACAGAAGGAGAACAATCTATTCCTTTGATTATCATGACTATAATATTGATTTCTTATAATGAAACAAGGTCCCAGTTTTATAAGCAAGACAAAAGGAGATTATGACTTTCATAAGTTTTTCAAGAGCATTATTATTACTACTACTATTATCATAATGATAGTGATGGTAGAGATGTTGGTAGTGCCTTTGATTATGATGATGATGATGATAAGGAGGGGGATGACATTTGTGGTCATTTTTATACCCCTTTTCCTTGCTGGTATGGGTTTGATGGGGATTTTTGAATCTGTGTTTTACAGCTAAATTCCCTTCTTGACACTAAACATGGCTTCTAATTTTCTAATTCAGGCACAAGGCCAACAATTTTTTTAGGTTGGGGGGGGGGGGTGATTACAATAACCCAAGTGCTTTACTGGTATTTTACTTCATTGGCCCTGGATGAATGAAAGAAAAAGTTGACTTCGATGAGATTTGAAACTAGAATTTAAAAGGCTTTAACGAAATACTGCAATGCATTTCATCAGATGCACTAACAATTTTGCTAATCCACCACCCTAATAATAATAATTATTATTATAAAAACAACAATAGTATAATCATATCACCAAAGACAATCTCTAGATACATTTGAGCCACATTTTATCAGTACAAAGCTTTATTTGCCATAATCTGAAGACACTGCAAGGGAAATGTGTCAACTATTTCAATGAAATAATTTCAAGAGTATTATTAGCACAAATGAAGTAAAATGGCCCAACAAGTATTTACCCCTATTTAACAGTGCATACTAATTCAATGTAATATTGATTTATTCTGCATATACAAGAGCAGGTTTTACAGTGCAAACTGTATAGACAATTCAATCGACCACCACTAGTATTTATTTTATTTTCTCTAGTTGAATGAAGAGCATAGCTTCTTTAACCCTTTAGAATTTAAACCAGCTATATCCGGCCAGAATTGTCTCCCCTCATTCTGTTCAAACCAGCCATAACTTGCCCCTCATTATGACTTTAATGTATTGTTCTCAAAATAAATAATATCAAAATCTCCCAAAGTTGATATTATGTGAGGTAAAGCCTTTACCGTGAAAATAAAATAGGAAATATAGGGTAATGTAAATGCTAAAGGGTTAACAGGATTAGGTCTAATACCAATATGGTAAATTATTTCTCCCAATAATCTATTTTATATTTGAGGTGCATTCAAAAAGTATCCAACTTTATTTTTCTCACCAAAACTAATGCCACCTTCGGGTGGGAGGTGACATCACCCTTCCTGCACATGCATGAAAATTTTCACTCCAGTATGCTGTGTCAGCTCCTGGCTTATATGCGATTGTCATGGCATTCATTTAGATTTTCCATGCTAACATCGCTTCAATGAGATATTTTGGAGGTAGTATGCCTTTCTTCATCACCACTTCTTTCTAAGTAAAGTATTAATATTTACATACCAGATTTCTGAGTTATGAAGCATAAACCAGCATCATCAGCTATCCAAGCAGTGTCAATATAATTGTTTCTACTTTTTGGCACAAGGCCAGCAATTACCCCAGTGCATTACTGGTACTTTATTTTATCGACCCCGTCAGGATGAAAGGCAAAGTTAACCTCAGCGGGATTTGAACTCAGAATGGCAAGGGCCGTAACTCTGTGTGTCAGAGCATGGCGTCCGACCCTCTACCGATACTGCCAATCCACCGCCATCAGTGTCAATATAATGCAAAAACATATGCAGTGACAAACAGACACACACTCACATATAGATGCTGGGCTTCTGCACAATTTTCATCAACCAATTTTACTCACATGACATTGGTCAATCCAAGAAGCTATAGAGTGAGCTCTGACTAAAAAACCATGTGGTAGAGAAGAATGCTTCACAAGAATGCCTATGCTTTATATGTATGTATATGAATGCGTGTGTCTGTATGTAATATATATATATTTCAACTGACCAGTACTCGAGTTTCACTAATTCCAGTGGCTATATATATATAAATATATGAGATTTGATTCCTCGTCGTGGCTGCTCATAACGTATTTCTGTCCATAACAGGTCTTTACCTAATTTTTCTAAGTAATTTAAAGCAATCAACTGTAATTCCATGTTATGTCTGTATGCTATATTTTCTATGAAATTCAAAATCCCTCAGTACTTCAAAATTAAAACTTTGGATGCAATATTTGTTTATATATATATATATATATATATATATATATTATAATGAAATGACAGGAGGCTGGATTTGTGTAAATCCTTGAAAGGTTTATTATACTATGATCATTTCAATGACCGGGTTTCGTATGAATCCGGTGATATCATCAGGTATTCGAAATATAATACGTGAATGTAATAGATAAAATCCATGGGGCTGAAAATCGAGGGCCCGAGGGCGACCGCTACTCTGTTCCTTCAACCTCAGCCGGTCGCCCTCGAGTGACGTGGCTAAAGTTTATAGTATGCTACTACCGGTCAGATAAAGGAAAACAGAAAGGGATGGGAACATAAGTTAGCGTCAATCTCATGACACAAGGTAAAAGAAAGAAAGAAAGGAAGGAGAGAGAAGAAGGGGGAAGAAAGAAGAAGAGAAGCCAGGGTTAATGTCAGCTAAAAGAACAAATGCAACTACTATCGGTCAGATATAGGCAAGCAAGAGGGGGAAGGAAGATAAGTCTGCGGGAGGAAGGCAAGAAGAGGGGAGAAGAGAAGGAAGAGAAGAGAGAAGTAGAAAAGTAAGGGTTGATGGCTACAAGAAGGAAGATAGAAAGAAAGAGGAAGAAAGGTCGATATTAATGTCAGACACAGTCAGGCCAGGAGTGGCGCGAGAAAATTTTCACAGGGACCCGCATCTTAGCAGAGGTGAATATATTGGGAGTCAGTGTGTTACAGTGTTTAGACTTCTAGGATGAAGTTAAAAAATTAATAATCAATATTCAATATCAAAGAGATTAGAAAATTTAAAGTTCAACAGTTTAACATTTTCAGGTTGATATATCTAATAGTTCCGATTTGTTCTGTAATTTAAAGGTACTATGTGGCGGTTAAAACACCAGCCGCGCCCCGGGCCCCATGGCGAATTAAGCTACGCCGAGTATTTTCATATTTCCACTTCTTTCGGTAAATGAAAATACTCGGCGTAGCTTAATTCGCCATGGGGCCCGGGGCGCGGCCGGTGTTATAACCGCCACATAGTACCTTTAAATTACAGAACACATCGGAACTATTAGATATATCAACCTGAAAATGTTAAACTGTTGAACTTTAAATTTTCTAATCTCTTTGATATTGAATATTGATTATTAATTTTTTAACTTCATCCTAGAAGTCTAAACACTGTAACACACTGACTCCCAATATATTCACCTCTGCTAAGATGCGGGTCCCTGTGAAAATTTTCTCGCGCCACTCCTGGCCTGACTGTGTCTGACATTAATATCGACCTTTCTTCCTCTTTCTTTCTATCTTCCTTCTTGTAGCCATCAACCCTTACTTTTCTACTTCTCTCTTCTCTTCCTTCTCTTCTCCCCTCTTCTTGCCTTCCTCCCGCAGACTTATCTTCCTTCCCCCTCTTGCTTGCCTATATCTGACCGATAGTAGTTGCATTTCTTCTTTTAGCTGACATTAACCCTGGCTTCTCTTCTTCTTTCTTCCCCCTTCTTCTCTCTCCTTCCTTTCTTTCTTTCTTTTACCTTGTGTCATGAGATTGACGCTAACTTATGTTCCCATCCCTTTCTGTTTTCCTTTATCTGACCGGTAGTAGCATACTATAAACTTTAGCCACGTCACTCGAGGGCGACCGGCTGAGGTTGAAGGAACAGAATAGCGGTCGCCCTCGGGCCCTCGATTTTCAGCCCCATGGATTTTATCTATTACATTCACGTATTATATTTCGAATACCTGATGATATCACCGGATTCATACGGAACCCGGTCATTGAAATGATTATAGTATAATAAACCTTTCAAGGATTTACACAAATCCAGCCTCCTGTCATTTCATTATATTTAACTCCGTAATAGCACCACCAACTACAAAAACAAAGACGGTTGAACTGCCTTACGTCGAGTACTCTCTATATTATTGCATTACGATTGACCATACGGAATAGACCAGCTCTATACAGTGGTAAACCTCAAACCTGAATATATATATATATATATATATATATATATATATATATACACACACATACACACAGACACCCTCTTTTTAGTGAGGCAACTACAAGAGAAGTTCTTAGCCAAAAATAACCCACTATACCTAGGTTTCGTTGACCAGAGTACGCCGATCTATTATCTGATGGTCTTTAAGGAAATTAGGTGTAGAAGAATCATTGGTGAGAGCAGTGCAAGTCTTGTACAGAAGAGCTGTCAGTAAAGTAAGAGTAGGAAATGAGTTTAGTGAGGAATTCAAGGTACAAGTAGGAGTTCATCAAGGTTCGGTTCTTATTTATTATAGTCCTCCAGGCTATAACAGAAGAGTTAAAGACCGGTTGCCCATGGGAACTTCTCTATGATCTGATCTTTATAGCCGCATCCATTAAAGACCTAGAAAATAAGTTCCAACTATGGAAACAGGATTTAAGATCAAAAGGCCTAAGAGTAAACTTAGCCAAAACTAAAGTACTAGTGAGTAGGAGAGAAGATAGGATCCTGATTCCTTTAGGAAAGTGACCCTGCTCTATATGTAGAAAGAGGGTAGGCATAAATTCCATATGATGTACACAATGTAAATCTTGGGTACACAGTAGATGTAGTGGGATAATGAGTAAGCTAAGAGGAAGAAAATACTTTGTGTGTTGAGGATGCACAGGGGTAACCAAGGGAAAGCTAACCAGTGATGTAAACCTATTCCAGTCACAGGAAGGACACATAGAAGTGGTTGATAGCTTCTGCTATCTAGGTCACTTAATTAGCTGCAGAAAAGGGTGCTCTGAGAGCATAATAGCTAGAATAAGGATAGGATGGAAGAAGTTTAGAGAGCTACTCCCACTGTTGACAACTAAAGGTGTTTTCCTACATACAAAAAGACGACTGTATGACTCCAATGTGTGAAATGTGATGAGTCATGGTAGTGAAACATAGACTGTAACTGCAGAGGGCATGCATTGTCTGGAGAAAAATGAAGCAACCATGCTCTGTTAGATGTGCAATGTAAGTATGAGAAAAAGGCAGAATTTGGACGAATTCAAGGAAAAGTTGGGTTTAAGAAGAATTCGAAGTGGTGAGCAGGAGAGAAGATTGCATTAGTTTGGACATGTGATGCATATGGACAATAATCATTAGGTGAAAAAGTGCCAGGAGATGCCAGTGGAAGGAAGTCACAGTAGAGGTAGATGAAGAGAGACCTGGACAGAGGTTGTGAGAGCTGACCTCAAATCACTGAGACTCACAGAGGCGATGACAAAGGAAGGCGATGTGTGGAGAGATGACATGCTGAGAAGGACCCAGCCAACCCATGCAAGCATGGAAAAGCGGACATGATGATATATATAACCTGACGTTATAAAAGACAGATTATATGAGTTGCTAATGCTCACTACCTCCCAAATAACTGTCAGTGACTACATAATTATTGCTGGCGACCAAAATGGTCATTGGACAACATTGTGGTGGCTATGACGGAATCCATGGAGGCTATGGGTTTGGTACTAGAAATTAAGAAGGCTTCAGAATCCTGGAATTCTGTGACGCTAATAACCAAACTATCTGTAACACAAACTTTAAAAAACGAGACAATCACTTGATCACCTATAGATCAGGGGAATACGCCAGCCAGATAGATTATATCCTTACTAGAAGACGTGACAGAGTGTCTGTTGTAAACACTAAATCCCTCCAACATAACCTCATAGTTAGTGACCTCATAGTCAGGACTAGACATATTCGACAACAAAGGAGGACTACCCTGAGAAGAATAATATGAAAGTTGAAGGACCCCACAGCCAGTAACAAATATAACAGCATATTACTTGATGCTTTTGACAGCAAGGAAGAGCAATTAGAGACGTACAATATAGAGGAACAGTGGGAATTCTTGAAAGTTAACCTGCTGAAGGCAACAGATGAAATCTGTGGCTGAAGCAGGCTTATAGGCAGGAGGAGAGTAACTTGGTGGTGGAACAGCAAGGTGGAGGAGTCAATGAAGGCCAAAAAGCAGGCTTGGAAAGTATGGTGGGATGGGGGAAGTAGAGAAAACTATTAAGTGGCCAGGAGAGAAGCTAGGAGAAAAGTGTACTTTGCAAGAAGGGAAGCAGAGGATAGAAAGTTCAAGCATGTTCTACAACGTGAGGACCAAAAACATGAGGTGTTCAGGATTGCAAGACAATGTGTAAAGGAAAACCGTGATATTGTCAGGGGCAAGTGTGTCCTTAATGATGATGGTGTACTTGCCATCACTGACGCTGATAAGAAGGTAGCTTGGAAGTGTCACTACGAGAGACTACTAAATGAGGAGAATAAATAGGTAAAAAATAGTCTGCCCCAAACCAATCCAATAGAGGGACCAGCGGTGCCAGTTAAAGGTAGTATAATAAATAAGGCAATCAAAGATATGAAGACGGGCAAGGCAGCTGGGCCTTCGGAGATAGTTCGTGAGATGTTGAAAGCATCTGAAATGGTGGGACATACTATGGTCACCCGGATAGTAAACCAAGTAATACAGTATGGGGTCATACGAAATGACTGGCGTAGCAACATAATCATTAACTGCTACAAGGGTAAAGGAGATGCTCTAGATAGGGGGAACTATAGAGGCATTAAGTTAGTTGAACAGGTCATGAAGGTCACAGAAAGAGTTATAGCACAACTAATCAGAGAGCGAATTGATCTAGATGAAATGCAGTTTGGGTTTTTGTCAGGTAAAAGTACCAAAGACTCTCTTTTCCTTGTACGACAACTACAGGAGAAGTACCTAGCTAAAAGTTAACCCCTCTACTTAGCTTTTGTTGACTTGGAGAAAGTCTTCGACAGAGTCCCCTGCTCCATTATCTGGTGGGCTCTTAGAAAACTAGGTGTAGATGAATGGCTTGTGAGAGCTATACAAGCCATATATAAAGAAACAGTCAGCAAGGTTAGAATTAACAATGAATATAGTGAAGAATTTAGCGTAAAAGATGGTGTTCATCAAGGCTCTGTCCTTAGCCCCCTCCTATTTATTATTGCTCTTCAGGTTATAACAGAGGAGTTCAAGACCGGCTGCCCATGGGAACTTCTATACGCAGATGATCTAACGTTCATAGCTGAATCAATGGCCGAACTAGAGAAGAAATTGCAAACATGGAAGCATGGCCTAGAATCAAAAGGCCTTAAAGTTAACTTGTCTAGGACTAAATTTCTAGTAAGTAGGAAGGAAAATAGAACACTGGTCCTCTCTGGGAAATGGCCATGCTCAGTGTGTAGGAAAGGAGTAGGCAGAAACTCCATTTTATGTCCCAAATGCAAAGTGGGATCACAGGTAAGCTAACTAAGAACATAGATTTTATATGTGGCTGGTGCTCAGGTGCAATAAGTAGTAGCAAGTGCCCACAGGATACTAACTCCTTCCATTGCCCAGATGGTTCTATAGAAATAGTGGACACCTTCTGTTACCTGGGTGACAAAATCAGCAGTGGTGAAGGGTGCTCTGAAAGTACAGTAGCTAGAGTCAGAACGGGATGAAAAAAGTTCAGAGAGCTTATACCACTATTGGCCGCTAAAGGTTTCTCTCTAAAAATGAAAGGCAGACTGTATGATGCCTGCATATGAACAGCAATGTTACATGGCAGTGAGACATGGGCATTGTGTGCAGAGGATATACGCAGACTGGAGAGGAACGAAACCTGCATGCTCCATTGGATGCGTAATAGTAATATACGAACGGCAAAACATAAATGAACTAAGTGAGAAATTAGGAATAAGAGTGATCAGATGCTGTTTACTCGAGAGAAGACTACGTTGGTATGTCATGTGATGCGCATGAAAGATGACAGCTGTATAAAAAAGTGCAGGGCGATCAAAATAGATGGAAGCTATGGAGTAGGTAGACCCAGCAAAACCTGGGATGATTTGATAAATTCCGACCTTACACACTTACACCTCTCTATCACTGGACCGAGATCTTTGGCACTACGCAGTAATACAGAAGACCCGCCTTGCCTATGTACAAAGCGAAACCTACAGTCAGTAGGCACCTCTTAACCAAATATACACCCCCATCCTACTACCCCTACCACCCCTTTCTCTGTAAAGTTATGTTGGTACCACAACATCCAGTCCAAAATAAATGAGGTCGTGTAGGTGTCACGACAAAAAAAATACACACAGTCCACGCTGTAATGTGGCCGTGTAGGTAACACAGTAAAAACCTCCCAGTCCACACTGTAAATGTGGTTGGTGTTAGGAAGGGCATCCAGCCATAGAAAACCTGCCAGACAGTCCTATACGAGCAAGACATGGTCACCCAACCAATATTGCCTCAAGTGGGACAATTCCTGTCTAAACCCAAGCTAGCACCAAAGATGGACGTTAAACAATGATGATATATATATATATATATATATATATATATATATATATATATATATATATGGTGAACAAACTAACAGAAAAGCAAAGAAAAAAAAGGAAAAACAAGACAGAAGACGATCAAACTTGAGAATATTAGTTTAACGCTCAGGAGATGTGAAAGAAAGTCAGTGCACAATATTTAAGGCGATGCCTTTCATCAGTCAGTAGATAAAGTAAAAAAGAAATGTGGGGAAAGTAAGAAAAAATGAAAACAAAAAGGGAAAATAAAAACAAAAATTAGACAAAATGCCTAAAATCAATTATCTATAAAACAATTACGTTTCAGACCTAGTCTTTGGAGGTGAAAAATACCTGAATATTAACACCTATGGTGTCATATTCCTACTCAAAGCTTTTTTATTCTAAATCTGAGAGCAGTAACATTCTTATCTGCTTGAACACTGATGTGTCACTGTTTTTAGATATGTTTGAATCATGTCTGGTATTATGTGTATATCCAGGAATAAAACAGCTAATGATGATGAGACATGAGTGTGATCAAAACATAGCATAAGACATAAACATTGTAATATTTTTCATCTTTAAAAATGTGGCTAATAATCTAAAAAATTATAATTGTAAAAATCACATCATCAAGACTATATTTGTTTTCCTGATATATTGTGTGTTGTTAAACACGCTGCAGATAGTGAATGATGCCACCATTTTACAACATAGATGACACCTATAAGGGTTGAAGTCATAAATACTCAGTAAAAATTGTAGTTAACCTCATTACACATATTGTATCTGTTTATATTTTTAAAAAAAGAATACATCGTTATAAACAAGCATGGAACAACTCTTGTAACATCAGATAACACATGATCATGGTTGTCTACTTGTCTCCATCTAACTTTAGGTATAAAACAACATATATTTTGGGGAAAAAATGAACATTAAACTGAACTACTGAATGCATGGTATCGTCTTGCTTTTTAATTTTATAAATATTGAAGCAAGTTATTGCCACCAAAATATATCAAATTCATGAGAAATATATGTTAATCAATTTATATGCTGCCATTTTCCACCAATATATCAGGATGAGAGTATCATGCCAGAAGAATAAACCTCACAGGTTAGAATGACTGATGCTATGAATATTGCTGGCTTTTCTCTATGGCAACACTTTTGCCATCTTATCCATGGCACATAGCTAAGATATAACATCAAGTCGAGGATGTAGAGTTTACCCCTTCCCCTCCCTCACCTCTATTTATTTTTTGGCATTCTTTTATTTTCTATTTTGTCATCATATTTATTCATTTCAATTAAAATAGCATTTTTCATACCTAAAATAAAAATATATATGTGTATAGACTGAATAGCATAGATGTATCCATTTATATAAACCAATAATTTAGAATGTGAATGTATGCGGCTAAATGCTGAGATGCAGTTCAAATGAATCAGATATTTGTTATCAAAATAAGTAAGTGGCCAGAGTAAATTCAACATAAAACTATTACACTCTTAATTGGATTGTACAGTTTTTGTGATTTATTTATTAAATTTCTTTTAATTTTAACACTGTCACAGACAATGAGACAAAAAATGAGACAGGGACCAAGGAGCTAAAAAGAAAGACAAAGAAACAGAAAAAAAGCAAAAGATATGAAAGAAATGAAGTGAGAGAAAGAGAGAGAGAGGGAAGAGAGAGGGGAAAGAGAGAGAGATAGGAGAAAGAGAGGGGAAATGGAGAGGAGAAAGAGAGAGGGGAAAGAGAGAGGGGGAGAGAGAGGGGGGGGGGGAGAGAGAGAGTGGAAAGAGAGAGTGGAAAGAGAGAATAAAAGAAAAGAAGGCCAGAAAATAAAAAGAGAAAGAGAGAACAAAAAAAGATGAACAGAAAAAAAGATAAGAAAGACAGAGGAGAAAAAGAAAGAAAAGTCAAAGGTAAAATGTGACACACATACATTGTAAGATGTGTGTGTGTGTGTGTGCACGCACACATGTGAATGAATGTGTGTGTGTGTGTGTGTGTGTAAAGAGACTGAAAGAGAAATTGAGATAAAATAAGAGAGAGGAAGGAAAGGAGAGGTGGTGAGTCAGTAATAAAGGTAAAGATAAGTTGAGCTGCCCTCTAGGCCTTCCATTTATCAACAGAGATTCACATATTTCCAGGATGGCTGCTGCTCTGTTGGCATGTGGTTAGATGGTTCTTACTCTTTATTGAATTAGCCTTATCCCTGCTTAAAATAAGCTCTTTAATTTGCAGCTTCAAAGCTATTAACACGTTAAATAATAGGTGTGCTTATGCACTTGTGTATGTATGTACAAAACTACGCAAATAATTGCAACTATATACTCGTGCACACATACATGAAGACACACTTGCATACATGAATACATATCAAAGACACATACACTCATAAATATATAGATACAGCAATACATACATACACACACAAATACACATATAGATACACCCAGATACATACATACATACCTCCTTACATATATATAGAGAGAGAGAGAGAGAGAGAGAGGGGGGGAGAAAGAGAGAGAAGGAGAGAGAGAGAGAATTGTTAAGCTTTTGATTGTAGCTAGAATTTCAAAAGGTCTGTGGGAGTGTCATCCCTCATTGAACAGCAATAATCTGGTTCTCCATGAACATAAGGAAAAAAAATCCTGTGTATGTTAGTATAATACATGTACATTTTTTTACTACCCAGTAGTGACAACAGTAAAGGTTGAAAAACAAGAAAAAAAAAAGAAACTAAATTAGCAAAAATAAGAAAGAAAGTATTAAAGACAGCTAGACGTAGTCTAAACATAAACCTCATGCAGTGATAATTCACTAAAAAATACAAGCTACACAAGTAAACCTATACACTAGATAAGCCACAGCCACAAGGCAAGGTTTAGGATTAAAAAATCACATTTGAATCTAATATCTTTTATAACATGCATATGTAAATTTGATAGCAAAAATAGAAATAAAAAGAAGTAGAACACAAGCTCCATTGAAATAAAACAGATTACAAGTGTAATGAAATAATTATTAATAGATCATATAAAAATTTAGAGAGACATTTTTATATATATATATATATATATATATATATATAAAAAATCATCACCATTTAACGTCCATCCTTTCATGATAGCATGGGTTAGACAAGTTATCCTGTTGTGAGCAATGCCAGGTCATGTAACCATGTCTTGCTCATACAGAACCAATTTGGGTTTGGTTTCTACAGCTGGATGCCCTCCCTATCGCCAACCTCATTTACAGTGAGTACTGGGTGCTTTTTGTCGTAACATTTACACGACCACTTTTCAGTGTGTGTTGGGGGCTTCAGTGGAGATATACTTTCGGTCTGTCCTCATGGGAGATGTATGGGAGGGTGGTATGGGGTGGGGTGAAGTAGATATCCTTGCATATGTTTCGCACATCTCAAGAGAATGTCTCCATGTACTGCCGTTATGTCTTCTTATTTTCTAAAGGCAATATTTAAACATAACGTTTTTGAAATATTTACTTCTGCGTCCACAGATTAATTTTTCTCAGTTTCAGAGGACCCAGCTTAGGGTGAAAGAAATAATTTATTGCTTAAACTTTTAATCTGCAATCATCATCATCATCATCATCACCGTTTTACGTCCGTTCTTCCACGCTAGCATGGGTTAGACGGGTTGTCCTGTTGTGGGCAGTGTCTGGTCGGCTGACCATGCCTTGCTCATACAGGAACTGATCTGGCTTGATTTCTACAGCTGGATGCCCTTCCTAACACCAACCTCATTTACAGTGAGTGCTGGGTGCTTTTTCGTGGCGCCTACACGTCCACTTTACAGTGTGGGCTGGGTGCTTTTTTGCCGTGGCACCTCCACGACCACCTTGCGGTGGGGGGGGGGGGGGGGGGCATATAATAATAATATATATATATATAATATAAATTCAGCGAGAATCACATTTCAGCGGGTAGAAAAAGCGAAACGTAACGCAAATTTAGAGTCATGCTGTATATATATATATATATATATATATATATACACACACACACGGATGTTGTAGTTTGCTTGAAGCATTGTGTATAGTATATAATGTAAAAAATGATATGTTTAAGAAGGCTAAGACAATGCAAAATGGACAGTAAAATGACAGCAATGAAAAAGTTTGTTACCTGGTATTTATTTATCAAAGCCATAAGACTGGGACGTTTTGTTCTAGTAGTTCCCCATACTCTGAAGAAGGGGTCTTCAAGTCCCGAAATATTAGGACAAAAACCAAAACAAAACAATAACAATATATACCAAGTAACAAATGTTTTCATTGCCTTCATTATCATCCATTTTGCATTGTCTTAGCTTTCTTAAACATCATTTTCTACATTATATATACTAGCAGAAAAACCACCCTTCAGGTGGTTTTCTGCTACCATGTGTAGTGTCCATATTGATATTATACGCAAATATATATACATGTAGATATTATACATCAAATGAAGTCGTAATTGACAATATGCACAGAAATTGAACAAAGTCTGTGTTACACTCTCTTATGTAATCAGTAAAGTAATCCATGATACCTTAAAAAAATATACATTATATATAAACTGCATTATGAAAAAAATTAGGGATAGAAATATATGAATGTTTATATAAGCAATCACTAACCGGAAGTGTTGACATTTGAAAATTTTAAAGAAGTGAATCTTATAATAAGCAATAAAATTATTTATACTTAATCAAAAGTTACAAAATTTAGAACATAAATTATGTAATATTTATTCATTATTTATTCAAAGTAATCCAACTTATTTTACAAACAGAATAAAAAAAATTTATTCAGGACGCAGTACCACACTCCTTTCTTTATTATAGTTAAGATATACACACACAGACACACACCTATATATATATATATATGTGAAGTAATTCCGTCGGAAAGGTACAGGAAAAAAGAGTGCTCTATGTAGGCTACAGTGCTTATTAGTTATGTAATAAACAACATAAGATAATTATTTCATTTACCAGTGTTTTCTTGAAAGCAGATGTATCTGTTTTCAGTCGTCAGAATGAATAAAAAGCATGGTGTTTTTATTAAATATGGATTTGAAAACAAAATTTAAGAAATATGAAAGTAAGGCAGAGGTAAAAATGGGCGGAGAAGAAGAGGGGAAAGAAAAATAATATAAACATTTTTTCCCCTCCTCCTAAAACTTTTCGTTGTCAACATGTATCCTTTTGACTTCATTTCGGTTTTGTTTTTAACTTTGTATTTTTTGTTCTTATTTATTTTTCTCTTTTTTTCTTATTACTTCATGTGTATGTATTTTTGTCCCCGTCTGTAGTCGCATATACACTTATGTGAGTAAGTATACGTCTACGTACTTTTTAAGTATAAGCGCGTGGTTGTGACTGTGTGTATGTTTTTGTTCTGGATATTTATTGTTTATTTATATATATATATATATATTTTTTTTTATATTATTTTTCTTTCCCCTTTTCTTCTCCGTCCGTTTTTTCCTCAGCCTCACTTTCATATTTCTTAAATTTTGTTTTCAAATCCATATTTAATAAAAACACCATGCTTTTTATTCATTCTGACGACTGAAAACAGATACATCTGCTTTCAAGAAACCACTGGTAAATGAAATAATT
The DNA here is from genome assembly GCA_964016885.1 of Eledone cirrhosa. NCBI lineage: Eukaryota > Metazoa > Mollusca > Cephalopoda > Octopoda > Eledonidae > Eledone > Eledone cirrhosa. The sequence goes on along the minus strand of OZ024745.1, from coordinate 77,475,100 downwards.
ATCTTATGTTGTTTATTACATAACTAATATATATATATATATATATATATATATATATATATATATATATATATAAGTTAAAACAATGAAATAAAAAATCAAGTCATTAGAGATATACTAGATATATTAGTGAAGTATATCTCTAATGACTTGATTTTTTATTTCATTGTTTTAACTTATGTTATGACTCTGTTTTCCTTTTAATGTTTTATTGTTTTCTGAGATTTATCTTAACTTACAACATTTTCAACATATGGATTACATCGAGTTCTTCATGCAGAATAGACCCCACAACTTACTGTGGGTACCTCTGTGTATATATATATATATATATATATATATATACATACATACATACATACATACACATACATACATCCACACATACATACATATACACATACATATATATATATATATATATATAACAAAGGAAATGCGGTAAGGAACCGGATGGACCATAACGCACCAAAGTACTCAATACTTAGGGTAGTAGAGTGGGTAATAGGAATGAGTAGGACCCCGATGGCTGAGCTCAAGCCGTTTCGACGGCTAATTCTCCCTCTAATTCGAATTAGCCGTCGAAACGGCTTCAGCTCAGCCGTCGGGGTCCTACTCGTTCCTATATATATATATATATATATATATATATATATATATATATATACATCTATTTCTGGCGCGATCGCTTTGGAAAATTAACTGTCCGACTGAGTTTGTCTCCTGATGAGTCCGTTACTCTAGATTCATCCTTAATAGACGGATATCTAAAAATACAGACGAAACCATGGTAGAGATGTAATTACGGTATGTACACGTTTCTTCTAAGTTTAAATTTACACCTAATTGTGTATGGTTGACAGTATATTTAGTCAGTTTCTACATGCTGTTGAAATGTTGGGTAAATACTCTATTGGGGTCACCGCGAAGAGGCCGCTTTCGGTTATTTATCGAATATTTCTTCATAGGAGCCTTTATTCTTATAGCCTGGTCTAATTGATTTTTATGTGGTTAATTATGCTAATTGGGAGAGGAAATGGTATATATTTTATCTAATAATTCTAAGGACATGATTTATGATATATATATATATATATACATGAATACATACATACACATATATATATAAATACATACATACATATATATAAATACATACATACATACAAATGCATACATATATATATAGATACATATATATAGATACATACATACATACATATATATATATAAATACATACATACATATATATATATAAATACATACATACATATATATATATAAATATATACATACATACATATATATAAATACATACATACATATATATACATACATATACATACATACATGGTGGCTGCCAACTCGTTTTCGAGTACGGCCACTACTTTATATCCATGTAGGAGAACTCCTACCGATGCGCTGAACGAGTGTGACTTTTTAGTCCAGCCAGCGACTTGAAAACTCTGGTACAAACACTACACTTGTGACAATTATTGACACATAGTGCTGGGCCCATGGTACCATGTGACGACAAGTGCAGAGAGATCTCCAGATACAAAGCAATGCCTGTGCCGTAAAGCTTTTATTGTGAGGAGCAAAGGCACTGCACAAAGCCAGTCCCACTCTCTTAACCAAGATGATATTTACCAAAAAGAAGAACAAGTCAACATCATTGGATACCATCAGGGTTGCAGGTGTTATATCAGAGTTTTCCTTCCCTTAGAATTCTGCCTTGACAAAGGCTAAGGGGTCATCTCTCCCGGTGATTTTGGATAGCCATTGACTCTTAAGAGCTCCTTTGCCCTTTGACAGGTTTTGTTTTTAGTCCTGTAGGATGTCCATACATACATACATACATATAGTCCGGCAGGATGTCCATACATACATACATATACATACATATATATACATACATATACACATATATATACATATATAAATACATACATTCATACATATATATAAATACATATATATAAATACATACATATATATATATATAAATACATACATATATATATATAAATACATACATATATATATATAAATACATATATATAAATACATACATACACATATATATATATAAATACATACATACATATAAATACATACATATATATATATAAATAAATAAATAGAAACATATATATATATATATATCATCATCATCATCATCATCGTTTAACGTCTATCTTCCATGCTAGCAAGGATTTAGACAGGAATTGTCCCACGTGAGGCAATGGTTGGATGACCATGTCTTGCTCGTATAGGACTGTCTGGCAGATTTTCTACGGCTGGATACCCTTCCTAACACCAACCACGTTTACAGTGTGGACTGGGAGGTTTTTACTTAGGCAAGGCGGGTCTTCTGCATTACTGCATAGCGCCAAAGATCTTGGTCCAGTGAGATTGTCTTGGAGAGGTGTAAGTCTGTAAGGTCGGAATTTATCAAATTGTCCCAGGTTTTTCTGGGTCTGCCTACTCTGTAGCTTCCATCTATTTTGATCGCCCTGCACTTTTTTTATACAGCTGTTGTCTTTCATGCGCATCACGTGACCATACCAACGTAGTCTTCTCTCGAGTAAACAGCATCTGATCCCTCTTATTCCTAATTTCTCACTTAGTTCATTTATGCTTTGCCGTTTACGTATATTTCTATTACACATCCAACAGAGCATGCAAGCTTCGTTCCTCTCCAGTCTGCGCAGATCCAATGCACCCAATGCCCATGTCTCACTGCCATGTAACATTGCTGTTCGTATGCAGGCATCATACAGTTGCCTTTCATAGCGGCCAATAGTGGTATGAGCTCTCTGAACTTTTTCCATCTCCTTCTGACTCTAGCTACTGTACTTTCAGAGCACCCTCCACCACTGCTGATTTTGTCACCCAGGTAACAGAAGGTGTCCACTATTTCTATAGAACCATCTGGGCAATGGAAGGAGTTAGTATCCTGTGGGCACTTGCTACTACTTATTGCACCTGAGAACCGGCCACATATAAAATCCATGTTCTTAGTTAGCTTACCTGTGATCCCACTACATCTTTTATGCACCCATACTTTGCATTTGGGACATAAAATAGAGTTTCTGCCTACTCCTTTCCTACACACTGAGCATGGCTATTTCCCAGAGGGGACCAATGCCCTATTTTCCGTCCTACATACTAGAAATTTAGTCTTAGACAAGTTAATTTTAAGACCTTTTGATTCTAGGCCATGCTTCCATGTTTGGAATTTCTTCTCTAGTTCAGTCATTGAGGCACATGGAGGTACATGGCTTAGTGGTTAGAGCATTGGCCTTGCAATCAAAAGGTTGTGAGTTCAATTCTCAGACCGAGTGATGTGTTGTTTCCTTGAGCAAGACACTTTATTTCACGATGATAGGGACTTGGGCCCCTATCATTCCACTGCAAAGAGGTCGTGGAGGTGCCATGGCAAAAAAGCACCCAGCACTCACTGTAAATGAGGTTGGTGTTAGGAAGGGCATCCAGCTGTAGAAATCAAGCCAGAATCAGTTCCCGTCCCACCCTTGCAAGCAGGGAAAAGTGGACGTAAAATGAAATGATGATGATGAAATGATGATATATATTTAATACATTAACAGAGAAAACTTTAAGCAATACTCTGACCAACTCCATCTCACTCGACAAACATTAGGATATACCTAAGTATAATCCCAATTTAGTGTTTGGGGTGCTAACTATACAGTATTCCGTGGATAGCTGGTTGTATTATTTTAGATGAGACACAATTAAGTGAATGTCTCTTTCCTTCCATACGATCATTTTGTTATAAGATTTCTACAAGTTGGGATAAGTAATGTCCAGGTTATGTAGAAACTTGTATATAATCCATAGATATACACCGAAGCGGGCCCTTATAACTCATCAGTGGATGCCCATATATATATATATTCACACACATATATATATATATATATATATACACACATACATGCATACGTACATATATGGAGGCACATGGCTATGGAGGCACATGGCTTAGTGGTTAGAGCACTGGCCTTGCAAACGAAAGGTTGTGAGTTCAATTCTCAGACCGGGTGATGTGTTGTGTCCTTGAGCAAGACACTTTATTTCACATTACTCCAGTTTACTCAGCTGTAGAAATGAGATGATAGGGACTGGGGTCCCTATCATTCCACTGTAGAGTGGTCGTGGAGGTGCCACGGCAAAAAAAGCCCCCAGCCCACACTGTAAAGTGGACGTGTAGGTGCCACGGAAACAAAGCACCCAGCACTCACTGTAAATGAGGTTGGTGTTAGGAAGGGCATCCAACTGTAGAAATCAAGCCAGAATCAGTTACCGTCCCACCCTTGCAAGCAGGGAAAAGCGGACGTAAAATGATGATGATGATGATATATATATATACATACATACAACTGAAACTCAGTGATGATGAAGGACCGTGACAAGTGGAGGAATGCTGTGCTGCTGAATAGGACCCATCCAACCCTTGCAAGCAGGGAAAAGCGGACGTAAAATGATGATGTTGATGATACATATATATATATATAAATACATACATACATATAAATACATACATACATATATATATATAAATACATACATATAAATCATATATACATATATATATATACAGGGGTTGGACAAAATAATGGAAACACCTAGCATCATAATTTTGAAATATCTATAAAACTGTCAAAAGCTTGTTTATTTTTATGTTTTTTGATTTATTATTAGTGTTGCTTAATATGTTTTGTTAAAATTGCTGTTTCTTTTCAGATATGAATCAGAAAAAGGTAATTAAAATTCATTAAAATGACAGATCTATCGGACTTTCAAAGAGATCAAATTGTTGGTGCTCGTATGGCAGGCGCTAGCATAACGAAAACAGCCAAAATGTTTGTTGTATCAAGAAGTACTGTCTCAAAAGTAATGACAGCCTTTGAGAAAGAGGGGAAAACCTTGTCGAAACAAAACTCTGGAAGAAAACCAAAACTTTCAGATAGGGACCGTTGGACTCTTACACGAATTGTTAGAAAGGATCACAAAAGTACAGCTCCCAAAATTACTGCAGAGCTTAATGACCACCTCGAGAGCAATAAAAATAAAGAAGCTTTTGACGATTTTATAGATATTTCAAAATTATGATGCTATGATGCTAGGTGTTTTCATTATTTTATCCAACTCCTGTATATATATAAATAAATACATACATGCATATACTTATATAAATACATACATGCATATATTTATATAAATACATACATGCATATATTTATATAAATACATACATTTATATAAGTACTTTTTCAACCTAGCTAACTTGGTCATTTGCAATTCGAACACATGTATACTTGTATCGGTGTTCATCCCTCTCATATATTCAATTGTATTATAAATACGTACATGCATTTATATAAATACATACATATATATAAATATGAATACATACATATATATAAATATAAATACATACACACATATATATATGTATATATATATATATATATACATATATATATATGTATATATATATATATATATATATAGTTCAGAGAGCTTATACCACTATTAGCTGCTAAAGGGTTCTCCCTAAAAATGAAAGGCAGGTTGTACGATGCCTGCATACGAACAGCAATGCTGCATGGCAGTGAGACCTGGGCATTGTGTGCAGAGGATATACGCAGACTAGAGAGGAACGAAGCTTGCATGCTCCGCTGGATGTGTAACAGTAATATACGTGAACGGCAAAGCATAAACGAACTAAGGAAAAAATTAGAGATAAGAGGGATCAGATGTTGTTTACTCGAGAGAAGGCTACGTTGGTATGGACACGTGATGCGCATGAAAGTCGATAGCTGTATAACAAAGTGCAGGGCAATAAAGATAGACGGTAGTCACGGAATAGGCAGACCTAGAAAAACCTGGGACGAGCTGATAAACTCCGACATCACACACTTACACCTCTCCAAGACAATGTCACTGGACCGAGACCTTTGGCGGTACTCAGTAACAGAGAAGACCCGCCTTACCTAAATATATAGTAAAACCTACTCCAGCCAGTAGGCATCTCTAACAAAATACACCCCGTCCCACCACCACTACCCCCACCCCATCCACACCACCCCGTTCTATGTAAAGTTATGTTGGTGCCGCGCCATCCAGGCCGAAACAAATGAGATCGTGTAGGTGTTACGACAAAAAAACACACAGTCCACGCTGTAATGTGGCCGTGTAGGCAACACGGTAAAAACCTCCCAGACCCACACTGTAAATGTGGTTGGTGTTAGGAAGGGCATCCAACTGTAGAAAACCTGCCAGACAGTCCTATGCGAGCAAGACAATCACTCTTGCCTCAAGTGGGACTACCCCCGTCCAAACCCATGCAAGCGTGGAACACGGACGTTAAACGTTGATGATGATGATGATGATGATGATGATATATATGCAGACTGGAGAGGAACGAAGCTTGCATGCTCCGCTGGATGTGTAATAGTAATATACGTAAACGGCAAAGCATAAATGAACTAAGGGAGAAATTAGGAATAAGAGGGATCAGATGTTGTTTACTCGAGAGAAGACTACGTTGGTACGGTCACGTGATGCGCATGAAAGACGACAGCTGTATAAAAAAGTGCAGGGCGATAAAAATAGATGGTAGCCACGGAGTAGGCAGACCCAGAAAAACCTGGGACGACTTGATAAATTCCGACCTCACACACTTACACCTCTCCAAGACAATGTCACTGGACCGAGATCTTTGGCGCTACACAGTAATACAGAAGACCCGCCTTGCCTAAGTACAAAGCGAAACCTACAGTCAGTAGGCACCTCTAACAAAAATACACCCCCGTCCCACCACCCCCACCACCCCCTTAAATGTGAAGTTATGTTGGTACCACAACATCCAGTCCGAAACAAATGAGGTCGTGTAGGTGTCACGAAAAAAAAACACACAGTTCACGCTGTAATGTGGCCGTGTAGGTAACACGGTAAAGACCTCCCAGTCCACACTGTAAACGTGGTTGGTGTTAGGAAGGGCATCCAGCCGTAGAAAACCCGCCAGACAGTCCTATACGAGCAAGACAACCAATCTTGCTTCAAGTGGGAAAACTCCCGTCCAAACCCATGCAAGCGTGGAAGATGGACGTTAAACGATGATGATGATGATATATATATATATATATATATATAAATACATACATATATATATATATATATATATATTTCGTTTCTGAATTTGTTTAGCAAGATTCTTTATCTGAAAACGTGTGTTGAAACCGATATTGTTATACTTTGGGAGGGTCATGTTGCCAATAAGAAACACACGCACCAGTTGCTTTCACTTCAATTTATTATAATAAATTTATAAATTTAAGAATTTATAAATTTCCGGTTGGTTGGTTGGTTCCACAACCAGATGGTTGTTTATATATTGTCAAAGTTCTTTCGTCACACATTCTGTGACCTCTTCAGTGACTGGGGATTCTTTTCTTTGTTTTTGTGCCTGTCCTTTGTCCTGTCCTACGCCATCTTGTTTTTGTCTGTGTGCTGTGTGCTTAGTTTGCGCATGTGTTATATCCGGGTGTCTGTGTGTGTTTATATTCGTTTATTTATTTGTTTATTTACATGTTACTGGTTGGTTGTTTGTTCTATGTGCGTGTGTGTTTTCATCTTGTCCTTAATTGTAAGTTGTGATGTTGCTGTTCCACTCATGTTTTCTATTTAATTTTGGTTGTAATTCATTTATGTTTATTGCCTCTGTGATTTGTCTAAACATTGCGTCTTTTCTGTGTGTAGATTCTATTTTTATTTCTATGTTCTCTAATTTACCCTTATATTCTATTTTAGCATGTTGGTAGAGTACAGATGATTCTTTACTATCTTGAAGGTCTCGCCAGTGTTCATTTATCCGTTCCCCTATACTACGAGCTGTCTCACCTATGTACACTATATTTTTATCTCTACATTGTCCTTCAGTACATCTTATACTATATACTAGATTTCTAGTTTTACAGTTAATATGGGGACTTAATTTACAGATTGTACATTTCTTATCTATACAGGGAGGTCTTTGAAAAGGGTATGTCTTGCTAATAAGTGTTTTTATGGAGGTACCTGGTCTTTCTACTATCTTAATATTGAGTTTATGTTTATCTAGGGCCCTTCTAAATTTGTAAGCTAATTCACCTCTAGGGGTTGTATCGATGAACATTACACTCTGGTATTTATTGCTATCATACCATGAGTTTATTCTATTAGCCTTATTCCTAGTTCTTTCTATTCTATTCCAAAATTTGCTCCTATACAAGGGGCAGGTCCTGTTTGTGTCATTATTTACCATTTTTTCCCATTTGGTTCTGGCTCCTCTATACACTCTGATTTTATCTCTCTGATTGTAACCAGAGAACTGCATACGGTGGATGAAGTGTTGTATGTGTCTCTCTAGTTCTTTGGGGTTGCACATGCGGGACACGTTTCTCATCACCCGTACCAAATCCGCAATCAGTATGTTGATTTTGGTATGGTCCGAAACAGCAGAGTTTCGGTGGATCAGATATTTGGAAGTCATGGGTTTGGCATAATGGGAATGGAGGATTTGTTTTTTGTTATTAATGGTATCTAACCAGAGCTCTGTGTCTAGTACAGGTAATCGATGGTTGGGGTGTATACTTGGGTAGTCTATAGTAACTCTAATACTCTGGTGGATGGAGTTAGCTATTTGCTAGATGCTTTCCATTGTGTTTTTCTCTAATTCCTGACTGTTCTCTAGTGGGTGTGTTTTAACTACGATGTTTATATCATCAACGTAGCGGGAGTACATTATCAGGGTTAAGGGGTCTTCTAATTGTTGTTTTAGTTTAAGTCTACTGTCCCACCATACCATGAATAAGTTAACTATGTCGCCTGCAATGCTAACACCAATGGCTGCTCCTTCCTCTTGGGCATATGTTTTTCCATTAAATTTGAACATATGCTCCTTGAGGGTTAATTTTATGCTGGCCCCCACCGTGTGTGCAATCATTTTCTTTAGTTCATCGTGGTTTTCGGGTGTCCGTATGGCTCTGGTCCACTCGTTCCATCTATCTGTTTGGGTTTTCTTGGCCATTGAGGTAATGGTAGGTGGTCTGTCTCTTGCTGGTCTTGTAGGGCACAGGTTGCTAAGGTCATATGTGTCTAGGTAATTATTACTATAGGTAAGTTTAAGTAGGAGTCCCAGCTCACTGGTATCAATCCCACGGAACTCAACATTGCTCTCACTGATCATTTCTACGCATTTCTCCACAGCAAATCCACATCAATAGATGGATACAGGGACACAACATCCATACTACCTATTATGCAGTTTGTTAGGTCCCTAGATCGGTTACTCTCGTTGATAGAACATAAGGGTAAATTAGAGAACTTAGAAATAAAAATAG
>OZ024745.1:77460686-77463186 GCA_964016885.1 Eledone cirrhosa | reverse complement strand
ACAAAGGCTAAGTATAGTGGCTTAGTCTTCTCTAAGAACCTCTCTTGCATTTGTCTCACCAAGAAGAGGGCATCTGTTGTACTCTTCCCAGGCACAAAACCAAACTGCATCTCATCTAGTTTGACCCTTTCTCTAATTAGTTGTGCTAAAATATATATATATATATATATATATATATATATATATATATATATATATATATATATATATATTTATTAAAATAACAGATTAAAGTTTAAGCAAAGAATCGTTGCTTTGGATTTTAGTCTTCTAATTTATTATTATTACTATATATATATATATATATATATATTATATATATATATATATATATATATATATATATATATATATAAATAAATATATATATATATATAAATACATATATATATATAAATATATATATATATATAAATACATTTATATATAAATATATATATATAAATACATATATATATAAATACATATATATATATAAATACATATATATATATATATATATAAATACATATATATATAAATACATATATATAATGGAGGCACATGGCTTAGTGGTTAGAGCATTGGCCTTGCAATCGAAAGGTTGTGAGTTCAGACTGGGTGATGTGTTGTTTCCTTGAGCAAGTCACTTTATTTCACATTGCTCCAGTTTACTCAGCTGTAGAAATGAGATGATAGGGACCCCAGTGCCTATCATTCCACTGTAAAGTGGTCGTGGAGATGCCACGGCAAAAAAACACCCAGCACTCACTGTAAATGAGGTTGATGTTAGGAAGGGCATCCAGCTGTAGAAATGAAGCCAGCATCAGTTCCCGTCCCACCCTTGCAAGCAGAGAAAAGCGGACGTAAAATGAAATGAAATGATGATGATGATATATAAATATATATATAAATATATAATTTATTAAAATAACAGATTAAAGTTTGTGGTTTGTACCGTGATGATGGTCTTTTGACCATGACTAAGTGCGGCCCACGTGCTGGCGACAGGTTCAGAAAAGAACACACAGCCATACAGGTTGAGGCCAACCTCTCTGTCGTTAATTACCTCGACGTTACCCTCATTTAACGAATGGCTTTCATTACCCGTATAGAAAACCGAATGATATGCTTAATTACATAAATAAGCATTCCAACCATCCAGCCAGCATAACCAAGAACCTGGTAAGAAACGTTTCTTTGAGGCTTTCCCGTCTATCTACTAACGAGCATATTTTCATCGACCATTCCACATATTACAATGAAGCTCTTGCTCGGAGTGGATTTGTCGATAAGGTAGCATATACAGAGTATGAGAATAGACCTAGAAGAAATAGATCCTGACGCATTACATGATATAACCCACCATATAATATGGAGATGGCCACACCATTAGCTAAGATCTTTCTCTTCCTTATTATGAAGCATTTTCCCCCTACACATAAATATAGTAAAATTTTTAATAGAAATAAAATTTCTTACTCTACGACTCCTAACCTTGCACATAACATCACAGCTTCAAATTTAGCTAAACTACCTAGCCGTAGGAACACGTGCAACCCTGTAGTTAGTACTAACTGTAATTGTAGGAATCGGGTTGACTGCCCCTATCCGGGAAATGCCTCTCTAGTAACATTGTCTACAAATGTATGGTTGAATCACCCACGTCACATAGGGCCTACATAGGGTTAACCGCCAATAGATTCAAGCAGCGTCTTTACATGCATACCCATTCTTTTCGTTACCCTTTAAGAAGGAATATGACGTCACTTTCAGCTTATATCTGGAGTCTAAAAGACAACCATACCCAATATAAGTTACACTGGGAGATCCTAGCTAGAGCTAGATCGTATAACGGAAATAAAAGACCATTTGACCTCTGCGCCGCTGAGGCTCTGGAAATACTCTACGCCAAAGACCACATCTTAAACAAAAAATCTGAGGCAATTTCGGCTTGTAAAAATAAATTGCACAAAACTTTCCTGTATTACAGTCCCACATTATACCCTAACGGATAGTACGAACTATACGCGGATATTTTACGTCTTGATGTGGTAGCTAAGTATATGTTATGTTTATACCATTACTTATTTGTATAGGTAAGTATATATTACCTGTAGGTTTTGTGAAGGTACGTATATTTTCTCGTACGTATATTTGATTGTATATGGTATAGGCGTATATATTATATATTCTGGTACATATGCTTTTGGTTATGTGTATACGTATGTTTGTGTCTGTGTGAGTATGCGGGTTCGTACGTATGTAGGGTGTGTGTATATGTGTACTTTGTGTTTTGGTTGACGTACGTCTCTGAACATATGTGTATTTACATGTAGGTATGTGTGTGCGCTTGTTATATACGTATTTATTTATTTATATACGTTTATTTAATTATATGTATACACGCACACATATATATATATATTAATATATATATTTTTATATATATTTTTATGTGTATTTGGTGTATACATTCATATGCGTGTGGGTACAGGCGTTGCGTGGGTTCTGTATGTGC
>OZ024745.1:77363186-77455686 GCA_964016885.1 Eledone cirrhosa | reverse complement strand
ATGCCAAACCCATGACTTCCAAATATCTGATCCACCGAAACTCAGCTGTTTCGGACCATACCAAAATCAACATATTGATTGCGGATTTGGTACGGGTGATGAGAAACGTGTCCCGCATGTGCAACCCCAAAGAACTAGAGAGACACATACAACACTTCATCCACCGTATGCAGTTCTCTGGTTACAATCAGAGAGATAAAATCAGAGTGTATAGAGGAGCCAGAACCAAATGGGAAAAAATGGTAAATAATGACACAAATGGGACCTGCCCCTTGTATAGGAGCAAATTCTGGAATAGAATAGAAAGAACTAGGAATAAGGCTAATAGAATAAACTCATGGTATGATAGCAATAAATACCAGAGTGTAATGTTCATCGATACAACCCCTAGAGGTGAATTAGCTTACAAATTTAGAAGGGCCCTAGATAAACATAAACTCAATATTAAGATAGTAGAAAGACCAGGTACCTCCATAAAAACACTTATTAGCAAGACATACCCTTTTCAAAGACCTCCCTGTATAGATAAGAAATGTATAATCTGTAAATTAAGCCCCCATATTAACTGTAAAACTAGAAATGTAGTATATAGCATAAGATGTACTGAAGGACAATGTAGAGATAAAAATATAGTGTACATAGGTGAGACAGCTCGTAGTATAGGGGAACGGATAAATGAACACTGGCGAGACATTCAAGATAGTAAAGAATCATCTGTACTCTACCAACATGCTAAAATAGAATATAAGGGTAAATTAGAGAACATAGAAATAAAAATAGAATCTACACACAGAAAAGACGCAATGTTTAGACAAATCACAGAGGCAATAAACATAAATGAATTACAACCAAAATTAAATAGAAAACATGAGTGGAACAGCAACATCACAACTTACAATTAAGGATAAAATGAAAACACACATGCACATAGAACAAACAACCAACCAGTAACATGTAAATAAACAAATAAATAAACAAATATAAACACACACAGACACCTGGATGTAACACATGCGCAAACTAAGCACACAACACACACACAAAAACAAGATGGCATAGGACAGAACAAAGGAGAGGCACAAAAAACAAAGAAAAGAACCCCCAGTCACTGAAGAGGTCACAGAATGTGTGACGAAAGAACTTTGACAAGATATAAACAACCATCTGGTTGTGGAACCAACCAACCAACCGGAAATTTATAAATTCCTAAATTTATAAATTTATTATAATAAATTGAAGTGAAAGCAACTGGTGCGTGTGTTTCTTATTGGCAACATGACCCTCCCAAAGTATAACAATATCGGTTTCAACACACGTTTTCAGATAAAGAATCTTGCTAAACAAATTCAGAAACGAAATATATATATATAAGGCCTGACAGACCTTGACTATTGGGGTCGACTAAAAAAGCTCAAATTCTAATTTATTTCAATGCTGCTGAGCACTATATTATCTGCACGATGTGGAAAATATTCTATCAGCATTGGCCAAATGATGTTGTCATCATCTTTAAACTAGGCTTGAGCCCTGTGCTATCCATCCACAACAAAAATCAAACTCGCATCTCATAACATTACAGCACAATTATTTCACCTCAACTGGTCCCGCTCTCTTTAGTATTACACAAAAACACATAAAAACAGAAACAGATCCCATAAAATTCAAAATATCTTTGCACAAATTCCTCCAAGAAATTGCAGATAAGTCTCATACACCTGCATATGTCTCTGAAAACAATAACTCTCTACTTGAGTAAGCCATAGTGTCCAAATCATGATTTGAAATACTTCACCAATTGGTGCTATTAAGTTAGACATCTCCTGGGCCAATACTGGCCCAAAGTTATATATATAGATATAGATAGATAGATATGTTTCTTTTATTTGCCACAAGGGCATCAAAAGTGGGACAAGTACAATGGGGGGAGTTTACAAAACAAGGCGTCCTCAATAGGGAGGAGGCAATAACAATATATAAAAATAAAATAAAATATAACAAAAAATAGAATTATAACAAAATCCTCAATAGAGGATTTTGTTATAAAATATAACAAAAAATAAAATTTATAACAAAATCCTCAATAGAGAGGAGGCGCCTTGGGGGGTCGCACACACCCCCGAAAAAAGTGTGCAACCCTTTTCCTCAGGAGCACAGAGAGGGGGTGCTCCCTCGTTCCTTCCTCTTTTCCACCTACAGGCTCATGTAAAAGAAAGCCCATTCACACGGGCCATTCTCGCCGCTTTCACCCACCTTTCATAAAAACGACTGGGGTGCAGCACCTCTCTCTCCATCCTGATCCTTCTTCCGAAATGATATCGGAAGAAACGGACCAGTTGTTGGCCAGAGAGAAAGGTGCCTGACCTCAGTCCTTTCAGACGCGTCCACCATACAACCTCTTTCGCCATGGCTATTACGCACAGAAACACCGCCTCTCCTTCATCTTTGAAGGGGGGAGGCGGCTTGATTATTACAATAGACTCGGTGGTCAACCGGATCGGTCCCACCCTTGACAGCAGTTGTTCGACATAGCCCCACAGATCGGCTACGCCCGAGCGTGTGCAACGGTTTCCTCGTCGCACACGCATCTGGGACAGATCTTTTTGGCGGGGTCCCTACCCGGGCGCCCGTGTCTGTAGAGCCTTTCTCGAACGGGTAAAGCTCCTCGGTAGCACTGCCAGGCCAGGGACTTCTGGAAGTTGTCCATAGGTCCCGGGCTGAATGTCCTACCGAACAGGCTGGCCAGTTCGTCCTCATAGATAGATAGATAGATAGATAGATAAACATCACCTCGGATTCCTCTTAAACTAAGCTTCTCCCTCAGTTCATCTAAGCTCTGAAATCTAATAGTCTGTCATGTAGTTACATCTCTGGTTTGAATTTTTTAACTCAAACAGTTTCGGTTGAATCTGTGTTTAATCCTTTCATTACCATATATTTAATAAAAGATGATGCCTACTATTTTTAAATCATTTTGAAAATAATCAAGGATTTGAAAGGATTTACTAATATAACTAACTTCCTGATTGTTAAGCTGTTGTTTGGAACATAACTAAACAAACAGTCATACAAAAATTTATGATGGAAGATTTTAGATAAATCATATATTTTAAAATAGTGATGGACAGGCAGAACCATTAGAGTGCCAGAGGAAATGCTTTGCAGCATTGGTTCGAGCTTTACATTTTGAGTTCAAATCCTACCAGGGTGGATGAAATAAAGTAACAGCCAAGAACTGATATCTGCCAGATGGAGCTAACACATAAGGAGTCCTTTGTTGGCTTGGAAGCCAAGGGAAAATTGGCTACTATTTCTAAAATATTGAGCAATCATGTAGAGATTCATTTGCAGTGCTAGTTATGTCGCGTGATAATTATCAGTGACTTGATTCAAGACTCATAACATATGTATTGTTATTGCTGTTCAATAGTTCTAGATAGGTCAAATAGATAAATAGATTAGAATTATATTTAGATTGAGAAAAAAGAATGGAATGTAAAATAAGAAAACATTTTTTTTTTAAACCGGAAAAGAAAGGAAATGGCAAGAGCAACAGCAAAAGTGTTAAGGCTATTTCCCCCCTGTTGAAGCATAGGGTTAACTTGGCTGGCCTATGCAAGACTTCATGTTTATCAAGACATCCTTAGCCTATTGAATATCTGAGAGTGATATGGGGCCCAACATAATGGCTATGCCATACAATAATCATATCCAGGGATATTCTAAACATAAATTTATTGTGTGCAGTTTGTGAATGATACAACAATACAGTATAAAGGGTTGTATTTATGAAAAAGATACTTTACTCATGTGGCCTCAGACAAACTAGTTGGAAAGCAGACACTAGGCAGCTAGATATAAGTTAACTAATTAGTATATATCTATCTTATCCGGGTCTGTATCACACACACACTTTCTCTCTCTCTCTCTTTATATATATATATATATAGCTATTCGTTTTATAAACAGAAATCCTCAGAGAAAATATTTTCTAAAGCGAATGAGTAAAAGAGAAAAAAAGAGTAAAAACTAGATTAAAAAAGATGGAAACAAGAAAATTATTCTAGTTTATATGTCTTTCAGAGTTTATAGAGAACAGCTATATTAAATCAGGAAGATGTATCAATGTTCAAAGATTTTATCAGTAATAGCTTGAGCTTATTCAAATTAAGGATTAATTTGATAAATCAAGCTTAGGCAAGGAATTAGGGATCAGACATCTTCAATTAATTAGCTATTATATATGAGCAGATTGGAAACCAATAAGTGATGGGAGAAACCTATCAAATTAGATTTTGATTTCTATTTCACAAAACACTAATTATTATTGTGGCCCAAAAAGAAATCATTATTGTAATAGTAATTGTGGTGGTGGTGTCGGTGGCAGTAAGCAGTACCAACAGCAGCAGCAATTGTAATAGTAGTAGTAGTAGTAATAGTAGTAGAGTTGGTAGTGGTAGTAGTAGTAGCAGTTTGGGTAATCATTCCATGTAATAGCTGACTTAAAATTAGATATTGTTTTCAGAAGAAAATTTCATACACAATAAAATGAATACCATTACAGGTATTTAAGGAAATAATTTTACATTTAATCAATAACAACAGCATCCATCACTGCAACTGCCATCATAGCATCATCATCATCATAAATGTCAACATCCTAGTACTCATAAAAAGCTATCTCAGAAATCTTGCAGATTAGTATATTTGATGATTCCTTCTCCTGTCTCTATTATCATTTACTTTCAGAGGACTAACATTATAAAAATCCAGTTTATGTATTCCATGCCCTAATCCTGTCTAACTATTATGAGTGATTTAGGGTAAGAGTAAGTTCCAGACAAATTGTATTTATAACACAATTTTGGTTTAATGTTGAAGCTCCACTTACATGTGAATTTTATAATTAGTACTCATACTGTCAATGAATGGATGTCTTTATTTTTTTTTTATGCTCAGATTTGCTGAAGCATGGAACAAAATACCTGCAGTTGTTAGCTGTTGGGACACTGCCTCCTTCAAAACTTCCATACTTCCCGAAATTCACCAACACTACACCTGATATCCCCCCTCCATACATACACACACGTGTCTGTGTGTATATCATGATTCATACACTGTTCTCTTTTCTGACATTTGTAAATTATTCTATGTACTATACATGCACTTTTGATGAGTTGTTGTGTACCTGAGCACTGTACACAATAAATTTCATTATTTTTGTCAAATTCTGGGCAATAACATGTTTATTCCTCTCTAAGTCATTATTAAACAGTAGTGCAAAACATTTTTATTTTACACCAGAATATGAAAAGAAAAAAAAAATTTGAGATAAGTGTCGACTACTTTTATCTAACAGCCTGTGAGTTTATTCCTAGTTAATAGTATGGAAAATTGTAAGCTATATTTGGCTGAATTACCCTCAATACAAACAGATTACACTATGATCATCATTTTACATTCATTTTTCCATGCTGGCATGGCTAGAATGCATTGTTGCAGATCAAGTCAGTATTTATTAAGAGCTCCTGTCCTAGATAGGTTGGAGACCATATCTCACTAAATGCACTCTATTTTGGCATCATTTCTAACTTTTTAAGGCTAGCCACTTTGCAAAGTGTACTGGATGCATTTTATCATAGCACCAGCACTAGAGAGGATGTTATATTCTTGATGCAACTGAAGAGTCCTTTCTAATCTATGTTGTTACTGTTCCAATGCCAACCATTTTACAAAGTGTAGTAGTGGTTGCCTTTTATAATGGCAACAACACTAGAAAGGTTGCTTTGTTCCAAAGCAAGCATGATCAAGACTGAAATTAGAAGGAGTGTGGTGGTTAAAGGGGACACAAGGGACTAACCATGTTCTGAGGCAAACTTGATCACAAGTGATGACAGAAGTAGATAAGGAGACTAAGACAAACATAAATGTACAGTTGGATGTCTTTCATTGAGGTACCAACACTTGAGAGGTGTTGAAATTTTCCAAGGCATTCCTAAGTGAGTCTATAACACATTTTTTAACCAAAATCATTACCTTTACTCTCATCAAACTGAAACAGTTTTTTTCTAATTGATACAGTAAATGTTTCTTATATCTAGATATTATCTTGTCTTAGTTTTACATTTAGCTTCCTTTATATTTACACTAGATTACCAACTTCTTTCAATTTTTTGTTTTTAACTCAGTTTCAATAAACTTATTTTTTAACTTAACATAATCATTAAAAACTAGGGTGGAAGCATTTCATTCTTAGGATAATGCTGTAATGAATAACAACATTAATTTACGAGTGTATTCTGCTTGATGGAAAGGTCACTACAATATATATTAACCCCTTGCGATGAAAAAAGTGAACAGAATCACTTGCAGAAATTGAACCATGACACTCTCATGTGCCAGAAAAGCATGTTATCACTACACCAAGGAAAATCCTTTTTTCCATCTTAAGAGGTTATATCCATGATTTTATTTAATATAATAGTTAATATATGTTGTAGTAGTCTTTGCATCAAGCAAAAGATATTCTTAATTTCAATCTTACTATATGCTCCTTACTTAGTTTAAATAAACTGGTTAGGAGAAAAACTAATAAATTTCAAAATCCTTATTGTCTAAATTTGTGATTTCATCTAACTCTTGAAATTAAAATGAAAATGTGTAGTCAGAATTGCAAAAGAAAGTTGTGAGGATAGAATTAGTTTACCTATAGCTAATTTAAAGCCTTTTGATGATAATTTAAAAAAAAAAACTTTACAAAATATTCAATACTTGCATGAAGGGGATATCCAATGGCAAATTTGGGCAATTATAAGATGCAGTTGTTTTTACAAAAACATGCTTTTCTTATCTTACTTCTAACTACACAGACATAAAATAGACATGCCACTTGTTTTCAGTCAGTCAGATTGAAACAAGCCATGTTTTGTACCATGTCTATTAATAATAATAATGAAATATTGTGTACAACACAATAAGTAGAGTCTGCTTTAAACTCGTGACCATATATGTAATCAGTAGTCAAAAATTGTTTCACAGCCACCATGTTTTATTTTCTAATCATTATGCTTCAATAATTTCTCATTTCAACATAAGGCTACAGTTTGTGGATAAGGGAGTATAGTTGACTGAATCAATCCCAATATATAACAGGTATTTATTTTATAATGAAAGGTGAAGTTAACATTGACAAGATTTGAATTCAGAACATACAGCAATGAGCTTAAACACTACACTGTTTCTGCCATGTCATCAACCTAAAGAGGCACTATGCCCGTTAATAATTTAACATAATTTCTAACATTAGAACAAGGACATACATTGAGGGGAAGTATACTTGACAAAATTAACCACAGTACTTGACTATAAATTATATTTTATCAGTCTCAGAAAGACAGAAGATAAAGTTAATATTAGTGGGATTTGAGCTTGGAACATAGAGAGACAAATAGTTTTTAGTACAGCACTCTATATTTTATGCCACATCACTGCTTTTTAAATAATAATGAATATCAAAGATTAAAAATACAATGAAATAAAAAGCAATTCCTTTTGATTTAACTTATTAAATTGACTGAAGCTTATTATCAATATATATATTGTTTCAAAGTAAAGTACTAAATACACAGAATATATGTGTTAAATAAAAAAAATAATGTTTTAACATCATGATAGATGACTATAAAAAATATTCCACGAAAACAAATTAAATAATTAATTTATAATTTGGTAATTAAATAAATAATAGATAAAATAACTCTTCTTGGCAGACAATATACTTATGAACCAGTTAGTTCATCAATATCTTGTGGCTCAATCTACACATTCATAGAATAGAAAATGCTTGTAGCAATAATTAGGTTGGAGTAGACCGTTCATTCAACTGAATTTACACAGGATTTTTCACTATAAATTCTTATTTACTTTATCAGTCTCTGAAAGATATATTTCACAGTAGATGAAGTATTAAGCAGTTGAGAGGTATCTCACTAACTTCATAGGAACAAATGCCAGTTTATTATAGAATTTACTTTCAGCACAACAATCTAATGAAATATTCACGAAATACTAATGAAATGCTTATCAGTAATAAATTATCTCAACTGCAGCTCCCCACAGTACCTATTAAGAATTAGGTGGCATATTGAGAGTTAAGTATCTTCACCAGTGACACATAGCAATAGCATGCCAGCATGGAAAGTGGATGTAAAATGATGATGATGATGATGATGATGATGATGATGATGATGATGGTGATGATGATGATGATGATGATGATGATGGTGGTGATGATGAAAAAGCTGTTACCAGCAGCACCTTACCACAGTCATTCAATTTGCATGAAATAACAGATAAATTTTCCTCAAATCACACCATATCATAATAAAAAGAAGTACATATTAGATAATGTAGTCCTATATACTTCTAAAATGATGGGATAGTCATGGGTTAGGTATGCTTAGTCGAGGTTGAACAGAGGCTAAACAACAACATAATAAAATAGCAAAGTGCATTGCTATGTAAATTGTCAAATCTCTATTTTAAAAACTTATTTTGTGTTTAGTTTACAGTTACATTTTCCAAATGCTAACCAATATGCCTAACAAAAAAAAACAAAAAAAACACAGGATGATTCTGGGTAGGAACATACCAACATAGAACAGCATTCAATCAAACTTAGGGCACAACTGAAACAGTAGTAGAATACTAACTTAGATTATATGATTGACAAACAGTTTACTGACTAAGAATTTTTTAGTTCAAATCCAAGCAAAGTTTTCTTTATAAGTTCAACAAAAAAATCCAGTAATACAGTGAACAACATAGTTAAAAAATGACCATCTCTTCAATTCAACTTTCACTGAGACAGGGGCCATACACATATCTAGTTACTGAACCAAGCAATTCATATGAAGTTGGTTAGAAAACCAAATTATTTCTGTCAATAATCCACCACTACTAGAATTTATCTCAGTTTCCAAAGTCTAAAGGCATAATAACATTTGGATTGGCAATATCGGTAGAGGGTCGGACGCCATGCTTTCCAGCATAGTTACGTCCCTTTACGATCTGAGTTCAAATCCCGCCGAGGTTGACTTTGCCTTTCATCCTTACGGGGTCGATAAAATAAAGTACCAGTAATGAACTGGGTAATTGCTGGCCTTGTGCCTAAAGTAGAAACAAATATTTGAATAGGATTTACTCACAGAAACATTACTCATGTTATTTCTCCAATCTACAGTAGGTTTTGATATCAGAACAATTGTCAAGGGGATTTTTAGAGGGCATAACAACATCTCTAGAGTTAGAGATCTACATGATAAGTGCACCAGTAAACTCTGTAAAGTGGTTGGTGAGAGGAAGGGCATCAAGTCATTGAAAACTTACTTAATAAAGAGTTCAGAGGACACTTCAGTTGTGTCATAAACCTGAAAATCTCTCAAGTATTGGTGATCTACAAAATAAACGTACCACATACACTCTGTAAAGTGGGTGATGATAAGAAGGGCAACCAGTCAGTGAAAGCCTGCTAAACAGAGGGTCGGGAAGACTCTTCAGCTATGTCAAAGACATGACAACTTCCCTAATGCTGGTGTCACAATAAAATGCACTCAGTATTGTATGTCAAGCTCCTACTCCACCTGGAGATCATAGGCTTTGCCTGAATACTGACTCATCTGTGATGGTACCACCCTTGCTAGCAGGGAAAATGGACATTAAATGATGATGATGATGACGATGATAATGATGATGATAATGACAATATTACTGCTACATATAGATAGCTGTGAACTGGAAGACTTAATTGTACTCATTTACAGGACTAGTGAATATTACATCACTTTGCAGGGGTTAAAACTAGTAAATATATAAACTGACAACATTTTGACTGAGATTCTGATATCAGATCAACTCAGTTAATTACAATTGTAATTTATTTACAAATTTATAAAAAAAATCTAAATGTCATAAATTCCAGTCTCTTTATGTGAAAAATGTATATCATTAACACGGTAGTGTTGCTGAAGACCAGGTATTTGGATTTACTTATACTGCATTTTTGGTAATAATATTTTATAATTACCCTCTAAAATATTTTTCTCATTTCAGTAAGACCTACAAGAGTAGAAATAGTTTTCATTTTCTCTGCCAGAATATAAAGAAGCCAATGTACACAAGAGATATTAAGCTTCTCAACCAATTGGTGCGAAAAAAATAGTAACTGGATACATGTGATTTAGCTTCACACATCATAAATTACTTCACTTACTAACATACAAACCTTATATATATATATATTTTATTTTTTCAATAAATTATCTTTTGACTAAAAGATTCAGAATACAAAGGAGACATATAGAATATGGTATGAAAAAATTACTTACCAAATTGTAGATTCCAAGAAAAAATGCTTCCAATCCACTGCAATTCTGAAAAATATAATAGAATTCCAATCAAATTAAATCTACAGAATTTCTAAATGCTATATTTTAACTCAAACTTACTTCTTCGATTCAAGGTAGTTTTATGATGATTAGTACTTTTACATCAATCATTTAAAACTGCTACACATTGGGTATGTCTGCCTTATAACCATACAACCTACATATGTTATTTATTCATTATTTTTCATGTAAGTCTTGAATTCTAATAGTATTATGCAAGTTATTGGGAATAACCCTTTCTTATGAACTTGTGTCACACACTATTTTGGATATTTTCAGCATCCTAATATCTATTCCTTCCAAGCTTTCATATCATTTATGACCATTTAAACTATGTAGGTTTCAATTTCATTTGTCTGTTTTGTCTGGTCCCCCTCTCTCTCATGCATTCTCTTAATTCAGCAATCCTTCAAAGTAATATTTCCATGCTTCTCTCTTTTTGACACCAATAATAGTGATTGTGCCACTGTTATTGTACACAGATTTTCCACCAATAACATCCTAATTCATACTGACATATTGCTTTACAATTTGGAATACCTAATATCTCAAATTTTCATATTGAAGAACATTTGTAAAACTCTTACTTTACACTTCTTTCCTTTCTAAATATACCTGATGTTTAGCATCTCTTCAACCAAGTTGATATTGTTCTTTGCTTCCCCTTCTATTTTTTCAGACCAGTCTCCTAGCTGTTATGGCTCTATCTGCCATATCAATTCACTACCATGTCATTCACCTACTGCCTCTATCCATAGACCTTGTGGGTGACACAAAACAGATTGTCTCATAGAAAATCTTATTTGTCTTTTATGTTATAGGTCTCCATCATCTCCTTCAAATACACTGTCAACAAGTAATTTGTCAAATCTATTTCTGGTCAAGAGATCTTTCAGCTTTAACAATTTCTTTCTACAAATTGTTTTGTATCTCGGTATCTATCCATCTAGATCTTACTCTAATGTCACTAATCTCTAGTCCATGTTGAGTGGTTCAATCTTCATTAGAGAAAGATTTATGATCTGTCTATACCAGGGGTCGGCAACCTCCCGGCTCGCGGGCCACATCTGGCCCTCGAGTGATTTTTGTCCGGCCCGCCATCTTACACTGGACACTAATTATCTAATTAGTACCGAATACAGATACAGTAGTTCACTTCAAGTTTGTGCCGACCTGATGCCCATCACAAATCGCTGTTCATACCGTATATATTTACAGATACCATTGTAACCTTATTATATTTTCCATTTATTATTATTTCCTCTTATCCATCTTTTTCTGGGCTTTCCGCCAAGCCTTATATCACCTGTATTATTATTTCCTGTGATTTCATGTATGTGTTTTTGTTCCAGTCAACAAACACAAATGTTGGCTGGAAATATGCCTTTTCGTCAGCGACTGGAAGGTATACTACCTTACGGTTCGCATGACTCACTTTTATACCCATATTGTCATTCAATAAAATCACTCGTGAATTATTGTCGTCTTCGTTTGCCAGACCTTACCTGTGCCCCCTGGCACAAGGTAAAGCTGTCCTAGGAAAAATTACTTCGTTCCCTCCTCCCCAGAGTATTTTCATTTGAGTTTGTTGTCTGGTGGTATAACAACTATAGTGTAGGTATCTTTATTCGATAATAACGTTTATTTAATTATTTGTGATAAATTGTGTGAATTATTATTATTAGAATTGGAGGTGCCACGGCATAAAAGCACCCAGCACTCACTGTAAATGAGGTTGGTGTTAGGAAGGGCATCCAGCTGTAGAAATCAAGCCAGAATCAGTTCCCGTCCCACCCTTGCTAGCAGGGAAAAGCGGATGTAAAATGAAATGATGATATAAAATTGGAAACTCTGCTTCGAAGAATCGAGACGTATCTGAGGATTGCGGTTTCAGAGTCAGGTTTGATCATTGCATCGATCGTGCCTCGAGCTGGTTGCCAGAGAAACGATTGTAAATGTCTAATAAGTTTTATTCGTCACACCATTGATTCTTCGTTTCTTATGTGATATATATATATATATATATATTAATATATTACATGAATACACCAAATTCCATGATTGAAGGATCAATATTTATTATGTAACTTATCGGGCAACATCTCTATAAGTCATATGATAAATATTGGTCCTTCAATTATGGAATTTGGTGTATTAATGTAATTTATTAATTTCTATATAAATACTCCAGGAATTACCACGCTGACATATATGGTGTGTGTGTATATATATACATATATATAAAAATGAGAGAACTCACCACTAGAACAGCTGCTAAAACAGCTAAATACTGTCTTTGACAGGTGAGTTTTCTCATTTTTATATATATTCACTCTCACTTCATCTCATTCAGAGACAATATTGTTTTGCATATTTATATAAATATATATTATTGTTAAAGTTGGCTATTTTTTCAAAACTTGAAATTTCATGACATAGAGTTGTTTATCAGATGGCATAACATGGTAGGTTTTATGATTATTCACACATACATCCGTCCAGACCCATGCTAGCATGGAAGATGGGCGTTGAACGATGATGATGATGACATCACACACACACACAACAAAATATCAATTGAAAGTTCTATAGTTGCATGAGATAAAGCAGATCTGACAGATTTGGAAAATATTTTTTAGTTATTTTTGCTTGCAATTCATCCTAAATAAATTAACATCTTTAAATGATTTACTAGTCATTTCCATGCATAAAGCCTCATAAAAATGACGTAAAAAAAATATTTATAGATAAACTATCTTTCAAAATGCCCTTAATCCACTGGAGATATAGATACACTCTTAGTTTTTCTTCATGATCATTATATTATCAGCTGAGCAGTTGTAGTACCAACATGGTATAGAACTAGTTTCACTTCTAAACACCAAAGAAAGCTACTTCATAGAAGTAAAATTTACATTCAGATTTACAACATAAAAATGGTGCTATAAAAAATTCATCTTTCATTAATAGGACTCATAAATACAACCAGAGTTTAAGGTAAATTTTTACAATTTCAATAAATATCCTAATAAAACAGATTTCTCTATTTTCAAAAATGAATTTGCAATTTATAAAATATTTCATATTAAAACATTTTGAAGAATATCAAACATAATAATATAAAACTTGAATTTTGCTCAATATTAAATGCAAGGTAGGAAATTGTTCGTATTAGTTACTAAGATATATTCTTTCTTTCTCTTGTTAAATAGATATCTATATATATAAAACTGAGGATGTCTGTCTGTGTGTGTGTGTCTGTGAGTTTGAATCCCTAAAACTCGAGAAGTACCCAACCGATTTTTTTCAAACTTTACATGTGTATTACTTATGTTTCAGGGAGTGTTATGCACATTAAAAAATTCAACTTTCTGATCCCCTGGGGCCTGCATTAGGTGAAAACTGCGTTTTTTTCAGCTTTTTAAGGGTTTTTTGAGGCGTTACATCAGACCTGTTTCCTTGAAATTCTAACTATGTATTAATCAGTCTCTTCTTCATACTGTGAGCAAAGAAAATCCAACTTTGTTATGGCCTAGGGCCCGCATTAGATGAAAAACTTCATTTTTTCAGCTTTTTTGAGGCGTTACGTCTAGCCGATTTTCCTGAAATTTCAAGGCATATTATGCACATAAAAAAAATTCATTTTCTTGATCCCCTAGGGCCCGCATTAGGTGAAAACCTACATTTTTCCTGCTTCATCGAAGAAAATCTTAAAGATTATCTAGCCATCAGAGTATTTGGTTTATTTTCTTTACATATTGTCCAGACATGCAGTTTTTCCACGATTAGGTCTGTTGGCGGCCCGCGTTCCAAAATACCTTATCCCGTGCAACGCCGGGTACCACTGCTAGTTAAATATAAAACAGTGTTGAATACAAAATATATATATCTATTAGTTTACACTATTCATTTCAATTCTGGTACAACTTGTTAAAGCAATTAAATGACTGGGGTGAATTCACTACAACTATTTCATTGCCATTTAAACCAAAGTAATTATATCATGGGTTTTAAACTCCATAGACCTTTTTCAATTCCTCAGCATAAGTCATGCATATGAATAATTTTTAATACTATATGTGGACCATCAGTTTTGACAATGCAGACACACTAGTGTCTGTGGGTGTGTGATGGACCAAGTTATGCATTGCAAATTAGGAATGGAATCAAGTGAGATGAGATACAGTTCTCACTGATCAGACAGTGAGAGGTATTTAGCTAAGAGTAAGGCACTATATCTAGCATTTGTTGATCTGGAGAAGCCCTTTGACAGGTTCCCACAGTCTATAATCTGGAGGGCACTTAGGAAGCTAGGTGTAGATGAATGGCTTGTGAGGGCCATGCTGGCCATGTATAGAGGAGCAACCAGCATAGTGAGAGTTGGCAATAAGTACAGTGATGAATTTGAAGTGCAGGTTTTGACCAGGGATCACTCCTGTTTATCATTGTGATTCAGGCCATCACTGAGGAATTTAAAACTAGCACTCCATTGGAGCTCCTATATGCTCAAGACCCAGTCCTCATAGCTGAATCCATAAGAGAGTTAGAAGCAAAATTTCAAGCATAGAAGAAAAAGCTGAGGCACCTATAAGTAAATTTAACAAAGATGAAAGTTTTAATAAGTAGAAAATAAAAAAGGATAGTGATACCATCAGAAAAGTGGCCTTGTTTGATATGTCAGAAAAGAGTCGGCAGAAATTCCATAAGGTGCACTCAATGTAGACTATGGACACACAAAAAATGTAGTGGGAGTGCAGGTAGACTAATGGAAAAGATAGACTTTATATGAGGCAGATGCACAGGGAAAGCAAGCACAAAAAGAACACATGAAATAGATTCTCTCAGTTGCCAGAGGAGTTCCATAGAAGTTAATGACAGCTTTTGCTACTTAGGCAAAAGTAGAAGCCCAAGGCAATAGTAGAAGACACTTGCCAATACTGCCATGCAGTGGAACTGAACCCAATACCACATGGCTGCAAAATAAACGTTTTAAACATACAGTCATGCCTGCATCAATGATATATGTCTGCTGTTATAAACATTAACTTCAGGCTGCAGAGAGCTGAGTGAATTATGAATTGAAAACCAAATGTGATATTAGTGGAGGTTAAGTGTTGTTACTGTTTAGTCCCAGATCAGCCCTGATCCAACAAATCTAAGGTGTTCAAGCTAACTTTAGGTTTAGTTGAGAAAATGCCAAGTGTGGTTTAACAGACTAGCATGCAAAAATAGACAAGATGGCAAAATGTTTGTCTGGCTAGTTTCTCTTTACTAGCATCAGTTAAAAATACAAACACACAATGAACACTGCCTTATACTATTCACAAAAGACACTGCTTATGAGTCTCAAATGATTTTTTTAAATAATCAATAATTTGGAGAGTTTTAGTAATATAACTAACGTTTTCATTATTAAGCTGTGTGGAACTTAATTTAAATGCTCTTAAATAAAACTATAATGGAGGGTTTTTAGATAAATGAATACAATCACATATCATAGAACCAAAGACAGTTTCAGGTGGATTGATATCAACAGTATTAAAACAGAATCTAACAGCAAATTACATATGATTAAATTATACTCAATTTACTAAATACAATGAATTTGAACTTATAAATGATTTTCATATCAACTTAACTGTCTATATCATGTGGTAATATCAGTGAATACAAAAACGAAACATTACATGAGAAAAATTATGTAAAAAAAAATTAATGAGAGATTTATTTTATTTCATTTTTGTTCCAAGTTAAAATTCTGACATTTAAAGAAAAAATATTTTTAAAAATTTCAATTTGTATTTTTTAAAAAAATCATTAAGTTTCATTGGACTATGTATGTTAATAATCCTTAATCATTGTGCTATTTTATAAGACATAAGACCTAAGTGTGACACTAACAATAATCATTTACAGATCATTTAAGGTTTTCATCCATCAGAGATTATGTGATTTTAATTGTTTTGTTTTTTGTTTCTGTCCTTTTTTATTTCTTTTTATCTTGTCATTAAACAGTTTCTAACAGATAACAATTATGAACTAAATCAACATAAAGCTAACTTAAGCTCTGAAGGGTCATCATCAGAAAGCTGATTAAGAATTAAATAAGGTATATTTTTTTAACATGCTCCCATCTGACTTTTTTCGTACTAATCCATGTTAATCATCTGGAATTTTAAACAAAATTAAATGGTGACACATATTATATTTAATTATTTTGTAAGCATATATACTACTTAATCTCAAAGTTCAACAAGAAACACACACACACAAAATTAATCTAAAATCCTATTTAGATATTTCAAAGGTTAATATTTTAAAACAATAGAGAAAATGATATGATAAGTTGCTAAAGAGAGATGTAAGCTTTCAATGAGTCAAGTTAGCATTTCCTAGTTGAAGCCTTTTCACAGTAATTACAAAGCCAACAAATTACCCACTGAAAAGTGTATCAACACTAGAACTTCTCATTTTGTTGGTAAATTATAAAGCATATCAAACATTATATGATATATATTTAAAATTTGTGCATCCCAATGCAAAAGACCATAATAATAATTGTTTCTACATTTGGCACAAGGCCAGCAATTTGAAGGGAAGGGGAAAGTCAACTAAATCAACCTCAGTGCATTACTGGTGCTTTATTTAATCGACCCTGTAAGGACGAAGGGCAAAGCTAACCTTGGCAGGATTTGAACTCAGAATGTAAAGAGCCATAACGAAATACTGCAAAGCATTTTCTCTGATGCTCCACTGATTCTGCCAATCCATCACCCTAAATAACCATAATAATAATAGTTGATCACTATAAATAATAGTTGAGAAAATCAAGTACAGTACCCCTGGAGACAGAAAAAAGTGGCAGAGACACCTTCAAAGAATAGAATCTTACATCTCTTGGATGCTAGGCAAGTACGTTAACCATTATACTAAAGAGCCACTAGCCACTAATTCCATCTATTTAGAAGCCTGTATTTTAAGCCTGTAGCTAGAAGATTAAATAATGGTTGAATTAAGAAGCACCGAGAAAATCTGAAATTTGAAATGTGTGCATCCTAACACAAATAGCCATAATAATAATTGTTTCTACTATTAGCACAAGGCCAGCAATTACCCAGTACATTACTGGTACTTTATTTTATCGACCCCATAAGGATGAAAGGCAACGTTAACCTTGGCGGGATTTGAACTCAGAATGGCAAGGGCCATAACTCTATGCGTCAAAGCATGGCGTCCGACCCTCTACCGATACTGCCAATTCACCGCCTATGGTCATAATAATAATATTAGTTGATCACTATCAATAAAAGTTGAGAAAATCAGGTAAACCACCCCTGGAGACAGAAAAAAGTGGACAGTAGTGCCTACAAGGAATCGAACCCCGCATCACTCAGATGCTAGGTGAGTGTGTCAACCACTATGCTAAAGAGCTGCTGGCCACTAATTCTATCTATCTAGAAGATTTTAAGCATGTAATAAGAAGTGCAAACAATGGTTGACTTAAGAAGTATTGGGAAAATGTGAAATGACCATAAAAAAAATAGTCAAACACTATAAATAATAGTTGCAAAAAATATTCCTAGAGATGTAATAGTTATTTGCATGAGGATGCACACATTTCAAATTTTTTCAATGCTTAAGTCAGTTATTGTTTATACTTCTAGCTACAGGCTTAAAATCTTCTACATAGATGGAAATCAGTGGCTAGCAGCTCTTTAGCATAATAATGTACTCACCTGGCATCCAAGAGCTATATGGTTCTATTCCTTGCAGCTGCCTCTATCCACATTTTTATGCATTTTCCTCAAATATCATTTATAGTAATTAACTACTATTATTATGACCATATGCGGTGGATTGGCAGTATCAGTAGAGGGCCACACGCCATGCTTTGCAGCATAGAGTTACGGCCATTTACGGTCTGAATACAAATCCCGCCGAGGTTAACTTTACCTTTTATCCTTATGGGGGTCAATAAAATAAAGCACCAGTAATGTAGTGGGATAATTGCTGGCCTTGTACCAAAAGTAGAAACAATTATTATGACCATTTACATTGGGATGCACACATTTCAAATTTTCCTAATGCTTTCTAAGTCAAACACTGTTTATAATATCTATATATCTAAAACAAAGAATGTCTGTCTGTCTGATTCCCTAAAACTCGAGAACCACCCAACCGATGTTTTTCAAACTTTACACATGTAATACTAATGGTCGTGTGAGTGTTTTGAGCAAATAATATTTCAAATTTTCAATGGCCTAGGGACTGTATTAGGCACCGTTTAGCGATCTGTCTATCTTTCTTAGTCTGTCTTTTTAGATAGATACATAGCTATAATGTCACGCCCTTATAATATCTGTCTGTATGTCTAGCTGTCTGCATTACAACATTGATTTCGCTATCTGTGTGTGTGTGTATATATGTATATATATAGTGTGTGTATATATATACATATATATATAGTGTGTAATGTTTTTCGAAATATTTACTTCTGCGTTCACAAATTGATTTTTTTAGTTTCAGAAGATCTCATTAAGGGTGAAAGCAGCGATTCTTCACTTAAACTTTAATATGTTATTTTAATATATATAATTATATATTCGTGTACAGATGTTTTTGCATACACAATAACAAAATATAAACAAACGTATTTATTTCACGAGGCTCAACAGCAGCAAAAACAACAACCAAAAAGAGAGGGAACGCTTTTGAAAAATCTTAATGGAAAATTATTTGCCTATTCACCCAAGGCGACTTCACTTTTTATTAGGACTTCTGCATCAATTGGTGAACATACGACGAAACTGTTTCAGAAAGGAGGGATAAACATGCCAATCTATGTTTAGAATCCTGAGCAATGCTGAACCATTCAGCTAGTAATATATTAAAGGGTCATGATACAATGGATGTTTTACATATTGTGTTTGAGACATCACTAAATTCAAACTTTAAGATCAAACTTTTCCTTTTAATTCATCTGTTCATCAATAAAATAAGTGTATAAATAAGATGAGATATTTTTGCAGAATGATTAACTCATTCATTACCATATTTCAAATGAAAGACACTACTTAGGATTCTTAAATAACTTTGCAATCAATCAAGAATTTGGAGAGATCTAATTATATAACTAACTTTCTCATTTTTAAATTGGTATTTGAAACATAACAACAGTTCTGACATAAAATTGTGGTGGAAGGTTTTTCGATAAATATAAACACTTTAAAACAAACAGCTTTGTGTCATAGAACCAGTGGTGGTTTCAGATGGCTTGTTAATGAAACGGTTAAAAACCATAATGAATCAATTTGACAAACTATAAATTCCCATGTAAAATTTAGATCAATCTAATGCTGCTAAATGTAACACTCACATACACATGCGCAGTAAAGTCACGGAAAATATGGAGAAAATGTAAAGTGTTTGGGTGGATGGTATCTCCCAAATAATTATCCAGCGAAAGGCATTCAGTTCATTTAATCAGTTGAAACAAAAAGTTGAGTAAATCACTCAAATGTTTGATGCTTCTTGTGGATGGTTTAAATAGTTCAAGAAGCATCTAATCTATATAAGATTTAGATAACATGGGAAGTCAGCAAGTGCTGACATACAGGAGGGAATTTCCAGTACAATTGAAAGGAATGAGGTAAATATCTATTAAATATAGATTTTAATGTAGATAGGTGTGAGCTATTTTGGAAATGTGTATCCACTAAACTAGGCAGCGAATTAGTAGTCATTAAGGCATTGAATTAAAAAGGCCTATCTGTTCAGGTTTACTGCACTCTGAGCTCAAATTTATAAATAGGATCTATAAATAAAGTGTCAATCCAACACTGGAGTCAATTCTCTCTCTCTCTCTATCTATCTATCTCTCTCTCTTTCTTTGGGAGAAATCAGCTGGTCTTTTGCCTGAAGAATGGGTTCCACCAGATTTAAAATACCCAAGATACTTTATGTGAGGATGACATCATATGATTTCATCAGGAGTTCAGGACTCTCTCTATCCTCTAAAACTATAATCTTGAAAGAAGAAAAAAGGTACCAGGGTATAAAGCAGCATAAATATTGTCTTAAGTTGTTATTAGGAGCAAAGGTCATTGAATGCTTTAAGAGAGCAATAAAAGGCACCTTCAAATCTAGTTTGTTATATGATTGTCCATACATACTTTTTTCTGTCCATCTACTATCAGTTACATCCATCTTCAAACGTTTGTACTGTGTTTTTTCTTTGCAATCTTCTATTTTGCACATCCCTGACCTTCTTACTTCCAACAACAGCAGTTCTGGGGAATTTTTTATGTACCACACCATGTTATTTTCTTCTGTTCTAATGCTGTCTTCACATCCCATCTGTCCTTTCCTCCTCTTTTTTCTTGGATCATATAATCTGTCTGTGTTGCACTTTGGGTGAAATACTCCATATCTAGTCAATATCTTTTTTTTGTCTTTTCGGTCTAAACTGTTTATAGCCCTTCCACTGTCCATGTGATCACTCCGCCCCATATCTAAGAAGATGCCACCCATGTATTGATAGGTTCCATCTTATACCGTCCATTCAGTTTTGACTTAAGAATAAGTCTCAATCTGCGATTGTATTCAACATTAAAATTTGTTGACATTTCTTCCTGCATTATCCTATCAACTTTCTATATCCCTAAGTATTTATAACCTCCCTCTTCTATTTACTTCATAACCTTTCTTAATGGCAGCACCAACACCTCAATGCTTTTAATTTTGCCTCTGTTCAAGATTAATACACTTCAGTTTTTTAATCCAAACTCCATTCTGATGTCAGCACTAAATGTATAGACTGTAACAACGAGGGAGCCAAGCTGGGATTCATTCTTACCATAAAGCTTGAGGTCATCCATGAATAATAAGTGGTTGATTTTTTTGCTGGTGACTTTTGAATTCACACCTAGCCTTAGCATTTCTCAAAATCATTGTCAGGATTATTACTATTATTGTTATTATTATTATTAATATATATATAGTGCGGTGGATTGGCAGTATCAGAAGAGGGTCAGACGCCATGCTTTGCAGCAAAGAGTTACGGCTCTTTATGGTCTGAGTTCAAATCCCGCCAAGGTTAACTTTGCCTTTCATACTTACGGGGTTGATAAAATAAAGTACCAGTAATACACTAGGATAATTGCTGGCCTTGTGCCATAAGTAGAAACAATTATTATTAATATATATATATATTTCTCTTTTCTTCTTTTTAAACCTTAATCCATTGCCTTCAAATTCTCCTCCACTTCACCCACCCCCTCCAATTACCTCTGTCCCTTGTTCTTTCTCCATACTCCTCTCTCTCAACATCTATCCAAAAGAAACCTATAAATAATGAATCTGATCAAATTTATCTGACATTCCTGATGATTTCATATATGAAATTTTATGAAACAGTTCTAGTCCTGTAGAAGTAATTTCTATATAATCATCATCATCACTGTTTAACATCCATTTTTCCAATCTGGCATATATATATATTGTTATATTTGGGGATAATCATGTCACCATGGGTACAAGCTGAAGCATATAGACAATATGCCCCCACACACACCCACTGCAAAGTGGTTGTGGAGGTGCCACGGCAAAAAAGCACCCAGCCCACACTGTAAAGTGGACGTGTAGGCGCCACGAACAAGCACCCAGCACTCACTGTAAATGAGGTTGGTGTTAGGAAGGGCATCCAGCTGTAGAAATCAAGCCAAATCAGTTCCTGTATGAGCAAGGCATGGTCAGCCGATCAGACACTGCCCACAACAGGACAACCCGTCTAACCCATGCTAGCGTGGAAGAACGGACGTAAAACGGTGATGATGATGATATATATATCATCATCATCAATTTACGTCCGCTTTTTCCTGCTTGCAAGGGTGGGACGGGAAGTGATTCTGGCTTGATTTTTACAGCTGGATGCCCTTCCTAACACCAACCTCATTTACAGTGAGTGGTGGGTGCTTTTTTTTCCGTGGCACCTCCACGACCACTTTGCAGTGGAATGATATGGACCCCAGTACCTATCATCTCATTTCTACAGCTGAGTAAATATGTATATATAAATGGAGAGAGAATAACCAAGTTAAGTATAACTTGGTTATTCTCTCTCCATTTATAAATGTTGAGTTCTGCAGCCTGTAGCCTAACAGTCTACTACAGAATCTACAACGCCTGAGAGCATCCTTAGCCGATTTTAAATTACTGCTGTATCAAGGAAACTGGATAGCATAGAGCTTCTCTCATCTTTACCAGGATCTATATTGGAAAACCCCAATATTACCATACATATACTATACACACACACATATATATTGAATTGCACATAATTTTATTCATAGAATTTTCCATATAAGTCTACTGCATTTTAAATAAGTGTATATTTCTTTCAATAATTAAAAGAATGCATCTCCATAAAAACCATGTAAATAACAAAATAAAAACAGTAACACATATTAATTTTATAAATTGAGGCAATGTGATACTACTAAAGCCAACTTAGTCAACTATGCTCATACAAATTCTGCTAAAATGTAAAAAGAAAAAAAATCAATACCTAAAAATAATTTAAAGCTTTATAGATAAAAGAATTCAAATAATCTTTAATGAATGAAAATTAAACTATTAACCAATCTTGTGAAGTACTCATTTATATTTGATATTATTAGTATCAAGGGAAATAAACAAAATAAAATGGTATAATTTCAAAGGTTAGAGACATTTTTAACTAGTGGTGATGGTGGTAAAACTAACAAAAGTTAAATCAGCATACAGTCCTGTTTCAGTTCTTTACTGGAGACACCATGTTTCACTTATGCCTCATGCTTTTGTATTACTACAAAGTTGTATATGTCACTGCTGTAAATATTGTGAAATTGATTAGTGATTCATTAGTTTGTAGTTTTAAGTTGAATTTCACCTACTGGGAATATCAGCAGTGATAGATTGGCATCCAATAAGATTTATCTATGATCTGCTCAACACTATAGAAACAGAAAATAAGTACTACCTCATTGAATAAGTAATATATAGGGTGTCAAAAAAATGTATACACCATTCTAATAAATACTGCCTGTACAGGTCATCAAAGTGTGTATACATTTTGGGAGGACACCCTGTATATATAAGTAAATCATAACCTGACACTATCTTTTTACACCAGGACAAGACAGTAAGAGTTTTTATGTGTTTTTAGCTGAATTTGTAATCAAATTACCACTATCAAATCTTTTCTGACAATTCAAATCAGCTATATTTTCTAATTTGAATAGTTTCTTCCTCCCATTCTTTCTACCAAAAAATTGTTAAAAAAGAGTACAATTAATTTGACAGGGACCGAAGGAACAGAGTGGTTTGGCATTATTTAACAACTATCAAGCAATATGTGTCTTATATAATAAATGTATAAGTATGAGGGAGAGATGCATGCACACAGATATCTGAGAATTTTCAAGCTATAGGAAGCTGTAAGTGAAGTAAAATAGCCCTCACTTGAAACTAAACCTAGGTTTATAGATAATGCATTATTATTTGCCTTTTTTAATGGAGGTGATAGTAGAGTTAATTAAATCAACTGCAGTATACAACTAGAAGTTATTTTATCATCTTCATGAAAAATAACAGCAAACAAAATCAGTAATAGAAACACTTGAATTTACAAATGTCTGACTCAATATCAGATGTAGCAAAGTATTTTGTCTAGTCCATCATCATTTTCCCAACTTACCTACTTTTTCTAATAATGATCCTGACACAAGGATACAAATTTTCAATATAATTGGCTGAATTAACTATACTACATGATTTATTTTATTAATCGCAGATGGCTAAAATCCAAAGCTGATCCCAGCAGTATCTGCACTCAGAATGTAGAAAAATAGAACATAAATACTATTAGAAGTATAATAAGCTGCGCTAGTAGTAATAATTCTGCCAAATAAGTTTTACTGATTAGATACAAAATCAATTTTTAAATGGTTTTGCAATATTTCATTGGTACATTTATTTCATCAGCCAAGGAGAAATGGAAAAGAAAATTGGTGGCAGAAGGATTTGAACTCAAACTATAGAAGTCCTAAAATAATATTTTAATACATTTTGAAAGACACCCTATTGTAGAAACTTCCAAATTGTGTTGCGGCATTTAAGTGTGTCATTGATAATCTCTGGACATGTCACAAAATGAAGTCAAATTTGATGAATTTTTATGAATATTTAGTTACGAAGTAGATTTGAGATTTGACAACTCATGTCACTAACAGAACTTAATGTGTCACAAAGATTTTTATTTTTAACATTTTCAATATGTAAGTCACCAATGCAAACACTTTGGAAAGCTCTGGTCTGTGGACCAGGCCATTTTCAAAGAACAACAGAAATAATAGTGTTGATGATAATAAGATAGTAAAAAGATGATGTGGAGGATAATGAAGATAACTAAAAATAAAATACTACTAAACAAAAATATAAAGCACGACTTGATACTTCCTCACCTCCATTAGTTGTGGCCATTTTGCTTACATCACTAATGTCCTTTAGGAAAGAGATGAATGTCACGATATTACATTCACACTCTCAATTATAAATCACTCGCCCTAAACCTAGATGTATAAAGATATATAAAGAGAAAGTGAGAAAGAGATAGCTATGCATTAGCACTATCTATCTATTGATGAAAAATCACTCCACTGCTATACATACACAAAAGCCTATTAAATTAAAATACACTGAATAAACCTTTAACTGAAGGTTAAAAGAAGGTGTTTTATTGATACTAACTTAATATTTTCTTTGTTACATTAGCTGGTTATATATATGCTCCCTTGTTCGTCAAGTTCTTTCTAATTCCTTTACTTGTATTACATATTGTTATCCTGAGAAATGTTATTTCACCATTATATATGAAGACACATACACACAGATAAATATAAATATATATATATATATATATATGTGTGTGTAGACACACACACAGAGATATATATATATATTTATGAATTAAAGGATACAGTGTGCATAGCAAATGCATTAAGACAAGGTTGTTATTATTTATTGATTTCTGACAATAATAATCTAAATAATCTATATTATTTGTGCTGTGTAAAGTAGCTGAGAACAATACTATAACAACTAAAGCACAAACAACTTCTACTGCCACTACTGATTTTTCTGTTCATTGTTTCCCACAGACAGGTGTTGAAACACCATCTAGACCAAGTCAACTTAGTCATATCCTACTTCTTCATTCATCTCAGACTTGTGCCCAGATGAATATCAATACTGAAACATTTGATTTATAACAGCAGCTACCATCATCTGTCTTGCATTTTTCAGAATAACCCTGTGCTCAGCTAACAACCTTTCGAAGCTGAGTAAACTGCATTTTTGTCTAACCTGCACTCCATTAACCCTGGTATCAATCAATGTAACAATCAATTTTACTGTGATCATTCTATAATATCAAAAATAAGCAAATAAAATAGCAGCCATTACCAACTGGAGACTGGGATTCTTTTGTTCCTGATTTCTAATTATTCATCTATCTTTTGATAACGTTTCATGAGTTTATACTATCAGGTTGTTAAAAAATCAATGTTTGTTTTTAAACATTAACTTTAAAGTGACATGTCCCAGTACAAAATATACTTTATAGATCAAAATAAAAAAACATTAGAGCTTACACATTTTTGCCAAAGATAAACGTTATTTATTCTGATAATATAGAATTCTGAAGTTCTGAGGGCAATGAATTCTTCAAAGGCAATTTTGGTTGTTGAAGAGTTTTCCTCACAAGAAATTGTCGAAATGCTTGAAAATGTGGTAGTCAGTTGGTGAAAGATCTAGCGAGTATGCTTTATGAGGCAGAATTTTATAGTCCAATTTGTTCAATTTCTGAAACATTGGTTGTAAGATGTGTAGTTGAGCATTGTCATGCAAGAGGGCTGGATCTTTTCTATTGACGAATGCTAGACATATGCTGCAATTTGTTATGCATTTTACTGATTTCAAGACAATACTTCTCTGTTGTAATTGTCTGCTGGGATTCAGAAAGCTGTAGTGGATAAATCTGACTGTCGACAACCAAACAGTCACCATAGCCTTCTTTTGGTGCAACTTTGGGCAATGTTTAAGAGCTCCTCTGTGCTCAATGTTGTAGGTTGTTGTATAGGACCTACTTTATTCTCAGCCTATATCAAATATTCTTTTATTAGCCTCTTATCTACTATGCCTTCTATCAAGTGTTCCCTTATGGCGTGTTACATAAAAATTCTACTGTTAGCCCATAACTAGTGACTGAGTATCAAGTATCATAATTGTCCTTTAACCCATTACAAAACATAACCCAGCATACTATGCTACCTAGTATCTCACCACTAGTATTGAGAATTCTGTTTCAGTAGCACCTAGAAATAAGTAAATGTATGTATGCATGTAGTGACCAACAGTAATATCATGAACCACTCAATCAAAGTTCTTCATGCCCCCTCTTCACTCCCTGTTCACTCTGCTTCTCTGATGTGCAGAACTACAGACATATATCACCTCATGGTCCCAGCAAATAGAATACAGAAAGTGTTACTCTAGAGGGCAATAAAGAAGACATATTGAAGCAAATACATCACTATCACCCTACAACTTGTACTTAACTATGAGGTGTTGCACAGGATGCCATTACTATCCTCCTAGTTTAAGACCTTCTGCCATTCTCTACCTAGTACCTCATACTAGTTTCAAACAAGATTCATAATAGCCCAGTATTACCTGGTCTATTTGCTTTTCTTTCTTCTACAACCTATTGTTAGGTCACACCTGAAGATTCAGTGTTAATGTAGATATTCTCAGGAATAGTTTCTCATTGCCTTGTTTAGTCCCACAAGAAGAGTTGACATCAAACTGTAAGGGAATCAATTGTTCAGTGTTTATCTTGTATATTGTGTTCAGCTATACCAATTCGTCATGGTTAGTAAGATATATGCAAATCTTTCCACTGATTATTAATTTCATTTGTCTAAACCACAAAGCACTGGTCAATGATAGAACCTCTATGCTGTCTTTTGCTGGAAATAGTAGTCAAATTCCCTTCAAATTACACTCTACCATCTTAAAACATGAAGGACACTTTAAAAAATAGTCATGAATATATAAAAGGATAGCATTTTGACCTGAACTAAACCATCATAACATGTTGATGGTAGAATATGAACTGACAATTTTTTTACTGGTTCATTTGTATCTTACTATTCCAATACCAACGTGTTTCACCTAGCTCTCCACTGATAAGTAGCCTCTATTGAAAGGCTTACTACCACTACCAAACTAGAGGCCTAGAGTTAACTTCTAGCTAATATTCCACAATTAGCAACTAAATAGAGTGTAGTATCACTATCAGCACAGCCTTCATGAGCTAATACTAGTCACTGCCTACTGTCACAAAGAAGTTTGAGTGATACATTAAAGAAAAACTGGATATTCTAGATATAGAAAATGGCATTATTCCAAATGGGCAACAATGAATTGTAGCAACAAAAACAGAATGTTGCACAACCGATGCAGCTTCTATTATGTTCTTGAAAAGCTATTGTATGAAATACACCAAGATGACTCCAAACTAATCAGCTCGAAATAAACTATAATAAACCTTCTAAAAAGATGATAATAATGATGATGATGACAGTGATGAAGATAATGATGATGTTAATGACTTCTTATAAAGGCACAAGGTTAATTTTTAAGAGAATAAAAAGTAGATAATTGATTTCATCCCAGTATACAGTAGTTGTTTTATAAATCATGGACAGATGAACGGTAAAGTCATGTTTAGTAAGATTTAAATTGAAAATATAATAGTATGATGCTAGCTAAATACTGTGAGACATTTAGTCCTTAAAGGGGATAAAAATAACAAAGTATTTGTAACTAGTTCATTGCTTCTCTGGTTTGGATACAAATGCAGTCAGGATGGATTGTACTTTTCATCCTTCTAAGATCAATATAATACACTTCCAGCTGTTTTTGATATTTAGCCCTAAGTCAGGTTTCTTAGTAGGTCTATGATCAAAGGTATTTCAGCCATGAAAATCCCATCTTTTATTTCAGACATTATCTTTGACTTCATTATGCAATATGTCCATTTGTTTTTCAAGATAGTAGGCTGTGAACACCACACTTCATATTCTACCATTTCCTAAAATATAAGACTTTTGTGCACAGAAGGTGATAGAGTTGGTAGCAACAGCAGAAATCAGACTAAAAGTATTAACACTTTAGCATTTTAACCGGCCGTATCTGGCCAGAATTCTCTCACCTCTTTCTGTTCAAACTGGCCATAACCAGCTGCTATTTATAAGTTAAGCTATTGTTCTCAAAATAAATAATATCAAAATCTCATAGATTCAATATTATGTGAGATAATTATGTGAAATAAAGTGTTTACCATGAAAAGGCAGTAGTAAATATAGAGTAATGTAAATGCTAAAGGGTTAAAGTTTGGCTCCTCGAGCTTGAGATCAAAATCATACTAGCATCCTCTTTACATTTCATATTTTTACACTGATACACTGACCTAGTTTATCTATTCAAAAGAAATCAATGGTGGATTGGCAGTATTAGTAGAGCATTGGACACCATGCAATACGACACAGAGTTACGGCCCTTTACATTCTGAGCTCAAATCCCACCAATGTTAGCTTTGCCTTTCATCCTTACAGGGTTGATAAAATAAAGCACCAGTAATGCACTGGGTCCAATTTAATCAACTTTCCCCTCCCCTCAAGTTGATGGGCTTGTGCCTATAGTAGAAATCATTATTTTTTAACTAAGAATGAAGTAAAGAAT
This sequence comes from Eledone cirrhosa, assembly GCA_964016885.1. Lineage (NCBI taxonomy): Eukaryota > Metazoa > Mollusca > Cephalopoda > Octopoda > Eledonidae > Eledone > Eledone cirrhosa. Next base: position 77,426,401 of record OZ024745.1, on the reverse strand, counting down.
TGTTAAAATAAGAGAAAAAGAAAATAAGTAATGTCCATGCTTTCCAAAGACATTATAGTAAATATAAATAATTTCTAAGGGAGATCTAAAACTAGACTATGAGCCTTGAAATATTTAACTACCCTACATTTTACTTCAACAACATTTTCCCACACCTCTTTTATTTTCTTCTCTCACTACTATTAACTAGTCCATATTTTTCCCTTTCACCACCTCCTCCAACAACTTGCTTTTTCTGGCCAACAAAGGAACCTCCCTGGGATCGATCAATCTGCCTGAAACACCAACTAAATATCTCAAATTATACCCTTAATAAAGTAAAAGCACATTTGATAATGTAATCCTAGGTACTTTATATGTAGAGAAAATTAAAATATGAGATTGTCATGGCTAGATTGCCTTTTGATCATACATTTGGTCAATAAGGACTAAATTTAGGCTAAACACTATCAATCATCTCTTGCTTATGAAGGGAGTCTCTACATGTCTGCTCAACCTACTAGAAATAGCAGTCAAATCTCTTTCAAATAACAGGCTTCTGTATTTTAAAAATTGTAAGACATTAGACATTGTAAACTTAGCTATACTGTTTGAATAAAATATGTGTTGGGCATAGTTGGAATGTCTTTGATCATAAGACAACTTGATCATTGCACTCTTGAAAGACTGAAAATTAAATTCCACCTAAATGCAGATTGTTATCAAAAAGTACCCAATTAGATAGACTGAATACACAAGCAATCTCATATCAGTCTTAGTATTACCAGAAACATTTCTCATAGGAACTACATACTACAGATTTCATGAGCTCTACCTCTAATCTAACCACTCAACAGTGAGGGGAGATCTATTAAAAAAAAAGCTTCAACAACACAGCAACAGTTTCTATGCATGGCTGATCTCTGAATCATAATTCTTTCATCTACTATCTGAAAACACATATTTGAGTACGTTATTTACCAGTTAATATCGTAAAATCAATACTATGGTGTCTACTTTTATATCAAACACTGTAGCCTTGGACTAGAGGCTCATCCCTTTATGTGGGAAACCAAATGTTTAACAGCTTTAAAATAAAACTTGAAAACCATAAATATGCAGCTAACCTCAAAGCTAATTAAGATGATAGCAGATACGATTGAGACACTTCAAGAAAGAACTTGAAAATTTAAATAAGAACTTAGAATGTTACATGAGAAAAGAAGAGTGATGAAGGCTATAAAACATGGAAAAAATAGAAAAATACACTGTGAATTAAAGATTTTAAGTATTTCATTTCACAATTATTTAAGCCCCAAAAGTGAAAAACTTGATTTTTTTTTTTATTTTATTTTATGTCGTTTTCACCATTGTGCTCTACTAAAACTTGAAGCAAACTACAAAATATATATTTGAACAGGGGATCTTAAACTTTTTTAGCTTGTTTATACTCTGTGGTAACTTTTCAAAATTAAATATATTCCCACCCACATTGATTTGTTCAGTAATTTGAGTTTATATCATGATATAGCAAATGATACAATGGAAATTTTCAAATACTGTTTTCAACATTATTGTTATGGTAATCACACAAACAATGATATTTCACTTATTTATGAACAACTAATGATGAATAAATATGTATATTATGCTGGTACAACAAAACATCCAGCCCACACTGTTAAGTGATCGTGTAGGTGTCATGACAAAAAGCACCCAGCCTACACTGTTAAGTGGACATGTAAAAGACACAGCAAAAAGCACCCAGCACACACTGTCAATGTGGTTGGCATTAGGAAGGGCATCCAGCCATAGAAAACTAGCCAGAAACACTCCTATATGAGCAAGACACAGTCACCTGGCCCAACACTTACCTCTAAATAATAATAATAATGAAATTATTGTGTACAGTGCTCAGGTGCACTACAACTCATCAAAGGTGCATGTATAGTATAATGTTCAAATGTCAGGAAAATGAACAGTGTACGAGTCATGAAATACATGTGTGCATGTGTATGGGACAAACCCGTCTAACCCATGCTAGTGTGGAAGATAGACGTTAAACAATTGATGATGATGAGGAATTTCACAGTACTCACTGACATACACACACGCACACACAGGATGCAAATGATTGACTATATAGAGTGGATTGGTTAAGTTACTACTTGGTCTATATGAATATCATAGCTATAAGCAAATATACATTTATGACATCCCACTTGAAAGCAAAAATTACTTTCACGTGTGTAAAATAAATTTCTAGTTTTCTATAGGCTGGCTGTAATCCACTAGTTGCTAGATATGACAATTTAAAAACACTGGTTAACCCTCTCAAGACCATATTTCTAACGGGAATATACTACCTTTTTGTTTTAATTTTCAAATAATGAGAGGTTTAGTGAAATAACTTTCAATTAATAACAAATATTTAACAACTGAAATCTAACATTCCCTGCCATGTAAGAATGAAATTTCAGTCCAAAATTCAAATTTGAATTTGAACACTTTGAGGCAGTTTTGGGTAGGTTGGTGTTTAACTCTTTAGCATTTAAACTGACCGTATCCAGCCAGAATTCTCTCACCTCTTTCTGTTTAAACTAGCTATAACCAGTCACTCATACTGATGTTAAGGTATTGTTCTCAAAATAAATAATATCAAAATCACATAGATTCGATATTATGTGAGATAATGGTGTGAGGTAAAGCCTTTACTGTGAAAATATAATAATAAATATAGAGTAATGTAAATACCAAAAGGTAAAAGCATTAATCTGTTCATTTCAGGCATAAAAAATAGTGCTATGATATCTATGGTTCTGAGACTTTGCCTTATTTATTGCACTAACAGTGATTCTGATTTATTATTATTTAACAACAACCACAAACAATGCTACAAACAGTTTTTACAAAAATAACATGCAAATAGTATACAGATCAAAGACTGAAGCCAAAATATTATAACTACAAAGAGAGTGCAATTTATTTCATTTTTTAAATGTTCTTCAATCCAATTCAATTCCATTAACAGCATACTACCTATTATTTCAGTTTACAAAACATTTTAACTTTGTTAATCAGACCTTTCAAACTAAATTTTAAAAGCAAAGATGAAAATCCAAGTAAAAAGTAAAATGAAAAATTAGGAACTAGGGTAAAAGAATAAATAAAAATAAATAAATCTAAACTCTTGTTCCTCAAGGCTGATTTAAAATGTGATGATAGCAAATAAGCTCATTATATACTTTTCTAACATTTGAATACACAAAATAAAAGATTAAAACTTAGTTTTTTAAAAAGACAGAAGGCTTGAGAGGTCAGATACACTGAAGTCAACAACAAATAAATAATTTAAGCAGCTAAGAGAGGTCAATGTTTACATAAGTGAACTAATAACAGTTATTTGATCAATGTTCACTTTTGGATTAAGTGAACATTATGGGTAGTGATAGGTCAACAGTGAAACTAATTCTCATTAAATCTGATTACAGATGATTAAAACGCAACTATGTAATTATAGCTTATGAAAAGCTTCTACTTTGCCACTGGCACCATAACCACCTTATTCACATTTAACATGTTTTTCCTAATATATCAATAGATTTGTTAACACGTCATAAACTCCTGTATTATAACAGTAATAGATCAGCATCACCATTGCAAAATATTTAATACATGGATGAAGTAAAACATCAAATGTGTTCAATTGATCTTATACTAAAATTGGCAAAGCAGTTACAGCTCAAATGATACAATACATCCAGCTGTCTAGTAAAGGATAGTTGCTTGCATTACTAAGGCATGACAATAAAATATATTGCTATTTACAAGCAGATTTATTTGTATGTATATGTGAATGCGTATGTGTGTGTGGAGGTGCATGCGTGTGTGTGTGAGTCCTGGGTTCAATCGTGGTCAGCCTCAGTAAGTAAGGTACTCAATACATTAGTAGAGCGTATAAAACAAATTTAATATAGAAATGGCTTCTACAGGACTAGAACTGTTTCATTCGAAGGAAATCATCAGAAAAGCCTTTCAAATGAAACAGTTCTAGTCCTGTAGAAGCTATTTCTATATTAAATTTGTTTTATATACACACATATGTATTTACTTAGTGTTGATAGTTTCAAGAATAAGTATTCAATACCAAAGTAGAGATTAATATATTTTCTATTGAGGCCAAGCTTGAGTCTTGAGTTTTTCCTGTGTACTCACAGCAGAAACTCCAGAGTGACAAGGAAAAATAACAATAAAGGGTTGAAGATGCACTTAATTTTTTTTTAAATTAATATGCAAATTTACAATATGTAATACTGTAAATTTGCATGTATATAAATTTTTAAAAAAACATTAGGTACATTTTTAACCCTTTATCATTATTTTTCCTATAAAATGTGATTTATACAGAAGTGTTTAACTTATAAGCCTTTTAGTTATACACACACACACACATATATATATATATAAATATATATATATATATAAATATATATATATATATATATAGTTCAAGAAGACAACAGAGTTACAAAAAGTCTTATTAGTTTCATGCTTTATATTGGAAAGAGGAAAGAAATTTCGATGTGCCGGCCTTAAGTCCTTCTTTAGGAGTACAAAATAGAGACAGGATGACAAAGGAGAAACAAAAAAGGTCCGAGTTAAGAAAAACAATTGAAAATGATGAATGTAAACAAAATAAGACAAACCATTATATATATATATATGAAATCATCATTTAACATCTGTTCTCCCTGCTAGCAAGGTTTGAATGGATTGTCACAGACCAAATCACTACTCAAGCAGAGTTACTGATCTCTCAGATGGGCTAGTAGCCTGCGTGTTGCTTACAAAATATTGTAGAGATGTTAGAGCGAAAAAGAATGTGTTGCATGCAAGAGACTAGATGGAGAGGAGCATCTGCTAGACTTTTTATAGACAAAGAGCGATGCTACAAATTATTTTGGTTGAGTAACGACTGCATGCTGAGTGGAGTAGGTATTCTATTAGTAGGAAAATGGGTAGACAGTGTAGGGCATCATTGAAAACCCTGTGATGGCTTCTATGGGGTCAATGAAGGCTTTGGCTTTGGCACAAGAAACAAAGAATGATCAAGTCTCCTGGAATATTGTGATTCCAATGATCTAACTATCTGTAATACAATTTCAGAAAACCAGTCAACCATTTGATCACTTATAAATCAAGTGAGCACATCAGCAGAAGACGATATAGAGTGATGGTTGAAAAACAAAGTCTCTTCCTGGTGAGGAAAATACCTCCCAACATAACCTAGTAGTTAGCAACCTTAGTTAGATACAGACAACTTGGAAACAGACAGCTTACCTGGAGGAGAAGGATATGGAAGCTGAGAGAGCCCTCAAATTTAAAGGTGTCTTGCTTGATGCATTTGACAGTAAGAAAGAAGAATACAGATTTATAATATGAAAGGACAGTGGGAATTCCTAAGAGAAAATCTGCTGAAAGCAACAGACAAGATCTGTGGCCTGTGGCTAGAGCAGGGCTCCAGGGAGAAGGAGAGTAACTTAGTGGTGGAATAGTAGGGTGGATGGGGCAATTAAGACCAAAAACAGGCATGGCAGAATGGGGGAAGCTAGAACATTACCAGGAATCTAGGGGAGAAGCTAGGCGAAAAATATACTTTGCAAGGAAGGAAGCCAAAAATATAAAATTTAAGCATGTTTTGTCACACGAGGATCAAAGATGTGAAGTGTTCAGGATTGTGAGGCAGTGAGTGATTGAAAATTGCGATGATGTCAGAGAGACTTTTGACAGAGTCCCCCAATCCATTACCTGGTGGGCTCTTAGAAAACTAGTAGATGGGCTTGTGAGACCAGTACAAGCCATGTATAGAGGAACAGTCAGCAAGGTTAGAATTAACAATGATTATGGTGATAAATTTATGGTGGAAGTGGGGGTCTATTAAGGGTCTGTTCTTAGCCCACTGCTGTTTATTATTGTCCTGCAAGCTATAACAAAAGACTTTAATATGATGGCAGAATTAGAGAAGAATGGAACATGAGGACACACTAATGAACGAGATAAAAATTATATCCACACTCAAAACAGAGGAAATGCTCTGACAGATTACAGAAAGGACAAACATAAATGTACTCCAACCAAAACTAAACAGAAAATATAAGTGGAATAGCAACTAAAGAGGAGACAAAGATATGCAGAGACACACAAGAACTAAATTAATAAAACAAACCAGGCACATACAGATAGAACAAGTAACCAACTAGTGACAAGTAGGAAAGAGAGAAATTAAATAAATAAACAAATGAATATATTTAAAAAATAAAATAAATAAATAAATAAATAAACACACTAACACATAAATCTGGATATAATGCATGTGCAGTCCAAGTACATAGCTCACAAAAACAAGATGGCATAGAACTGAACAAGGAGTCCACTCCTATTTATCAGTTTCCGTTAGGCCAATGTGGGAAAACATTCCATGAGGTGTACACAATGTAAATTATGGATGTATAAGAGATGTAGTGGGATTGTAGGTAGGTTAACAGAAAAGATAAGACTTTATATACAGCATATATACCCTAACCCTAACCCAGTACATGCTGTAAAGTAGATGTTGATAGGAGGGGCATCCAGCCATAGAAATCTTGCCAAACAAAGGGTTGGGAGGACCATCAGTTGTGTCAAAGATGTGACAACCTCTCCTGTGCACTCAAGTAGAATGTGAAACTGTACATAAGCAAGATGCAAATCCCTGGCTTGTCTGGGAGATCAGTGGCCCTGCTTCAGCACTGATGTGGTCTATGTTGACCTGCCCAACCATTGCTAGTATGGAAAGTGGATGTTAAAATGATAATGATGATATAAAATTATATGCCATCTCACACTAAATATCTGTATAACATTTAATTACATGTATACAAAGCAGCAATGTGTTTCAATTCTTCAACATTTTCATAAACCTGTGGAAATAATTTAAGCATTATCTCCCTTTTCTTTGTTCTTATTTACTTTTGAAATCGAACCATCTTATCTATGTATATATGTACTCTCAGGTCTTGAATAATCATCCCCCACCCCCGCTTACTCATTTTTCAGATTTTTCCCAACCACCCCGCTTTACCCCCCAAGCTTATTAAATTTTGCTAATCTATCTCTAGCGAAATTTTATTGTAAGTCATTCATATTGATACAGCAGCTAGAGAATCTAATAATAATTATTTTACAAAAAAAAAAAATCCTATATTTATGAACGTACATTATACAATTACCGATCCCCCACCCCCTTTTATTACAACCTATCCACTTATAAGAATTTAAGCAAATGTCCAAACCGCTTATTACAACCTCCCTATTATTTGGGACCCGAAAGAATGTATTTACCAACAAGAGAACCTCTACATAGTATCTTGACATGAGAGAAACACCAGCCAAATCTCCCTTAAATGATATTCTACTGCCTTATGTATGAATATATATATATATGATCAAATGACAAAAACATCTACACTGTAACTAGATCTGATCGAAATAGCAGCTAAATGTCTTTCAAAGCAACACTTATTGTTTGATATATGTAAATATCCACATACATATATGAGCTAGTGAGAGAGCCATTATGTATAAGCAAGGCCTGACAGAAATAGCAGCATAATTTTCCTCAAATCCTAATCTACTGTTTTATGTTACTTTCATTCAATACCCAGTCATCACTGGGGATTTCTGCTAGTTTATATGCATGTGTGTGTGTGTGTGTGTATATCATTGTGAAGGCGTGTGGCTGAGTGGTTAGAGAATTGGATTCACAATCTTGAGGTTGTGAGTTCGATTCCTGGACCGGGCGATGCATTATGTCCTTGAGCAAGACACTTTATTTCACGTTGCTCCTTCTACCTGGAGTTGCGACCGATAGATAGTACTAGCAACAGGAAAGACCAACGGAAACATTGTTTCCTCGGTCCGATTTGACGAGAGTCGATTGATATATATCATTGTTTCATCATTGTCATTTTTACATCCACTTTTCCATGTTGGTATAGGTTGGACAGGACTTTTTGAGGCAATATTTTACAGCCAGATGCCCTTACTGACACTGGCCATTTTAGTTGCTTTTTTGACACACACCAGAGACACAGTGTACCTATTCTAAACCGGTTACACATGGTTTTATTTATATATATATATATATATATATATATATATACCGCGGAGTGGGAAGACCCAAGACCTGGGATGAGGTGATAAAAGCCAACCTTACCCAATTACACCTCTCAAAGGTGATGACAAACGACCGTAACCTCTGGCTTCATGCAGTAATACAGAAGACCCGACCCCCCACGGTTACAAGCCGAAGCTGAAGCATATAGACAATATACCCCCACACCCTCCCACTGCAAAGTAGTCGTGGAGGTGCCACAGCAAAAAAGCACCCAGCCCACACTGTAAAGTGGACATGTAGGCGCCACGGAAAAAAAGCACCCAGCACTCACTGTAAATGAGGTTGGTGTTAGGAAGGGCATCCAGCTGTAGAAATCAAGCCAGAATCAGTTCCCGTATGAGCAAGGCATGGTCAGCCGACCGGACACTGCCCACAACAGGATAACCCGTCTAACCTATGTTAGCATAAAAGAACGGACGTAAAATGATGATGATGATATCTGTTTGCATGCCAACACAAGAGTGAGAATGAAGGGCTCATTCTACTGACATGGCTTATAAAAGAGGTTGTTTGCATAATTGCAAACAAATCGATTATTATTATTGATTTTTGAAACCCTCAGATTACATTTATATATATATATATATATATATATATATATATATATATATATATATATATATATATATATATATATATGTGTGTGTGTGTATGTATATCATAAAAACTTTGAAGTTGTTTGTTTAAATAAGTTATACCATCTGACAAGGTTGTGTCAAGAGATTGGGTAGGAAGAGAACTACCTACGCATTGACCCCCAACAAAATATATATCATGGATATATGAATAAACTTACACACAACTGCATATGGCCTTCATTGCATTTAATATTTTAAATATATATATATATAAGAATTAAAATACTAGAGTGTGTTGGAGTTAAACACCCTCTTCATATTATAGAAATGACAGTAAAGGTATAGCTCAATGTAATTAAACAGAGCCGAAGAATTAAGAAATAAACCAAAGAAGCCTTCAATACATCAAAAGTCTTTATTAGCCAACAATGTTTAATTTTCCTATGCTTTAATGTATGTATACTCCATATTCTTCTGGGTTTTTGGCTTGTATTGGCCGATAGTGCTTCTTATAGCTTTACTTGCCCTGATGAGTCCTTAATAGGACGAAACATTGTTGGCTAATAAAGACTTTTGATGTATTGAAGGCTTCTTTGGTTTATTTCTTAATATATATATATATATATATATATACACACATAATTGTATGTACACACATACAATTATGCTAGAGATGCTAGAGTGGAGGTGAATAGGTGTGTGCATGAGGGGAATTGAAGGGAAACTTTCTGACAAACTTCTCCAATGCACAACAAACATTTTAAGGTCGTTTTCCATGCTAAAGCAGGAGCTTGCCCTGTGAGCTCCACAACAACCTTCACCATTTTCCCCTGTCCTCTGCATCCCCTTCATTTCTTCCTCCATCATTTTAAGCTATGTCTTTCTTGGTCTTCCCTTTCTCCTTCCTTCCACAACACATAAGCTAATTGTATCATTCCATTTTGCTTTACAACATTCATCCTTGGCTTTATTCCCATCCTCCTTAGCAATTCACTGCTCGTCTTTTTTGCTATAAATGATACTCCACTCATCTACCAGACCATTCTGCTTTCTGTTCTTTCCAGCTTCCTCTGTTGCTCCACATCCATCACCCATATCTTACTCCCATAAATCATGGCACTTCTTACACATACAGAAACACCTTTCTCTTCACTCACAGTGACACTCCTTTCCTCATTAGCACACCATTCAGTTCTTAAAACTTATTTCATATACAATCTCAGTTTAGATACTCTCTCAGAGTCTGATACACCTTCTCCATTCAATTCAATGCGTTTCCAAGGTAACAAAATATTTCAGACCTATCTTGTACTATTCCCAAGATCCAGTTCAACATCCTCTCCATCTGTAGCTCCTTCCATACACATTTTATAGCAGCCACATTATTTAATAATCCCTTCACACCACTACATGTTTGATGCACTGACCCAGTGCATATCACACATTTCTCGAATAATGTGATCAACCACAATATGTGACTATTGCAAACTTCTTTGACCATTACATTGTAGAATTAATAATATATCTAATTGAAGCAAACATGTAATTCACCACACCCCTAGAAGCATGTCAAATTTGCAACCTGCATTTCTACAAGGTTCTGTATGCAAGCAAAATATGATCTCCAAAGAGATAGGAAAACTATCAATAGATTAAAAATAATTGTCTCAAATGAATTGAATAAACAAATAACTGAAAAAGAAAGGAGCCAAATAAAAATGCTACTTATAAATACTGGATATAAAATATTCTCATGAAAATGAGAGGGTTATAAAGGAAACGTGGGCTGTAGAAAACATAAAAACAAACACTAAAGTTTTATACACCTTCACAAAAGAAACAGTCTCTAAAGGGTGTTTATACTTTACAACCCATACACACAAGCAGATAATTCCAAATTCAATGTATAAATATTTAAATAAATGACTTATACAAATGAAGAATTAATGTGTCATCCTTATACAGGAGATAAAAACAATACCAATTTACACAAGGGTAATAAATAGTGAGTTAAAGAAACATTTTTTTTTTTTTTAGTTAATCATCATACATACCTTTTTCTCGTTGCTAGTCACCATTGACAAATACAGCCATGTCAATGTAGGAATAAATTCAAAAGTGAAGCGTTGCAGTTCTAATTCTTTAGAGCGAAAGAATTCAAACAACTGGTGACATATAGGATCTAAAATCTGCAGAAAATAAGAAAATAACAATAAGCAGATTATCCAAAACAATATCTTTTGATTAATACATATTCAGATAAACAAAATAAATATATCTATACAAAAGTACAAATTGTCAATATTCTACGATAATAACCTTGGATGGATACTCTTTAACAACCTAAATGTTTGATATAAATAATGTTCTCATTATTGGATAACAATTACTAAATTTAGTGTCCAGATCCACTACAAGCACTTATTTGTGTCAACAAGTACAATATTTAAAAAATCATTGTTGGAAATGTATCCCAAAACTATTGTTGGAAAGTATCCAAATTTTTTTTTTTTTTGAAAGTAATGACTTTGGGATAAAAATGTGCAAAGTGAAGCCACATACATTCATACAACTGTGTGTTTTTTGGCTAGCTCTCTGGAAGTGCCAATCTCTATAAGGCAGCCAGCATATGAGGTACTGTACTATGTATTCATCACATTTTCATTTCACACAATACTGAGTTCCTAAATACTATGATAACAGGAGATGAGTAAAGGTATGACATGAAAACCAAAGTTCAGACTTCGCAGTGAAAGCATTCAACATCACAAAAGCCCCAACAACATGTCAAGTGTGGAACAAAGTTAAGGTGATGCTACTTTTTTTTCCTTTTACTACTGAGACATTGTGCATCATAAATTTGCACCAGGAGGACAAATAATTGCAAAGGAGTACTATCAAGAAGTTCACTGATGTCTTAGTGATGCAATTTGGCACAAAAGACTGGGTAAGTAGGCTTCAGAAAACGGGCAGCTGCATCACAACAATAACCCAGGTCATTCACTCCAGTTGATCCAAAGTTTTTTGGCAAAGAAAGGCATTTCACTCATTCATGAGGTTCCCTACACTCCCGATATGGCTTCTGACTTCTGGCTGTTCTTAAAAATGAAGACACCACTGAAAGTCTTTCACTTTGAAAGGACATCAGGTAAACTGTGATGGCAAAGCTTAGATCCATTCTAGAAGAAGCATTCCAGACATGTTTCAAACAGTGGAGAGGATCTCTGAGCTAAGTGAATGGATGCACAAGGAATCTACTTCAAAAGGGATTATATAATTGTATATCTATCAACCTACCTGCATACCCACTGCTCTATCTGACTGACAGATGTATTTATTTTTGGACAAGAACAACAATAACAACAACAAACCACAAATCCCAATAGCAGTGATGGGTGGACGGTGGGATAGATAGATAATAGAAAGTCCTCGTAATTTAGTGCATATATGTTTGATAATTGTTTCTACTATTGGCACAAGGCCAGCAATTACCCAGTGCATTACTGGTACTTTATTTTATCGACCCCGTAAGGATGAAAGGCAAAGTTAACCTCGGCGTTTGATATATGTTTGACAATGATTGAAGAAAATATGGAAGAAAATTATTCTAATTGATACTTTAAAAATGTAAATTAGTCATTAGTCAATAACCATTAGTCATTAATCAGCATGAATGTCATAAACAGGGCCTACAAGATATTCAACACCTGTTTGACTTAACACTACAATTGAGATTTTTAATTCCTATGATGAGTGTTAGATTCTGCTGCTCAACTGATAGTCCTTTGAGTATTGTACTTTTCAGACAGGAACTTTTCATCTCTGAACATTGGCATCATTTTCATCAAACCAATCTCTATGACTAGCTGCAGCATATTCTACTATTTTAGCAGTGCAATGGAAAATTCTTCCCATGTTGTTATACATTTACTTATTCTAGTATATTTTTCAATCATATTATTCTTTCTTTAGTTGAGAGTAACTATATACCTAATAGTTTGCTCAGTCATATCACTTGTGAATAATTATATTACATACCATACATTTTTTTAACCTGTTGACTGCCACGTATATTTGACACAGATACAGTTGTTGTGTCGGTTTTTTTTTTCAGTAAAATGACTATTTTTTTAAACAAACATTTATTAACAACACATATCTGAATGATTGACAAATGTCACATCAATAAACTAGTAACCCCATCTAGCTTTGAAGTTATGAACTGTTGGAAACGAGTTCATAACTTTGAAGTTATGAACTGTTGGAAACAAGTTTATAACTTCGAAGTTATGAACTGTTGGAAATCAGTTCAAACATGTTAGAACGAGTTATCTCGTCTGTGGCACTGGAATTCATACATGTTGGGATGAGTTATCTTGTCTACAGCTCTGAAGAGGTTAAAGCAATGTAAGGGTAATTGCATTTTTATAAACAGTGTATAAATATGGATATAATTCATAAAAATTACTTCTTGTATGTGTGTATTGAATACCTTGTCTACATTATTGTTGTCTGTATTTTAATTTCCTGCACTTGGTATGTTATTTAGACATTTATATGCTTTTGTGTTTGTCTTGAATCATTGTTCTAGATATTAATATTTCGTGATTTTACACTCAAATGGATAATCTTCACCATCCACTGGTGTTTGTTTCCCAACCGTTTAACAGTAAATTGGTAATTACATTTTTTTCTTTCTTTTATTTTTGGTAACACTGAATTGGTAAACTTATATTTTATAATTTATATCTTGTAAATTATTTATGTAACTTACTCCACTATGAGGGATTTGTTTTGCCTTTTCATTAAATGTGTTTTTAATGCTTTTTCTGTGGACTATCTTTGATACTTATTATCAGTATAATTCAGCAAAAAATGTTTAACAACTGATTATTGTTCCTGAACAGATTTTATAGATAATATGATATATTATCATATATTATCATATTGACAATGCAATTATTACAAATGTTAACTTTTTAATGTATTGAGCTTTACTATATCTTAAATGGCTATCTCCACTTGGAGTGCAGTAATGAAACCACATGGTGTGGGGCCAAATATTATTGAGTTCCCACACAACACCGTTTTTAGCACTAACCAACTCATAGTGTGCGCCCTAATATACAGACATGTATTTACTAAATACAAGTTTTGTAATATCATGGAGCAAGCAAGCAGAAATTTTGTGAGCTTAGACAAATTGAATTTGTCTGGTTTGATAAATTTATTTATATATATATATTTCGTTTCTGAATTTGTTTAGCAAGATTCTTTATCTGAAATCGTGTGTTGAAACCGATATTGTTATACTTTGGGAGGGTCATGTTGCCAATAAGAAACACACACACCAGTTGCTTTCACTTCAATTTATTATAATAAATTTATAAATTTATAAATTTCTGGTTGGTTGGTTGGTTCCACAACCAGATAGTTGTTTATATATTGTCATAGTTCTTTCGTCACACACTCTGTGACCTCTTCAGTGACTGGGGATTCTTTTCTTTGTTTTTGTGCCTCTCCTTTGTTCTGTCCTACGCCATTTTGTTTCTGTGTGTGTGTTGTGTGCTCAGTCTGCGCATGCGCCACATCCGGGTGTCTGTGTGTGTTTATGTTCATTTATTTATTTGTTTATTTACATGTTACTGGTTGGTTGTTTGTTCTATGTGCGTGTGTGTTTTCATCTTGTCCTTAATTGTAAGTTGTGATGTTGCTGTTCCACTGATGTTTTCTATTTAATTTTGGTTGTAATTCATTTATGTTTATTGCCTCTGTGATTTGTCTAAACATTGCGTCTTTTCTGTGTGTAGATTCTATTTTTATTTCTATGTTCTCTAATTTACCCTTGTGTTCTATTTTAGCATGTTGGTAGAGTACAGATGATTCTTTACTATCTTGAAGGTCTCGCCAGTGTTCATTTATCCGTTCCCCTACACTACGAGCTGTCAGCTCGTAGTGTAGGGGAACGGATAAATGAACACTGCTAAAATAGAACACAAGGGTAAATTAGAGAACATAGAAATAAAAATAGAATCTACACAGAGAAAAGACGCAATGTTTAGACAAATCACAGAGGCAATAAACATAAAAGAATTACAACCAAAATTAAATAGAAAATATGAGTGGAACAGCAACATCACAACTTACAATTAAGGACAAAATGAAAACACACACACACATAGAACAAACAACCAACCAGTAACATGTAAATAAACAAATAAATAAATGAACCTAAACACACACAGACACCCGGATGTGGCGCATGCGCAGACTGAGCACACAACACACACACAGAAACAAAATGGCGTAGGACAGAACAAAGGAGAGGCACAAAAACAAAGAAAAGAATCCCCAGTCACTGAAGAGGTCACAGAGTGTGTGACGAAAGAACTATGACAATATATAAACAACTATCTGGTTGTGGAACCAACCAACCAACCAGAAATTTATAAATTTATAAATTTATTATAATAAATTGAAGTGAAAGCAACTGGTGCGTGTGTTTCTTATTGGCAACATGACCCTCCCAAAGTATAACAATATATATATATATATATATATATATATATATATATTTATATATATATATATATATCATCATCATCATCATCATCATCACCGTTTTACGTCCGTTCTTCCATGCTAGCATAGGTTAGACGGGTTGTCCTGTTGTGGGCAGTGTCTGGTCGGCTGACCATGCCTTGCTCATACAGGAACTGATTTTGGCTTGATTTCTACAGCTGGATGCCCTTCCTAACACCAACCTCATTTACAGTGAGTGCTGGGTGCTTTTTTTCCGTGGCGCCTACACGTCCACTTTACAGTGTGGGCTGGGTGCTTTTTTGCCGTGGCACCTCCACGACCACTTTGCAGTGGGAGGGTGTGGGGCATATTGTCTATATGCTTCAGCTTGTACCTATGGGAGGTCGGGTACTCTGTATTACTGCGTGACGCCAGAGGTCACGGTCGTGTGTCATCGCCTTTGAGAGGTGTAATTGGGTAAGGTCGGCTTTTATCACCTCATCCCAGGTCTTCTTGGGTCTCCCCACTCCGCGGTTTCCATTGACTTCTAGTGCTCTGCACCTTTTTATGCAGCTGTCATCCTTCATACACATCACATGTCGATACCAACGCAACCGCCTCTCCTGCACACAGCATTTGGTTCCTCTTATGCTCAGTCTCTCTCTCAATTCATTTATGCTTTGTCGTTCATGTATATTACTATTACATATCCATCGGAGCATGCAGGCTTCGTTTCTCTCTAATCTACGTAAATCTTCCACCTTCAGCGCCCAGGTCTTACTACCATGTAACATTGCTGTTCAGATACACGCATCATACAGTCTGCCTTTCATTTTGAGGGAGAAGCCTTTTGCAGCTAGCAGTGGCAGTAGTTCCCTGAACTTCTTCCATCCTGTTCTTACCGTAGTTATTGTAGTTTCTGAACTCCCACCTCCGCTGCTAATTCGGTCACCTAGGTAGCAGAAGGTGTCTACTGTTTCCACAGAGCCCTCCCAGAGATTGGTGGTACTTGTTTCCTGTGGCCGTTTGCTGCTTGCTGTCCAAGCACAGCTGCTACATGTGAAGCCTACATTCTTAATTAAGCTTCCTGAGATCCCGCTACATCTCTTGTGTACCCATTGTTTGCATTTGGGGCAGAGAATGGAGTTCCTACCTACTGAGCAAGGCCATTTCCATGAGGGGATCTGGGTTCTGTTTTCTTGTCTACTTACAAAGACCTTAGTCTTTGTCAGGTTGACTTTGAGACCCTTTCTTTCTAGTCCCTGCTTGCAAGTTTGGAATTTCTTCTCTAGTTCTACCATAGATTCAGCTATAAGTGCGAGGTCATCTGCATACAGGAGTTCCCATGGGCATCCGGTCTTAAACTCCTCTGTTGTTGCCTGCAGGACTATGATGAACAGGAGAGGGCTAAGAACAGAGCCCTGGTGGACACCAACCTGTATGCTAAATTCCTCGCTATACTCATTGCTAATCCTAACTTTGCTGACTGCTCCCCTATACATGGCTTGTACAGCTTTCACAAGCCATTCATCTACTCCTAGTTTTCTAGGAGCCCACCCGATTATAGCACGTGGAACTCTGTCAAAGGCTTTCTCGAGATCGACGAATGCCAGGTAGAGTGGCTTCCTTTTAGCTAGGTACTTTTCCTGTAACTGCCTCACAAGGAAGAGGGCATCAGTGGTGCCTCTTCCTGGTACAAACCCAAATTGCATCTCATCTAGTTTCACCCAGTCCCTAATCAACTGTGCTATAACTCTTTCTGTTACTTTCATGACCTGGTTCATCAGCTTTATACCTCTATAGTTTCCTCTATCTAGTGCATCACCTTTACCTTTGTAGCAGTTGACAATGATGCTACTGCACCAATCTTTTGGTATGACACCTTCTAGTATTACCTGGTTAACAATATGTGTGGTTATAGTGTGACCTGCAGACCCAGATGCCGTCAGCATCTCGGCAGCTATACCCGATGGACCGGTTGCCTTCCCCATCTTCATATCTTTGATTGCCTTACTTACTACGCTACTGCTGACTTGTACTGCTGGCCCCTCTATAGGATCTACTTGGGGTAGGGTCTCTTCTTCCCATGCATTCTCCTCATTTAGTAATCTATCATAATGGCTCTTCCATACATCTTTCTTCTCAGCACTTGTGAGGGCAAGCTCACCTTTATCATTCCGGATACACTTCTCTCCAATGACATCACAATTCTCTCTGACACACTGCCACGCAATCTTGAACACCTCCTGTTTCTGGTCCTCATGTTGCAAAACATGCTTGAATTTTCTATCCTCTGCTTCCCTCCTAGCTAAGTATACTTGTCGCCTAGCTTCCCTCTTGGTTTCTATGTAATGTACCCTGCTTCCCCCGTTCTTTCCTTGCCTGTCTCTTGGCCTATATATATATATATATATATATATATATATATATATATATATATTATATATATGTCTACCTAACTCGTACCATGGACTGAGTGCTCTACCACTACGGATATTACCTTCCAGTGTTCTACCACTATATATATATATATATATAAAACGATAAATTAACGGCGCCATAGACTCTCACCATATATATATATATATATATATATATATGCACACACGCATACAGCGGATTGAAGTTTCACACAAGTGTGAAATTAGTTAATTTGAAAACGTGTTTAATACTGTTAAGTACAATGGAATAATATTTGATATTATTAAAGAGAAAATATATATATATATATATATATATATATATATATTGAGTTTATGTTGGTTGTATACCAACACCTCAGTATGCAGGCTGGAGCACTAGACGAAGTGCGCAGGTTGGTTTGGTTACTCCGGAGTAGTGTAAAATAAAGTTAAATAAAAGTCAAATGATTAAAATTTAGCTTCGTTTATTATTGCTATATATATTTCAGTGACAGCCATCTTTGGCTGTGACCTCTTCAGGCAGTTTGAATTAGTATGGTATAGACAAGTACATATGTTGTTGAGGTGTATAATATTGTCAATACTCTGATATGCCCAGTTCCTTGTTCGGTTGTTAATTTACTGAGGAACTGGAGTCATATCATGACTCCAGTTCCTCAGTGAAATAACAACCCAACCAGGAACTGGGCATATCAGAGTATTGACAATATTATACACCTCAACAACATATGTACTTGTCTATACCATACTAATTCAAACTGCCTGAAGAGGTCACAGCCAAAGATGGCTGTCACTGAAATATATATAGCAGTAATAAACGAAGCTAAATTTTAATCATTTGACTTTTATTTAACTTTATTATATATATATATATATATATATATATATATCATCATCATTTAAGATATATATATGTATAAAACAGAAAGTTATTTGTTTCTAATATACTCAGATATCTCATTTATTCATATGTTCATTTAGTAGTTGAATGACACATATGTTGGACATACCATGCTGCTTCAATAAGAACATGGTCTGTATGCTATCCAATATCTTCTCTACTTCCAAATAATTCTCCCCTGAAGACAAGATTTCTTCCAATATTAGTTGTATTAATTTATTGATATAATTAGTATTGTTTCTTAATTCCAGGAACTGCAGTTGGGGACTTTATATGAGTGAAAGTGACTTTCCTCCCCCAACAGAGATTTTGGCTTAAGTTAAATACTATTCTGAGTTGATGTGTTATACTCACTCACACACACACACACACACACACACATATATACATATATAGAGAGAGAGTATGTGGCGCTGAGACTGGGGAGACCACTAATCATGGGAGTACTCAATTCACAGAGAGATGCAGAGTGGGTATAGAGATATGTAAAATCCCAACCACTTGGAGCTGCAGTTGGAATTTTACACACACGTATATATATATATATATATAAAACAAGTATATATATAAAACAAGTAAATATAAATTAATATATATGATGAAACACAAATACCAACATATCTGTGTTTATATTGTAAAAGAAATTAAGTGTGTGTTTCATCATATATATTAATTTATATTTACTTGTTTTATACGGCTCAGAAATATTTCTTTCTTTGAGCTTTTTCATTGTAAAGGAATGCTTGAGTTTTGAACTCAATACACTTAATATAATTGCTCCTTACGTCGAGCTGATAGTAGCCCCATATATACGGCTGTTATTTCTAGCAGTACGAGTATGAGGCTGGCTAGAAACTGGAAAACCATGTCTTAAACCATGTGTGTTAAACAGTCTTTTAAAATATTTAGAAGTGAAGCATATCAATTTGTTCAGGGTGTTTACTGATGTGAGCTGGACAAGATATCCTTACACTTATTCATCTCGAAACATATTTGGATTTTAAAGTTTAAACTTATCTACGGAAAAGGTTTGATTTTGAAATTTAAATTTGTCTAAACACCATGGCCATTTGCCAATACTGTTTGTTTTTATTGATTTATTATTTTAAATCAAGATAGGCAAACTGTAATATTATAATTAGTATATTTCATTCTAGCTAACTTAATTTCTTTTACAATATAAACACAGATATGTTGGTATTTGTGTTTCATCATATATATTAATCTATATTTACTTGTTTTATACGGTTCAGAAATATTTCTTTCTTTGAGCTTTTTCATTGTAAAGGAATGCTTGAGTTTTGAACTCAATACACTTAATATATATATATATATATATATATATATATATATTCAAGTGAATATTTATGAGACACTGACTAGTGACTCCCACAAGTTCAGCTTTGAATAGATTATATATGTGTGTGTGTGTGTGTGTGTGTGTGTGTGTGTGTGTGTGTGTGTGTGTGTGTGTGTGTGTGTGTGTGTGTGTGTGTGTGTGTGTGTGTGTGTGTGTGTGTGTGTAAGAAAGAGAGGAAATTACAGTATACTGTTTATCCACCTATAAGACAGAAAATGTGTCCTTATGGTATATATGCACATGCAACACAATTTGACATTTAAGTTTGGTGAATTCTGCCTTGGGAGAATTTTTTCATCATTACCTTCTGCATTTTATAATGATCATCTTTCTTTATCTCTATTAACTTTTTGGAGAGCCAAACATTTTTCATCTCAATTCATATTGCATTTTCTTTCACATGATCTAAATTTCATCATCATCATAATCCGTTTATCTTTTTCGTCATGTACATATGCAATGAATGAATCTGCAGTACAGCATCTGTGCACAATTTGCTGTCATGCATAATCTCATCTTTGATGCTAGATCTCCAAAAGGCTCAATTAAACCACACTATCCTCTATTTTATGTACTTTCCGCTAGCAATTTATAGCCTATTTTTATTCTCGTTATATCATCTCTATAGTCTCCATGTTTATACATGCACAAACAACTCACTTGTATGTATGAGACAATGTTCTTGATAACCAATTTCTTGAATCATTTGTGGTTGATCCTATCTTTCATGTGTAATATAGGCAAATCTGCTGTATGTCATCACCATTTAGTGTTCATTTTTCCATGCTTGCATGGGTTAGATGGGTCATCCACGCTGGGAGGCAAGTCTGGCCAGAGTTGATCATACCGTACCTTACTCCGACAAGGACTGTAAATTTGGCCGGGTATTTTACAGCTGGATGCCCTAACACCAACTACATTTACAGTGTGGAACTAGATGGTTCCGTTATGAGGAGGGACAGGCCAGTTGGCCGTACCAAACCCATGTCACAGTGGAACCATAGTTTTGGATCCCAACCCATATCACCATGGAACCATAGTTTTGGAACCCGGTACTGGATGGCACTGATAAGAGGGGCCTAACCCATCTCACAGTGTAGCCATAGTTTTCAGGCCCAGTAGATGGTACCGCTATGAGGAGGGACAGGCCAGTATTGACATTCAGCGTTTCTTGGGCATTTTAAGCCTGGCAAAGCCCATCCCTCTCCAGGCCTGAGTACAGCAGACTTCTTCCAGAGAGAGGAAGAATCGACCCCAGTACTAAACTGGTACTTTTTTTATCAACCTCGAAAAGATGAAAAGCAAAGTTGACTTTGGCAGAATTTAAATTCAGAGAGCAGAGAGCCAGAATGAACACCATAAAGCATTCTATCCGACTATATCATTACAGGATATAAAAAGTGAATTTTTATCTCAGCAAAATTTGAACTCTAAACTGAAAGTAAATAAACTGATCATCAGCAAAAAGCACAGCCAGTTTTTATATGCTTTAACAACACAACATGCACTTCTTTATATTACAAAACATTGTACATATTAATTCTAGTGACTAGCTATCTTTGCTACTGAATACACTGCATCCTTACCCACTCTCTCACAACTAACACAAGATCCATACCTTATTTCCCCTCTTACAAAAATCACTCCTCAAAGCATGAGTCTCTATTTCATCTCCCAGTATAGCAACATACACTATTTGGGACAATCACTAACCTTCCAGTCTGTTTTTGCACATTTCTTATTCAATTTTTGTGATCTACTTTCTGTGGAGTAATCCAGTATAAAAAGACAAAACATAGGTCACAAATCTGATGCTTAAAATACTTAAAGATCAAGATGGAGAAAAAACCCAGCGTTCACATACTCCAGCCACAACACTAACCCCAAGAAGTCTTCTTGTGAATGTGACCTAGGCATTACTATCAGCAGCAATTTGCATTGGACAAAGCATCTCTAAAATTATCAAGAAGGCCAAGGATGTCTTGGCATTACTCAGTAAGACCTTTGTCATCTGCTCTCCAGCTATCTATTTAAAACTGTAAATAGGTATAGTGCAGCCACACTTATAATTTGCATCACCAGTATGGAACCCCTATCTTGCAAAGAATATTGACCTAAAAACTGTTCAGAGATGTGTAACCAAGTGAATACCCTCCGTAAGGCATCTACCATACACTGAAAGCCTTGTTTATCTGGGCATGGATACATTAAAGATCTGACATCTGGCAACTGACTTGATAAACGCCCACAAAATTATTAACCATCTTGCCAACAACAACCCTGAACACCTTTTTGAATTCCATGTGTCTCACACCCGCGGGCATGCCTACAAAGTTAGAAAACAGCATAGCGCACATGACTTTCGAATACATATTTTCACACTTAGAGTTGCTGAAGCATGGAACAAGCTACCAGCATCGGTTGTTAGCTGTCGGCACACTGCATCCTTCAAAACTTCCATGCTTCCCAAAATTCGCCTACACTACACCTGATATTCTCCCTCCATACACACACATGCATGTATCTTTGTGTACACTGTTCATTTTCCTGACATTTGTACATTATTCTATGTACTATACATGTACCTTTGATAAGTTGTAGTGCACCTGAGTACTGTACACAATATTTTTCATTATTATACATCATTATACATGTAAAATAACAAAAATAAAACAATTAAATAATTACAGAAATTAGTTGACTGATGTTAATTTAAGGGAAATAACCCTGGAGATAAACTCATTAAAATACCTTACCTCAACTCCTGGCCTTTGCTCTAACACCTCATACAGTGAAGTAACCAGATCATCGTTGTGACGCAGGGTGTTTGCATAGGTGTGGATTTCAGATTCAGATAATGCCTGAAATATGGAAATAGAAAACTATACTTCAAAAATGATGATATGGAATTTTCCTGTATACATACATATGACAACAATTATTATAGGTATAATATAAAGAATACACTGAATTCATAATTTAACTTGTGTACTGTGTTATATAGTTGAGAGTTTGGCAATTTGTCATCACAGATATTCATAATGGGTGACCAAATCTGTCAAACATTGAATGTGGTTAATGCAAGCCCTGTTGTGAGCAATGCCAGGTCATGTGATCATGTCTTGCTCATACAGAACTAATTTTGGCTTGGTTTCTACAGCTGGATGCCCTTCCTAATGCCAACCTCATTTACAGTGAGTACTGGGTGCTTTTCGTTATGTGCTTACTCAACCACTTTACATATATATATATGGTGGGTTGTGTAGACATTGTAGTTGTGTGTAGTCCCTAGCAATGTTATTAGGTGTGGACTGAGGGGTAAGCTAGATGTTGGGTAAGATGAGTGAGCTAAGAAACATTAGTTGGAACAAATGATCGAGATTAAAACTTGCTAAAATGGTAAACGTTTTATGTTTCAATGTTTATGTGAGGATAGAGATGTGGATAGGGATGTGTGAGTTAGTGTTAGAATAAAAATAAATTTTTTAAAAAGAAAAAAAAAGATTTAAAAAGGATTATATATATATCCCAGCATATGCTGTAAAGTGGTTGGTGATAGGAAAGGCAGCCAGCCAAAGAAATCTTGCCAAACAAAGGTTTGGAAAGGCCCTCGTCTGTGTCACAAACGATTTTGTTGTGTCTACATTTTTGGGGGGGTGGGGGGAGATACCCTGTATACATATATATATATATATATATATATACATAATTTTTATTTACACAATGTTACTAAAAACGTTTTTCAAAACCAAACAAAATTCAAGACTAGCATTCAATCATGGCATGAAGAGAAAACAGATTATTTTATTTTAGAGGCCATAACAACATTGGAATGAAGTTTCAAATGGATGGAAGAATTCATTTTGGCCTATCAACTTTTGCTGCTAATAAGCATAGAGACACATAACATAGTAGAAGCTTTACTTCATGCAAGCAGTTTGTCAGGCACCTCTGTTAACTGACAAACATGAATTTAACTCTTTAGTTATCAACCCGCCAGAAACTGTCCCTGGTTCTATGATGCAAAACTACCTGTTTTAAAATGTTCATACTTATATTAAAAACTTCCAAGATGTGCTTCACATGAGATCTATGCGCTGGTATGGCCATGTCGAGTGCAGGGAAGGCTGGATCAACAAAGTGATGAATGTCAATCCAGGAAGCAGTAGAGGTCCAGGAAGACCAAAAAGGACTTGGATGGAGGATGTCCATCAGGATCAAGCTAGGCTTGCCTGGTCCCAATGTGAGATCAGCGGACAGAAACACATGGAGCACTGTCAGGCAGGACCCACCCATACTTAGAGATTAATTGTATCCTGCATAATCAAAAACTGGATGATGACAATAATGTTATGTAAAACATTTTTATTCAGTTATGTTCCAAACACCAGCTTAATAATAAGAAAGTCCATTATATTACTAAATTCCTCCAAATTTTTTATTATTTTAAAAATTTATCGAAACATTTTGGTAATGTATTTCAGGAGAAATATGGTAACAAAAGGGTTAACAAACTGCTATCTCAATGGAGTCCAAATTTGAGGTCATAAGTAGAAACCTCATTTCTTTTCTATTGTTTGTATTTCTGTTTGATAGGAGGAGCATTGAAAGAAAGATCATATACTTCAAATGAAAAAATCTGCATTGTTTATAATTTTTAATCTTTATTCATACTATGCTTCTAAAAAGTTGTATGTGTGGCATGTATAATATGAATAAAATCTGGAAGACAAAATCTGGGCTGAAGTCCATTATGTACAGATATATGAGTCTGTGTTTTTGTGTATCTTATGTAAACTCTAGTGGAATGCCAAAAAGTGTAACAAGAAATTTGATAAATAATTATCAATAAAATATATAGCAAACTGAAACAATTACTTGAGATAATGTGATCAACTAAAAACATTTAAATGCAATTCTCCAACATCATGGCCCCACTCAAATGACTAAGACCAGTAAAAGTATACATATAGAGAGTTACTGTATTTCTAATGAAATACTTTGTATTTTAATTAGTTAATGAAGAATTTGTGATGCATTTATAAAATTATGATTTCATTAAGATGGTATTTGTAACATAAAATGTTCTTATATAAATTTATGTTGGAAAGTTTTAATTCAAGTAAAACCCCTTTAAAATGGATGATTTTGTTTCATAGAAACAGGCAGTTTTGGGTGCATTGGTATCAAAAGTGATATAGAGAGTGAGGGTGTGAGAGAATTTATCACAGTTAGATGAAATGAATGGTAGAATATAAAGTGAGCCAGAGAATGAAAGAATGTCAATGGCAAAATGGGAGAATGAGAAGTGATGAAGGAGAGAAATAGATGAGAATCCTGGGAAGACATTGAAAACTAAGGGTACAGACGGAAGAATGTGAGAGATGAGGCAGAGGGGAGAAGAAAAATGAAAGAGTAAAGATTAGGGTGTATAACATAAAGAGAGAGGAGAGAATTAGAAATACAGAAAGAGAAGCAGAAAATAATTGTTTCTACTTTTGGCACAAGGCCAGCAATTATCCCAATGTATTACTGGTACTTTATTTTATTGACACTGTAAGGATGAAAGGCAAAGTTAACCTCGGTGGGATTTGAACTCAGATCATAAAGGGAGGTAACTCTATGCTTCAAAGCATGGCGTCTGACCCTCTACTGATACTGCCAATCCAAAGCAGAAAATAATGACAAGTGAACACTGAAAAAGGAAGAGTGTTAAAGGTGTAACAAGGAACAGGGGAGAATAGAGGAGAAATTGGTACAAGAGAGAACGAAAGAAAAGAGATATGTGAAATTAAACAGAAAGAGGGAGAGTGGGAAAATAAAAGACAGACAGACATAGGAAAAATGAAAGATAGAGAGATGTGGGGGAAATGAAAGAGAAAATGAAAGGGAAATGAAAGAGAAAAAGAGTGTCTAGAAAAACATAAATTATGAGAGGAAAAGAAACAGTATACAACTGAAGAGGAGAAATTGAGAAGAATAATGAGTATGAGAGGAGAGGAATGAGAACTGATGTAGGAGAATGAGAAAGGAAGGAAAATAAGAGACGAATAAAGATAAAATTAGAGCAGAAGAAAAAAAAAGCAGAGGAAGAAAGTGAGAATAAAAGAAATGGAAGAATGAGAATAAGACAGACAATGAGAGATGAAGTAAGAGAATGAAATGAAGAGGAGGAAAAATAGAATGTAAGAACTTGAGAAAGAAAGCGAAAATAAAAGAAGTAGAAGAGGAGAATGAGAATGAATTAGAAAATAAAGGTGAGGGAGGGGAAGATTAACACAGAGAGAAAGGAAAGGGGAATAATGTAAGGATGAAAAGAGAAGTGAGAAAGACAATGAGAAAGTGACAGAAAGAGTGACAAGATAAAGAGAAAGAGAGAGAAGGAGGAATACAAAAGCTGGAAGGAGAATGACAGGTAAAAAAAGATTAAAAAAAAAAATAAAGGAAAACTAGAGGGAGAATGTGAAAGTGAGGAGAGCAATGGGGAAGGGGGCATAAAATGAAACAGAAATATATATATATAGAGAGAGAGAGAGTCATACAGAGAGAGAGAGAGTCAGACAGACAGATAGAGAAGGGTGGCAGTTAGATGTGCTTTAAAACAACTTGGCTAGTTGGTTTGCAGCTCATCAATCAATGATCTCCCTTTGATTTATTTGCTCAATACATGTAAAGAGAACATCATATAACAGCATCAGTAACACCATCAATGATATAAGCAGGCCAGGTCAATATACATTTAATGAGAGGAGGGGTGGTAGGGTGTGAGGAGGAAAGCTGACACTGGGTGGTAGGTAGATGGCGGAGAATTTGAACAAAACCAAATGAAACCAAAGAAAAAGAAGCCTACTCTAACAGAAATAATCTCAAAGCACTATAACCATCCTATCCTATTATGAATGGTCCCACCCTCTTTAGGTTGCATTCAACTGGTGGGCACTATTTATCTCTGACAGTTACTTTACTTCCTCAAGCAGTACAATTTGATGAGCAAGAATTAACTTAGCATTAAGTATATAACACACACATTCATTGACTTTAAAATAACATTAAAATTTAAATTAAAAGATTTGAAAAATAAAATTATATATATATATATACATATATATATATATATACATATATATATATACATAAGATAAAATTTACCAACCTCAGTCATCTTGCTTTTCAATTATAATACAATAAATATATGTATGAATATAACTGTGTTTATACATAACATATGAATTATGTGTGATTTAAAATAAACAAATAAATATATAATTTTTTTTTCCAGCTGTTCTAAAAGTTGTCATCATCAAAACAGTAGAAAGCAGGATAAGCAATACTAGAAGGTAATGATTTGCAATACAGTACACACTAGCGCGTCATTGATATTGATTTTAGATTAGGGAAATAAAGGATAAAAAAGAAGCTAACAGAAGAGAGAAAAAAAAATCAACACACACCAATATATATATATATATATATATATATCATAATCATAGCAATAGTAAAACTAGTATAGACTGTGTGGAAGTGGTTGTGATGATGGTGGTCGTGGTCGTGATGGTCGTGGTATTGATGGTAATTGTAATGAATGGTTGAAGGTTGATTATTTTAATATTTGCTGATAATTATAACCCAAACACTATATTTGGAAATAATAATTCATTTCAACCAGGCATAAAGCCAATATTTTTATTGGGGTCAAATAAAAGGTATATTAGTTGATTCAATTGTTCATTGTTCAGACTGCCACCACTATATCACTGGTACTTATTCACACAAACATGGACAACTTCAAACTTGATGTGATATCTTGCCAGTTTCCATTTTTTGTGCAGATTTTTTCACAAACTCTGTGCAACTGAGAGAGGATGGGAAGGAAGAGAGTAAGAGAAACAGGATAAAAAGCACCCAGTCTACTCTGGAAGGGGGTAGTGTTAGGGTCAAAATAAAATGTTCCCAGTACATGTTGTAAAGTGGATAGCATTAAGTATTTCCCGGCGCTGAGGACGCACCCTAATTTTGACAACCAAATATTTGAAAAAAAATAATAAACAACCTTTGGCCTCCAGGACACAAGGTAGATTTTTTAGACTTATTTTAGGAAAAAAGTAGCGTCTTCAACGCTGGGAACTATGGTAAGTCTTATTCAAGATCTGAGGAAATATCTGAGGTTTTTATTCTAATTTAACCTGTATTTTTCCAATGCCTTTTAAATGTTCTTTGACTCTTTCATTACCATATTTCTAATGAAATACACTACCTATATACT
This sequence comes from Eledone cirrhosa, assembly GCA_964016885.1. Classification (NCBI taxonomy): domain Eukaryota; kingdom Metazoa; phylum Mollusca; class Cephalopoda; order Octopoda; family Eledonidae; genus Eledone; species Eledone cirrhosa. The sequence goes on along the minus strand of OZ024745.1, from coordinate 77,398,160 downwards.
TCAAATAATTTTAAAAATAACCAAAAATTTGGAAGAATTCAATCAAATAACTAAGTTCTTCATTGGTAAACTGATATTTAGAACATTACTTAAACATTTCTAAAATAAAAATATCATGAAAGGTTTTAATTCAGGATAAATATTTTTAAATGAGCAGTTTTGTATCATTAATCCAGAGCAGTTTCAGGTAGGCTGGTATTAAAAATGTTAAGCTAAAAATAAGTTACTGTTCCTATTCCACCATGCATTTGTTCTAAGAAATGGAGGTAGTAAGGATTAGATTGTAAATTTGTGCAAACATGCTTAAGTTTGCATCCTCCATTAAAATACAACCGTTATCCACAATCAGAAGAATTAACAAATGAAACAGATTGCTTCTAAAAAAAACTATTATTGGAGTTTCACAGAGGTTTTTACATTAGCCTAGGAACTAATGTATAAATAGTCAATCTGGCTTTCCTCCAGACCCCATTCTACACACATTGCTTTCTCTCTCCCCCTCTCTTTTTCTCACTCGGCCAGTGACTCTCACAAACCTGTAAGAATTCAAATTAAACATTGAACTCATTAACTCCCCCGTCCTATCCACCAGTTCACTGAGTAGTGAGGAAGGGGTATGTATGTGTCCCCTTTCACATTAAACAATAAAAATCACAAACAGAATTACTTCAAATTGGTGAAGCTCAGTTTAATGAAATGTGAATCATTTTAGTATAGTCATTATTAGTGGATTCACATCTATTTTAACCCTTTCATTACCTATTTTTAATGAATGATACTGCTTAGAATTTTTCAATACATTTGAAAATAATCAAGAATTTAGAGGGATTTCGTAATATAACTAACTTTCTCATTAAGCTGGTGTTTGGAACATAATGGTTCTACATAAAATTATGATGGAACATTTTTAGATAAATATATACACTTTAAAATAAAGAGCATAGTTTTGTAAAACCAAGGGCAATTTCAGTTGGTTTGATATAAAAAGTGTTAATTTGTAATAAAGAACTACATTTCTTTTCATTGTACGACAACTACAGGAGAAGTACCTAGCTAAAAGTAAACCCCTATACTTAGCCTTTGTCGACTTGGAGAAAGCCTTCGACAGAGTCCCCCGTTCCATTATCTGGTGGGCTCTTAGAAAACTAGGTGTTGACGAATGGCTTGTGAGAGCTATACAAGCCATGTATAAAGAAACTGAGCAAGGTTAGAATTAACAACGAATATAGTGAAGAGTTTAGCGTAAAATTTGGTGTCCATCAGGGCTCTGTTCTTAGCCCCCTACTATTTATTATTGCCCTTCAGGCTATAACAGAGGAGTTCAAGACCGGCTGCCCATGGGAACTCCTATACGCAGATGATCTAACGCTCATAGCTGAATCAATGGCCGAGCTAGAGAAGAAATTCCAAACATGGAAGCACGGCCTAGAATCAAAAGGCCTAGAATCAAAAGGCCTAGAATCAAAAGGCCTAGAATCATGGCCTAGAATCAAAAGGCCTTAAAATTAACCTGGCTAAGACTAAAGTTCTAGTTTGTAGGAAAGAAAATAAGGCGCCGGTCCCTTCCGGGAAATGGCCATGCTCAGTGTGTAGGAAAGGCGTAGGTAGAAACTCCATTTTATGTCCCAAATGCAAAGTATGGGTTCATAAAAGATGTAGTGGGATCACAGGTAAGCTGACTAAGAACACAGATTTTACATGTGGCCGGTGCTCTGGTGCAATAAGTAGCAGCAAGTGCCCACTAAATACTAGCTCTTTCAATTGCGCAGAGGTTTCTATAGAAATAGGGGACAGCTTCCGTTACCTGGGTGACAAAATCAGCAGTGGGGGAGGGTGCTCTGAAAGTACAGTAGCTAGAGTCAGAACTGGATGGAAAAAGTTCAGAAAGCTTATACCACTATTAGCCGCTAAAGGGTTCTCCCTAAAAATGAAAGGCAGGTTGTATGATGCCTGCATACGAACAGCAATGTTGCATGGCAGTGAGACCTGGGCATTGTGTGCAGAGGATATACGCAGACTAGAGAGGAACGAAGCTTGCATGCTCCGCTGGATGTGTAATAGTAATATACACGAACGGCAAAGCATAAACGAACTAAGGAAAAAATTAGAAATAAGAGGGATCAGATGTTGTTTACTCGAGAGAAGGCTACGTTGGTATGGTCACGTGATGCGCATGAAAGACGACAGCTGTATAGCAAAGTGCAGGGTAATAAAGATAGACGGTAGCCACGGAGTAGGCAGACCCAGAAAAACCTGGGACGAGCTGATAAATTCCGACCTCATACACTTACACCTCTCCAAGACAATGTCACTGGACCGAGACCTTTGGCGGTACTCAGTAATAGAGAAGACCCGCCTTACCTAAATACAAAGTAAAACCTACTACAGTCAGTAGGCATCTCTAACAAAATACACCCCCGTCCCACCACCCCCACCCCATCCACACCGCCCCTTTCAATGTAAAGTTATGTTGGTGCCACAAAATCCAGGCCAAAACAAATGAGATCGTGTAGGTGTCACGACAAAAAAAAAAACACACAGTCCACGCTGTAAATGTGGCCGTGTAGGCAACACAGTAAAAACCTCCCAGTCCCACACTGTAAATGTGGTTGGTGTTAGGAAGGGCATCCAGCTGTAGAAAACCCGCCAGACAGTCCACGCTGTAATGTGGCCGTGTAGGCAACACGGTAAAAACCTCCCAGCCCCACACTGTAAATGGGGTTGGTGTTAGGAAGGGCATCCAACTGTAGAAAACCCGCCAGACAGTCCACGCTGTAATGTGGCCGTATAGGCAACACGGTAAAAATCTCCCAGTCCTACACTGTAAATGTGGTTGGTATTAGGAAGGGCATCCAGCTGTAGAAAACACGCCAGACAGTCCACGCTGTAATGTGGCCGTGTAGGCAACACGGTAAAAACCTCCCAGCCCCACACTGTAAATGTGGTTGGTGTTAGGAAGGGCATCCAACTGTAGAAAACCCGCCAGACAGTCCTATGCGAGCAAGACAACCACTCTTGCCTCAAGTGGGAAAACTCCCGTCCAAACCCATGCAAACGTGGAACATGGACGTTAAACGATGATGATTTATTATTATTCAAGGTTAACTTTGCCTTTCATCCTAACGGGGGTCGATAAAATAAAGTACCAGTAATATACTGGTATAATTGCTGGCCTTGTGCCTATTGTAGAAACAATTATTATTATTATTACTTCTAATGATGAGGACAGTGGATTAGCAGAGTCAGAGCATCAGATAAATGCTTAGCAGTATTTCTTCTGGCCTTTATACTCTAAGTTTAAACCTTGCCAAGGTCAACTTTGCCTTTCATCCTTCCAAGGTCAATAAAATAAACCAACAGTCAAGTACTGGTGGGAAAAAAGGGTCGATATAATCGACTTTCTGTTCCTCCCAAAAATTCTGGCACTGTGCCAAAATTAGAAACTACTATTACTACTGTTGCATCGCCAAGACTGGGTCTTTGAATATCTGTTAATTCACTACAAACCATCCTATGACTTTTAATATCTTGTACCACATAAAACTTTACAAGATATTCTTGTAAAATACAAAAGAGCCCAATGACTGCATTGCATTACAAATTAAAGCCTTTACTCTAATACTGCAAATTTTAAAAATTGACTGTCCACCAGTAAAGATACTTTAAACATTTGAATTAACAAACTAGTTTTTAGATAGTTTCCACTAAATCATTATAGGATACTAAGAGTTAATTGTAGGGAGTTATGGCATTTTTCATGCCAGAAAGTAAGTTGGAGGCAATATAAGTGTCTGGTGTCAACTGGCTCAACCAACCAAATCAACTATATAGAGTCTTCAATAAGTAGTTGATTTGCTTGGTTGATACAGTTAAATATCTTACACCCATACATAATTGTTTCTACTTTTGGCTCAAGGCCAGCAATTATCCCAGTGCATTACTGGTACTTTATTTTATCGACCCCCCGTAAGGATGAAAGGCAAAGTTAATGTCAGCAAGATTTGAACTCAGACTTATGGCAATGCCTTCTTCAACATCCTAGAACAAGGAATGCAAGATTCAGTTCTTGGGGTGCAGAGAAGAAGCAAGAACAGAAGTCACATTAAAGATTAAAATATTTTGATTGGATATTGTCTGTTATTTTCAAATATTTGTATTTATTAATCATAGTAATTAATTAATTAAATAGTAGCAGCTAAATAGCTGATAATTTGACCTAAAAATTCAACTTCTTTTGTCTTATGTGCTAGGCCAAGGGGTGTGGGATAGAATTTCAAAATTTTAAGATGTGCTATGAAAAAAAAACAAAACAAAAGATCTTAGTCTACAAGCCCTGACTACAATTAAAGGGAAGTAGGGTGGAGGTGAATTAACAAACCAAGAAGGAAACCTCTGTGTGACTGACTGTTCAACTTGCTAAAGGTAGCAGCTAAATTTCCTCAAGTGACACCTCACCTCCTAAAAAAGGAAAGGACGCATCAGATTATACAGTCTTAGATATTCCTAACATGAGATAACCATGACTGAAATGTCTTTAATCCTTTAGCATTTAAACCAGCTATATCCGGCCAGAAGCTCATACTGACTTTAAGGTATTGTTTTCAAAATAATATCATCGAAATATTGTAGTTTCCATATTATGTGAGATAATACCATGAAAATATAATAGTAAATATAGAGTAATGTAAATACTAAAGGGTTAATCATAAGGTTCTTAGATCAGGAACAACCTAGAGATGAACAATTGCTATATAGATTTTTACAATCTTTACAGATAAAAAGACAATGTTTACATACCTTGTATTCAGCCAACCATTCTGTTACTAGTTTAGAAGACATTATTCCATATACAATGGTCAGGAGTGACCAATACTAGAACTTGGAAAACACTGGAAAGGAAATTAACTTCAATTAAATTCAATAAAGTCATTATTTTACATAAAATTATATTCACCAAAAAATTGAATTTAAACGAATTTGGAAAAATTTTATAGAAGAGAAATGGAAGAAGTTTTTTGAAAAGTCTTCAAAATACAAGCAAGGTGAAATTTTAAATATTTCATTATGGTTCTAAACCTCATATCAATATGGCTATACGTAGTTCCACTTTCATCATTGGTTAATTCTAAACATAGAAAGAGAACATTTTTATTTAAATATCATTTGATAGTTGAGGATATTGTTTTTACTCTGTTACTTATAAGATCCTTGAGTTAAAATCCTTCAAAGGTCAACTTTGTATTTTATCCATTTGCCGTTGTTGAAATAAAGTACTAGTCCCAGGTGGGTGGATTGCCAGAATTGTTAGAATGTCAGGTATTTGTTCCAGTTCTTTTGTGCTCTGAGTTCAAATATAGCTGTAGTGAACATGTGGTAGACTTTTAAAAACACCTCATGGCCCTTGGATACATTTTGCAAATTGTTGCAAACATTCAGACCAGGTTTTCAGTTTGCAGATACCTTCTGCCCTTCCCCCCTACCAGTCATGGAGAACCTGAAAAGGTCATGAGCACTGTCCTAGTACCCCTGGCTAAACAGTAAAGAAAAAGATTTTGAAATTAACTCATCTCTACCAGACAAGACTGTTGTTTAGAATATTCTAATGGCATCTTCTATACACTCATCACTTTTAATAATATATATTAATATTTCATTTAATAATCTCCATACAAAACATTACATACAATTTTCCATTCTTAAAACTACTGTCCGATAGAGGAAAGAATATTTCTCTCCACATATTCTTACATCAGTCAAACCAATCTAACTCAACCCATTCATTTTCTGGTTCCTCTCATCATCAGACATGAGAAAAAAAAGTTAAATTAATAAATGCAGATGTGGCTGTATGGTTATGAATTTTATTTCACGACTATATGGTTCTAGGTATGGTCCTATAGTATGGCACTTTGAGTGCATGTCTTTTACCTTAGGCTGACCAACGTTTGAATAAAATTTAGTTCATAGAACTCCATTATATATATATACATGGAGGCACATGGCTTAGTGGTTAGAGCATTGGCCTTGCAATCGAAAGGTTGTGAGTTCAATTCTCAGACCAAGTGATGTGTTGTTTCCTGGAGTAAGACACTTTATTTCACATTGCTCCAGTTTACTCAGCTGTAGAAATGAGATGATAGGGACTGGGGTCCCTATCATTCCACTGCAAAGTGGTCGTGGAGGTGCCACGGCAAAAAAGCAACCAGCCCACACTGTTAAGTGGACGTGTAGGCGCCACGGAAAAAAAGCGCCCAGCACTCACTGTAAATGAGGTTGGTGTTAGGAAGGGCATCCAGCTGTAGAAATCAAGCCAGAATCAGTTCCTGTCCCACCCTTGCAAGCAGGGAAAAGCAGACGTAAAATATGATGAGGAGTTGAAAATGCAACTGGTGTCTTTAAGAAGGCTTATTTACAACAATTTCTAAATTAACTGGTTTCACAAGTTTCATGATTTTCAAAAGTATGCACGCATGTTTTGTAATACATACAAATGTATGGAAAGGGAAAACTACATGTTTGACATGCAAATGATATAAACTTGATCTGATATTTTGTTTGCAGTTTATTTAATGACATTTATCCTCTACAAAATGGTAATTCCCATAATCAAGCAAACATGGGATATGAACCAGCTGTTGAAGCATGATTGAAACAGTCCAACACAGCACCTTTCATAAGATTCAAACCTGTACCAATTTTTGTATAGAACATTACTTTGTTATTAACTCTTGGATATTCCACAGCCCCTATTCTAGGAGGGCACGCTGTAACAAATCGCTTATACTTAAAAGTCAAAATTTCTTTCCTGATGAAATTGCCAGGGTCTTACATAACAAGGCCATTGAAATATATAAAATGGTTTTGCAACAATAAAACTTTAGAAGGATATGTCCAGTCGGGTCTCCTGTTGTTTTAATCAAATAAACATATAACTCTGTGACAGCACCAGCCACGGGATTCAACGTCAACGATGGAAGAGTTGCAGAACAAAGTGCTTTGCCTACTATTACATCATGGTTAATTAAATAGAATGACCAGGTCAATCCAATGGTGAACCACAAAACATAAATTAATATATATATATACATATATAAAACAGAGGATGTCTGTCTGTCTGTGTAAATCCCTAAAACTCGAGAATTACCCAACCGATTTTTTACTTTCAAACTTTACACATGCGTTACTTATATTTCTTGAAGTGCAATGGGTTAAAAAATTTTAACTTTTTCTGCTCTAGGGCATTAGGTGAAAAACCACATTTTTTAGGCATTTTTAAGCTTTTTTGAGACGTAACTTAAAGATAATCCAGCCGATTTCCTCATAATTTGCAGCAAACATTAGTTAGTCCCTTCGTATTGCTGTGGACAAAAACATTTTGGTTCCATTAATGGTTTCTAGGAAATTTACAAATTAGCATTTTCATTTTCAATATAAACGCTACTTAAACATCGTAAGTAGTGTATAATATTTCGTTAAAAATTTAGTTTATTTAACAGAGGACACAACACTTACTTTTAAGCAGGACCATTTTTGGGGAATTAAGGAAATGAGGAGGACCTTAAAATTTTTGTCGCCACCCTGTTGACGCTTCGTGCTTTCGTCACCCGCAAATCCAGGCCCTGTGTACGTTGCTGTGTTATTGACACCGTAAAACTTACGTCTGTGCTACTACTACTAAGACCCCTTTTGTTGCGCCCACACTGCAGTATGAACGCCCTGCGCAAGTACGCCAAACAGCGATTGTGCTAATTCCGCAGTGCCCCCACTTAAAATTATCGATGGTGACCCCAATAGTAACTCTGAAGCGTTCGGCATCCGATATAACAGTTCGGTCTTTGGGTAGATTTACGAAGAGGCTATGGTCTCCTGTGGGGAAGGCCCAACATGCTGTGTGGTTGTATGACATGTCTTACTCAAGCATCACAGGCTTTACTCTGTACAGTATGCATGCAGGTGCATAACTGATGATGCCTGTCCAGATGACTGGTTGTGAAAACTCAAAAAGATACCTAACCGATTTTCTCCAAATGGAAGAAAAATCATACTCTAAGATTTAGTAGGCTTAAAGAGTATCCAGCTGATTTTCTTCAGATTTTGCACATGCATGCAGATGTTTAACGATTCAGGCCTGCTGGTGTTCTACGTTTCCAGTATATGAACAAGGGAATTACACAGTTACATTCCTCAATCTTTGCATATGCGCGTTGTTATTTCACGTTTCCTACCCCGTGCAACGCCAGGTCCTGCTGCTATCATATATATATAAAATAAAGGTGTTTTTTTTATATTCCACACAGGTAAAAATATAGAAAAAACAAGTTGAAAATGTAATTGGAGTCTTTAAGAAGATTTATTTACAATAACTTTACTGTTTCACAGTTTTCTGATTTTATGTAAATAAATCTTCTTATAGATTCTTATAGTATTTTAGCTTGCTTTTCCTATATTTTTAGCTGAGTGGGATATAAAAAAACCCTTACATTCTGAGATATATATGTACATACAAACTTTACATACCTGTATGTATACAGCTATGTTGGAGTAAACATCCTAATTCTATTTCTTGTTCAGTTCGAGCCAGCCTAAAGCTCCATCTACAAATGATGCTAATCAGCCTGTATACATAAGCATTAAAACTATGTTTGCAGCTTATTTGAGTTTCAGTATGAAATGAAGAAGGGTGCATAACCTTGACAACAACCACAAAGTCAGAAACAGCGCTGTTGGTTGCTTCTCCCTTGCTTCTGCAGGAACAAGGTAGATGTCAGTAGTCATCGCCTTTAAAATTCATAACTAAAAGCTTTCAAATGCTTATTTGTGAACCTATCATATATTATCCAATATACAAACTTTATATGTACCCAGCTATGCTGTAGTGAAAATCCTAATTCTCTCTCTATATATATATTATACGTATTTCTCACCGGTCAACCGGTGTGGGCCTCGTTTGTGAGACGAACCTTTCCCAGACTCGTCTCACTCACGGAGCTGCAATCCTGGGTCAAGCAAAGACCGAGAAATCTGGGCGCCTGGCACACTGAGTGTGCCCAGGCGCTCACCGCCCTCTGGCAGGCGGATCCGGTTATCAGTGGAGACTCCACCGCAACATTCTATAGAGGGCTGGTACGCAGCAGGTGCGACGACGCCCTCGGAGAAGCCCTAGACATGGAGGAGGACGAACTGGCCAGCCTGTTCGGTAGGACATTCAGCCCAGGACCTATGGACAACTTCCAGAAGTCCCTGGCCTGGCAGTGCTACCGAGGGGCTCTACCCGTTCGAGAAAAGCTCTACAGACACGGGCGCCCGGGTAGGGACCCCGCCAAAAAGATCTGTCCCAGATGCGTGTGCGACGAGGAAACCGTTGCACACGCATTGGTACACTGCTCGGGCATAGCCGATCTGTGGGGCTATGTCGAACAACTGCTGTCAAGGGTGGGACCGATCCGGTTGACCACCGAGTCTATTGTAATAATCAAGCCGCCTCCCCCCCTTCAAAGATGAAGGAGAGGCGGTGTTTCTGTGCGTAATAGCCATGGTGAAAGAAGTTGTATGGTGGACGCGTCTGAAAGGACTGAGGTCAGGCACCTTTCTCTCTGGCCAACAACTGGTCCGTTTCTTCCGATATCATTTCGGAAGAAGGATCAGGATGGAGAGAGAGGTGCTCCACCCCAGTCGTTTTTATGAAAGGTGGGTGAAAGTGGCGAGAATGGCCCGTGTGAATGGGCCTTCTCTTTACATAAGCCTGTAGGTGGAAAAGAGGAAGGAACGAGGGAGCACCCCCTCTCTGTGCTCCTGAGGAAAAGGGTTGCACACTTTTTTCGGGGGTGTGTGCGACCCCCCAAGGCGCCTCCTCTCTATTGAGGATTTTGTTATAAATTTTATTTTTTGTTATATTTTATAACAAAATCCTCTATTGAGGATTTTGTTATAATTCTATTTTTTGTTATATTTTATTTTATTTTTATATATTGTTATTGCCTCCTCCCTATTGAGGACGCCTTGTTTTGTAAACTCCCCCCATTGTACTTGTCCCACTTTTGATGCCCTGGTGGCAAATAAAAGAAACATATATATATATTATACAGCATGATATGAAAAGAAAACTAGTTTTAAACAGAAATAATTGTTGTATTTAGGCATGCCTGAGTTATGCCAATGTCGACTTTACAGGACCAATGTTATTGACAATATTATTGACTAAAATCCATGAAGGCCACAGTCCATTGAAACTGACAAAAGAATAAAGAATGTACATAAATTATACATACATGTTTCTTAAATATGTCAATGAAGTAATAACATAGACAGAAGTGTTAGGACTAATATGTATATACAATTTTTAAATGTTTTGTGTATCATATTATTTGTTTTGAAATTAGAACACTATAACCATTTAGTTTTGATTATTATATGTATAGTTTTACAAAATGTTGAGAGGTGTAGTGTTTGTATAGTCAATTCTGGTTGACCCTCACATTGTAGATAGCATTCTTTAACTTTGAATAGACAATCACCTGCACTTCAAATTCATTGATGAATTTGAAGTGCAGATAGGAGTCAACCAGGGCTTATTCCTCAGCCCATTTCTGTTTATCATTGTTATTCGAATCATAATGAGGAATGAAAGACTGGCACTCCATGGAAAATTCTGTATGCAGATAATCTAGCTCATTTAGCTGAATCTGTGGAAGAGTTAGAAGTGAAATTCCAGAAATGGGAGAGAAATTTATAATCGAAAGACCTGAAAGTATACTTAGCAAAGACTAAAGACTTAATAAATAGGAACAAAAATAGGATTTTGATACCATAAAGGAAGTGGCCTTATTCAATATGTTGAAAAGGGGTGAGAAGAAATTACATAAGGTTCAGTATCAATAACAGATGCACAAGAGTTGTAGTAGGATACAGCAGGTTAACAGAAAAAATTGGCTTTATATGAAGGAAAAGTAATCACTATGAGGAAAAGTGAAATAGGCTTCCTCAGTTACCTAAGATGACTTCTAGAAGTTGTTGACAGCTTTTGATATCTACAGGACCAAATCGGCAGTGATGGAGAAGGCTCGGAAAGTGTGATAGCCAGAGTAAAAACAGGCTGAAAGAAGTTTAGGGAGCTAGTACCTCTTCTGATAACAAAGGGCTTCTCTATCAGAGTAAAGAGTAGACTGCTTTATGCCTGCATATAAAATGCAATGCACATGGCAGTGAGACATGGGCCTTGAATGCAGAAGATCTGTGAAAACTAAAAAAATATGAAGTCATTATCCTCCCTAGTAACTATTTCTATAACTGTACACCCATCTACTCACCATATCTAAATCTTAACACACCAGCTCTAATTCCTTAGTAGATGTTCACATTATCAAAGTTCCTTCCACCTTTAACTAAGATCACTCCTCTTATTCCTTTGTTCACATTCATCACAGTACCACAATATCAGAGATCACCCCTACCACCTTGTTAAATTACACCACTATCAGCATATGGCTATGACATACCTTCTGACCATTCCTCTCCCCCCATCATTTCTTTTGAACCCCATCACACTTTTCATACACCCATGACACAATACCCCCTCCACCTATTATCACTTTCCAATGACATATCATCCTTCCAGCAACCCCCCATCCAGTTCTCCCTACCACATCATATCCTCATCTCATAGAGTAAGGACAGCAGTCACAACACATCAACTTCTCTAGTGTTGGTGCTACAAAAAATGTACCCAGTACACCTTGTAATGTGGTTGGTGACAGAGGGGGCACCCAGGTGAAGAAACCATGCAGGAGCACAACAATGTCTGTTGTGTTCGTGACATGATAAAACGCACCCTCTTTAAACTAGTTGATGATAGGAAAGGCATCTATCAGTTAAAAAAACTTGCCAAACAAAGGGTTTCAGTTGTGTCAGAGACATGACAACCTCCTTAGTACTGGTGCCATGATAAAATGCACCCATCCAACCCTAGATAGCAGGGAAAATGGACGTTAAATGATGATGATGGATCAGAGGCTATACTGCAAAATCAAAATATTTGCCCCATATTTGTTTTTGATTTTATTTTTTGCTTACTCTCCTCATATTTACATCTACTAAGCGTTACAGCATTTTCAGTCACTAAAAATGTAGGTGTCTTTGTTGGAGAGCATTACCTTAGCTCTTGTCCACACTAAACTCTCTTTCTATCATTACCTACCCTGGAATCGTGTTACTGCTTGTCCAACTCTAAGGAAAGCAATGTTTGTCTCATGCCAATTACTGGTTGATTGCTCTCAAATCAAACATCACTAAAACAATAAGAACAATTATAAATGATCATCTCTTTCCTCAATGATTACGAATACAGGTTTTGCAAAACTATTTGAACAGGAAACCTTTCCAGCAAATATTTGTGTTTTGATGTTTTGTTTTTGTTTTGTCCTGAGAACTTCAGTGAAAACATGGTTGTTTTTTAAATCATAAAAGCCTTTGACTAAATCTAGCATGAGAAAAATTTGACAAAGCTGCTATTCTATGGGATAAATCAGCCATGCTGAGAATCAGAAGCATGCAAACACAATGTTTCATCACAGCATTTCAAGAAATCTAGTGATATCACTCCTATAATCTTCTTTTGTCTATCACCCCTGACCACCCAACATTCTCATCTAATCTCCAATGCTTTGTTTACTAACAACATAATCATTTCTTTCCAGGTCACACACACGCTTTCAAGAAAACTCTGAAAAGCAACCCACATTAAGGACCTGACAAGCTGGTTTCATTCAACGAATCAAAAATTAGGCATTACATAATACAGAGAAACAAAAGCTGCAACAGTCCATGACAACCTTTTCCGGAGACCCAAAATTCTCTATATAACCAATAACTGAAATTGTATCACCAAGACTGAGTTTCTTTTTCTGATTCAGAAAATACTTCAGTCTGAAGTAAGATCTCCTTTAGAAATCACAAATACACTATACTAAAGTGTTCACATATCTGGACTGGTGCACAACCAGCATACACATGTTAGATCAAGTCCAGGATAAGCAGCAAGATACTATACAGACAATGGTAAACAAACTACTTTTTCTTTCTGGCTTTTCTCCCAACTGCCAAATTATTTCTGATTTACTGTAGTTGCTGACACTAAGTCACCTTCTTCAACTAACACCCATTAATTCTTTTGTTACTATATTTCTAATGAAAGACACTGCTTATGGTTTTCAAATACTTTTTTATATAAACATAAATTTGGAGGGATTTAGTAATATAACTAACTTTACTATTATTAAGCTGGTGTTGGAAACATAACAAAGATTCGTGCATAAAATTATGACGGAAGCTTTTTTTTTTATAACTATAAACACTTTAAAACAAACAGTTCAGTATGATAGAACTGAGGAGGTTTCAGGTAGTTTGTTATGAGAAGGGTTAAATGACCTCTAATCACCTCTCACTACATGTCACTTCTTAGAGACTATTACTAAATGTTTTACCAAATCCTTCTATTCTAAAACTTCTCTAGCCTAAATATTCCTTTCAATCATAGATTTCAGTGGTTCAAACTGAATATTAACTGAAATAAGTTGTTCATTTCAGAGAGCCTAAGAATTACATGGACATTGCTCCATGTAACTCCACTATATCCTAAGAATAAACTAACAGTGTTTTCCTTTAATGCTATACTCTTCTTCTTCATGAGTCATCGCTGCACCCAAGGTGAAGCATGCACAAACTTCTTTTTCTATACTTCCCCATTTCTCATCACAGCAAGAAGATCCCATCCAATGAGGCCAGTGTCCCTCACCAACAGTGTCCTGGTGGTTATGTTTGGATATCCCATTCAGCACTTTGCATCTGGTGACCAGAGAAGCAGTTTCACTGCAGACTCATCATGGCAGGAAACATGACCAGCAAGAGCCATGCGACAGGATTGAACTTTCTATGAAACTCGTGGCAAATCACCACAAAGAACTTTGTTGGTAATGTGACTTTGCCATGAAATATTGAACACTGCATATAACATCAGCTCAGGACCTCCTCCATCATGTCGAGACTGCCTGCCAAGAGGTGCGTTTGTTTCCCAATGCTTCAAAAACTAAAAATGCATGCTATTCTCTAGTACAAAATATTCCTACATAGTTTTAACCTTTTAGCATTTAAACCAGCCATATCCGGCCAGAATTCTCTCACCTCTTTCTGTTCAAACCAGCAAACCAGCTGTAACCGGCTACCTATACTGATGCTAAGGTATTGTTCTCAAAATAAATAATATCAAAATCTCATAGATTTGATATTATGTGAGATAATTATGTAAAGTAAAGCCTTTGTTGTGAATATGGAGTAATGTAAATATGGAGTAATGTAAATGCTAAAAAGTTAATCAATACTGTAAATATAGACAGATTTAAACATCTAGTCACTATAAACAATATGTACATCATCATCATCATCAGGTTTAGCGTCCGTGTTCCACGCTTGCATGGGTTTGGACGGGGGTTTTCCCACTTGAGGCAAGAGTGGTTGTCTTGCTCGCATAGGACTGTCTGGCGGGTTTTCTACAGTTGGATGCCCTTCCTAACACCAACCACATTTACAGTGTGGGGCTGGGAGGTTTTTACCGTGTTGCCTACACGGCCACATTACAGCGTGGACTGTCTGGCGGGTTTTCTACAGCTGGATGCCCTTCCTAACACCAACCACATTTACAGTGTGGGGCTGGGAGGTTTTTATCGTGTTGCCTACACGGCCACATTTACAGCGTGGACTGTGTGTTTTTTTGTCGTGACACCTACACGATCTCATTTGTTTCGGCCTGGATGTTGTGGGACCAACATAACTTTACATTGAAAGGGGCGGTGTGGGTGGGGTGGAGGTGGTGGGACGGGGGTGTGTTTTGATAGAGATGCCTACTGACTGTAGTAGGTTTTTACTATGGACAGAAAAAGAGGGATTGGCCAAAATAGTTTCAATCCTGTTGGAATTTTATCAGCAACTGAGTACTCTTTCTATCCATAGAAACACTAATTATAAACCACCTATTACTACAGATATATGTAAACTGGATACATTAATTCATACATATAATGCATTTTTGTCAGCTAGTTTGATTAATAAATTACTGATACATTACAGGATTGGAATTTGGCCAGTTGAACCCTCTTTTTATGTCTATGAAGATATTTTATATAAAGACAAGACGTTTACATATGTCTATACATATGGTGTTGACTAAAAAATCTATATATTCTGTATAGTATAGCAATTAAACTATGAATCATTATTTCCATTACTGTCATTTGATATCTATATTATTAAAAATATATATACAGCCAAATTTACTCTAAATAAATAGAAAAGATGATAGAATTATTATTTTATTTTTTACTTCGTTATAAATGGAAACCAATTCGGGTTGTTTACAAATGTCAATCCGATTAGACATTAGACGTAGCTAATCTACACAGACTGAACTGGACATTGTAAGTAATACATTGGCATTTGATGAACTGAAAATAGACTGTGACCCAAATCAGAATTGATTTTCCTTTACTTTCTATCTTTTTCTCTCTCTTTATCTCTTTTCTTTCTCATCTTGCATCATCATAGTAATGCTATGATGGAAAAAATGAGGTCCCATTTATCAAATCCCATAGTTAAGCTGGAAATTGGGAATTGCAATCTCTGGGATCATGGATCCCATATAATATTTGAGTTTGAAAATCCCAAGATTATTATCATAGCAATTTTCGAAATACAAAACCTATAATAGTAAAACAGAACTCATCTGTTTTCTGTCAATATGAGATGCAGCTATTGATAAGTAATACTCAGTGGGCCATGTGCTTGCTTGAAATCATTACAAATCATTTTTCATTATTATATGATTCCATTAAAATCATCAATACTAAGCTTCAAAGCTGTGACCTCATTCCCTTTAGAAATTATGGGATAGAACAATATCCGGTATAGCATTTTGGTTTAGCTTTCAACAATATTATACATACATATATATATATATATACATATATATATATTTATATATATATTTGTATACACACACACATCTATATATATATACACATACATATACACACACATACATACACACACACATATATATACACATACACACACACATATATATATATACACATACACACATATATATATATACACATATATATACACACACATATATAAACATACACACATACACACACTCATATATACACATACACACAAACACATATACATTATCACCGTTTTAAGTCCATTTTTCCATGCTATCATGGGTTAGACGAGTTGTCTTGTTGTGGGCAATGCTAGGTCAGGTGACTATGTCTTACTCATACAGAACTGATTTGGGCTTGGTTTCTACAGCTGGATGCCCTTCCTTATGCCAACCTCATTTACAGTGTGGACTGGGTGCTTTTTGTTGTGACACCTACACAACCACTTTACAGTGTGAGGATGGGGTGAGCATAATGCATATATGCTTCAGCTTTGGCCTGTGCTCATGGGAAGTCGGGTCTTCCATACTACTGCCAGAGATGTTGGTCCTGTGCCATCGCCTTTGCGAGTTGCAATTGGGCAAGGTCAGCTTTTATCTCCTCATCCCAAGTCTTCCTGAGTCTCCCCACTCCAAGGCTTCCATCGACTTTGAGCACTGCACCTTTTTATGCAGCTGTCATCCTTTGTATGCATCACATGTCCATACCAATGTAATAATGCCAAAAAATAGTAAAATACACTCACAGTATACTTATATGAATATGAATAATTTAGCTGGCAATCAATGTTTATCATTGATTGACCAACAGTTAAAAATATAAATATAATTTATCAAAGTTCTTTGAGTGTGTTTCACTAAACTGAAGTGAAAACCAAACCAAACAAAACAGTGAGTGTGTTGTGCTATTTTTTGGCAATATTAAGACAACATAACCCTCCCCAAATATAACAGTACCTGTTTCAACACACAATGTCATATCAAAAACCTTCCAAAACAAATATATATATTATATTATTTATCTAAGTTTATACATGACACAATAGCGCTCCCTAAGGTTTCAAAACCCAACAATGACCATATCTCCAGATGGTAAGAGGGATCAAAATTGTGACCTAATCTTCAAGCACTTAGACGAGTTTGAAGGTACTATTAAAAGTATAGCATGCTAAAACCCTAGTTTATGAAAAATGTGTATATATATATATATATATATACATATCATCATCATCATCATCACCGTTTTACGTCCGTTCTTCCACGCTAGCATGGGTTAGACGGGTTGTCCTGTTGTATGCAGTGTCTGGTCGGCTGACCATGCCTTGCTCATACAGGAACTGATGCTGGCTTGATTTCTACAGCTGGATGCCCTTCCTAACACCAACCTCATTTACAGTGAGTGCTGGGTGCTTTTTCGTGGCGCCTACACGTCCACTTTACAGTGTGGTCTGGGTGCTTTTTTGCCGTGGCACCTCCACGACCACCTTGCGGTGGGGGGGGGGGGGCATATTGTTTATATGCTTCAGCATGTGCCCCATGGGAGGTCGGGTACTCTGTATATACATATATGTCAGAGCGAGGTACGGCGTGGTCAATCCTGGCCAGACTTGTCTCTCGACATGGACAACCCGTCTAACTCAGGCAAGCATGGAAAAATGGACATTAGACAGTGATTATGATGATGATGATGATGATGATATATAATAGAAAGAATTCTTTGAATTATGTGAAACTACATATCGGTACAAGGCCACATGACACAATATGATGTTTGAGTGATTTTATCTCGTTCATTTTCATTTTTCCATTTTCTTTCTTTACTCCTCTCTGCCTATCACTTCTTCAGACCAAAACACTTCTAGCCATTTATTCCTGTATTTTGAGGTAAGATTTTACCTAACACCATCATTGACTGCATTTTACTGTTTTGGTAGCTATCCTTTCTTTAAATTTCTCATTATTCTATAAAATATATATACATATATATGTGTGTATACATATATATATATATACACACACAATGATATTAAATAAATGAAAACTATATTTATAAAACCATATTTATTCCATTATATATATCAAGTGTACCAAAAATTTTGGTACGCTATCATCAGATAAAATACCAAGTGTGTTTTATAAATCTTGACATATTTAAGGATAATATACCTTAACGGTTCAAGTTATCCCTGGATATATATATATATATATATATAAACACACTGAGAGAGAAACTAGGTATAAGAGGAGTCAAATGCAGTGGTTTGGATATGTGAGGTATGTGGAGGATGACAGATGTATAAAGAGGTGCAGGGCACTCAAAGTCGATGGTAATTATGGAAGAGGAAAATCTAGGAAAATTTTGGATGAAGTGATAAATATATTGAAAATTAACTTAGAAGCTTCAAAGTTAATTTTCAATAAATACACATCCACTCGACACTTCTAAAAATACATCATAAATGCATATATGAATATGTGCGTGTGTGTGTGTGTGTGAGTGCGTGCGTGTTTGTGTGCGTGCGTGCATATGTCCATTTGATGTCAAGACTCCACCACCCTATGTCTTACTACTATGGGAAAATATTCCATGTTTCTTGTTCTTTGGATCACATGGACACACAATACACATAATGAGAGAGAAATAAAGAGAGACAGATACCAGGCTTCCAAATCTTACTGATATCAAAACCTATCCGAATTTATACAGTGAACAGATAAATGAATAATGAAAAATTGCCTTATTACAAGTTAACAAAGTCGATTTTCTGTATTTTTTAAATACTAATATGGGTTAGATTTTCTTTCCTTTTATTTTTTTTTTCCGAATTTGGATATTTGCATAGTGTTAAAACAATTATTTTGTTACAGCTGGATGATCTCCCTTCCTATTAGTACCCATTTAACTGTGAAAAGAACTCACTGTCAGCCAAGCAGAATGAGGCAAGTCTAAGACATAACATTGACTATTGTAAGGTTTCAACATGGTCAGTATTCTACCTCTTTTGCTCACAATAGTGAAAGAGATGGAGGCAGTGACAGTGGGAGTTTGGTTCTTTTGTTTTTTGACCTGGTGTATATATGTGTATATAAGAGATTTATAACAATTATATAGCAATATTTCTTTCTAAATAAACACTTCTCTACATAAAATCTACCTCTCTAGCTTCTCAATTAGAAATAGAGAAGTTAAAAGTTCAAATGACATATTTCCAGAATTGAAAGTGCATTATTTAATCAGTGAACTACTGCATTTACTAGTTTAAAAGTCAAAATTTTAAGCTAAATTTCAAGAGTTGACTACTACAGATATTAAGATTTTAAATGCTCAAATGTTAGATACAGTACAAAATAACATGAGTAACAGAATACTAAATGAACTCTTAAATGAATAAAGGAAAAACAAATACACTGAATTATAATGGTAAATATATTCATATGGTTAAGCTTATATAAGAAATGATGTTCTGACATATTTTGGATCATACTAATTATAGAACAGTAAATGCAGGGCTTCTTCAAGATAATGAACTTGAGAAACATGTAAATTAATTGTTTCTACTTTTGGCACAAGGCCAGCAATTACCCCAGTGCATTACTGGTACTTTATTTTATCGACCCTGTAAGGATGAAAGACAAAGTTAACCTCGGCGGAATTTGAACTTGGACCGTAAAGGGCCGTGACTTTATGCTGCAAAGCATGGCGTCTGGTTCTACCGATACTGCCAATACGTAAAAGTACATAATAACAAGGAGTGAGATTCATTTTATTTACCCCAACACTCATACCAGAAAATTCCAAATTTTTAGTAACTTTTTGCACAAGATTGCCTTTTATTCAAATTACGAATGGTATTAATTTACAGTTCAAAATGTAATGAATTGGTTTGCCATAAGGAAGAGGAAAGTCTATTATTTTAGGCAATACCATTCAAAGATGAGTGTTGTTTTTGATGGTATAACAAGCTACACAGAAATGTCATACACCAGAATAAAAAATGTATTTCCCATACCATTAAGTCACTCAATACTTTCTTATGCATCTCCTCTTGCTACTCTTAACCTTATCATAAATACACCTCAAACTTTTATCCACTTTTTATCCAGATTGTTGTGAAAATTTGCAATAAACTAAAGATTTGTGTATTAATGTGAAGCAGTCATAGTGCTTTTTGTACTATTCAGGAATGCCCTGTTAATGTGGTTTTATGTGGTACAGGTTGCTATGGGTTAATAATCATCTCTTAATTGTCTGTTTTTTTCCTGATTTTTATCAAATCCATCTTATATAAAAAAAATTCCCATGGGATAAACCTTTAAAATATTAATAATTTTGGTCAAGAAAGTCCAGCAATAAATGCTATTTAAACATTTAAATCATCCAAACAAGACGTAGAAAGAAAGAAATGATAGATAAAGAAAGAAGGAGAGATAAGGAGAAAGAGCGTCTGAAGGGGAATTAAGTTTTGTATGAACGTATAAATCAATTTTTTTTTTAGAAACAATGTAAGGGAAATAACTCTTCGTGTCATATTCTTAAAACATTAATCAAACAAGAATGCATTTGAAGTATTTGTTTTTCACTTATAAGACTTAAGATCAGCAAATAAAGTGTTCTGGCAGACCATTCGCCGACTTCATAATAAGAAGCCCTCCTCCACTCCTGCTATCAAGAACGCATCTGGGATTCTCCTCTCTTCAGAGGTGCAGAGAATACTTTGCTCATTTCCTAAACCCAATCACAACAGCATCTTCTGATGTACATCTGGGAGTGATGGTGCATCTGGGAGTGATGACTAATCTCTCAGAGGCTGAGGTCACAAGAGCAGTTAAAGAGCTCAAATGTGGCAAGGCTGGCAGAGAAGATGAAATCCAGTCTGAGATGTTAAAAGCCTTAAATAGAGAAGGTATTCTCTGGCTGGCTTGTGTGTGCCGGGTGGCCTGGATCTCTGGAAAGGCACCTAAGCGATGACAATCGGGAGTGATAAAAGAGAGACAAGAGGGTTTGTTTCAATTACAGAGGGATCTCCTTATTAAGCCTCCCCAGTAAATTCTATGTTAAGTACTTGGAAAAGAGATCCAGGGAGATTGACGAGTCCAAGCTAGCTGATGAACAGTGTGGTTTTCACCCCGGATGCAGCACAGCCGGCCAAGTATTCACACTGCAGCAGGTCTTCAAGAAATCGTGGGAGCATTGCCAAGAGGTATATTCTTGCTTTGTAGACCTTGAAAAGGCATATGACCGAGTTCTTTGTGACCTGCTGTGGAAGGTTGTGTAGGAGTATGAAATCGATGGTCAGCTTCTTCTTGCCCTGATGTCTCTATACTAATGCCCAAGTATTTGTGTTCAGATAAATGGTGCTAAATTGAAACCATTCAATGCAGGAGTCAGACTCCGCCAAGGGTGTGTACTGTTACCTCTCTTGATAATTATTTACATGGACAGGATTGACATGCGCAGCCAGGCTGGAAGTGGTATCATGACTGGCAGGTGAAAAATGAGTTGACTGGAATTTGCAGACGACATGCTGCAATAACTGAGATGCTCATCTTCTCAAGGAAGCCTGCACAGTGAACTCTACATGTAAATTGTATGCCACTGAAGAAGGTGGAGAAGTTCAAGTGCTGTGTTTACAAGTGGTGGAAGGCAGGTGGCTGAATTAAGTGCAAGATTTGCAGGAACTGGTGCAGTAATGTGCCAGCTTCAGCATTTGGATATTAGAAGAAAGGAGGTAAGTTTAAAAGCCAAACTCACTATCTTCAATTCAGTATTCGTGCCAACTCTTACCTACAGTCATGAAACTTGGGTAATGACCAAAAGAATATGATTGTGAATAAAAGCAACCGAAATGGGGTTCCTCCAAAGGGTCTTTGGAGTAATGTTACTCAATAGAGTGCATAGCTTGAAGATCAGAGAGTCACTCCAGTTAGAGCCACTACTTCTCCGAATTAAGAGATCACAGCTCCAATACTATGGGCATGTGATAAGAATGTCTCAGGAAAGAATCACTGGACAGATTTTACAGGCAAAACCAACTGGCAGGAGACACGGGGGTAGACTCTGAGCAAGATGGTTGGATAACATCCATGAGCTTGGCTGGTCATGCTTGGGGATCAAGCCGGATAAGTTGGAGCTGGTTGCTTCTGACAGTACTCTGTCAGAAATAAGTGGATGAAGAAGAAGAGAAGACTTATAAAACAATGTAGGAATTTTAGGAAAGAGAAAAAAACTAATTCCTTCATCTTTTTTCTAAAGATATTAGTGATGTAATAAAATGTTTCTAAGTGGGAGTTGAAATATATGGTAAAGGGGTTTTGAATAAAAATCAAATTATATCATTTATACTCCATATTATTTGATTTCACTGAAATTTTAAAATCGTATTTTGATTTTCAGCACATTTATTTAATTCCACAACTTATTACAGAATCAGTTGTAAATAAAAAAGAAAAACAATTATAAGTGATTTTTTCTTCTTTCTTGTTTGTGTGTGTTTGTATAGAAAGTGTTGGGAGGATTCTCTAATCAAGTGATTCTGCCAATTTCAAAATGTTTTGGAGTGAATACAATATTGTGGTTTTAAGTATGACCAAATGAGGATTTTAACTCACAATTTTAAGTAAATGATGCGATGAAATTGAAACAGTTATTATTTCTAGCATGTTGGGCAACTGCATAGGGGCTGTCTTTTTAGTTAGAAACTATTGTAGAGGGGTATAGGAATACATTGTATTTAGAATTCCAAGGAAATTGGTGATAGTGGTTACCAAAAATTGAATTGATCCATAAAAGAGTTTATAGAAAAGTTTGGTAGTTTGATTTACCTTATGGAGTGATAGAATCTAACATTTTGGACACTAGAGAGAGAGGGGTATATACAGAAGTACTATGTTAAATAAAATAGGTTGTTATTTAAAATTAGCCACATGTCAGCTCTAATTCAGCATACTTGTTCAATCATTTTTTGTTTCCAGATATACCATAATCCAAGCCATGTGTATTCTATCTTTTTCCTTTTAAGTCTAGTGTGTCAAGAACTACATTATCTGATGTCTCCTTCCTTTATTAAAGTCTGAGGGAGATTGGCCTATTGTTATTTCAAGCAGATAAAATGACCATAGAGACACCCTTGTTAGACTATTAGCATAGATGCAATAAATTATTTATGCATACAAAACCAAATGAAATTCAGAGATAGCTTGTGTGAATGTGAGGCGAGAAAAAAAACTTCCTAAACAGACAACTATTTCATGAGAAGATCTTATATGTATTGTGACAACGAAGTTAGCTTTCAATTTTATACATTAACATGTGTATACAAGAGCTATACTAACTTAAGGTTAAATGACCGAGTGGGTAATATGTCTGAATTCACTGATGACTTTTCAATGTTCCCAAGAAGAACACCTTATTCTACATGACTTCAATTTACTAATCTGATAGGAATAAATGAACTGATATTTTTACTAGCGATAGGTTGTGTCTTATCCAAGGAGAGAATTTACCTCTCATGCTCTGCATATATTATCAATTCTCTAAGAGCTTTGCTAATTTTTTTTTTTTTTTTTTTAATCTTTCCAGAATTGCATCCCTTGAAAACCTGTCAATATTTTATCTTCATCTGCTGTCAAAACTATTCAAATTAAACAATATCATAACTTCAGTCATACTGATATATCTCTCTAAATCCATGGTCATAAACAGGCCAAGACTAACAAGAAGAAAATTAACCATAACTCAATACATTTCAGCCCAATTTGTGAGGTGGTAGTGTTGGTGCCATGATAAAAAGAACACAGTCCACCCTGCAATGTGGTTGAGATGGAATCACAACAAAAAGCACCCAATCCACCCTGAAAAATGGAAGTGGTGGTGCCTTGAAAAATGCTCCTAGTCGATGCTATAAAGTGGTCTGGCCTCAGGAAGTTACAGCCTATCCAACCAATGTAAGCATGGAAAAGATGTATTAAACGATGATGATGTTAATGAATAATAATGTTCATTAACAGATACAGAAAGAATATTATTTTAATTATTTCGATTTTGAAAAATTAACATTCTATATATTATGTTTGACCTTCCAAGCTAACAAGCTACGAAAAGAAATTCTAATATTTATTCCTTTATAGGTCTATCTTGATTTGAATGTAGAGGACATAACCGCTACTGCAAGAGGTTGCAAAAAGATTACTGACAATCGTTAATAGTCGGAAGAAATTCAAAGATTTTTTTTTTTTTTTTCCATGCACGATAACACCTTAAACTTACACCTTATTGTCCAATGCTCCAACAATTCTGCTAATCCACCACTAAACATAATGTGTTAATTAGCTACCTCGGCCTATAAATAGGGTTTGGATTTTTGCCCATTTCTCAGACATAAATTAGGAGGGCCAGTTTATATTTGGATTGACTTATATTCGAGTATATACGGTATATAATACTGATATATTATCTTATTCTTTTATATCATGCCTTAAGGTCTTTTCTATTGCTCATTTAAATATGGCACTTACAGATTTTATGCCTTAAGGCATTCATGTCTATCTAATTGAACCAATAGGGGTATTAAAAGCAGTGGGGGTTTTTTAAGTCATTTTCTATTTGAAGTTTGTGGCAAGATCCTCAGAAATCGATTTCTACATAAACTTCATTTTGGCTAATAAGTGAAAGGCAGATTCAATATTATGGGTTATCTATAAGTCTGAACAAATCTTGTGATTAAAAACTACCTTATATCACTACTTGCCCACAAAGTAAGAAAACAGCACAGTTCCCATGACTTTCGGAAACATTTTTTCACGCTCAGAGTTGCTGAAGCATGGAACAAACTACCTGCATCAGTTGTTAGCTGTCGAGACACTGCATCCTTTAAGGCCTCCATGATTCCCGAGATCCGCCAACACTACAGCTAACACATACACACATGTACTTCCCTGACATTTGTGTATTATTCTATGTACTATACATACACCTTTGACGAGTTGTAGTGCACCTGATCACTTTACACAATAATTTCATTATTATTATTATATGTGGAACATACTCTTAGTAATGAGTTAGCTTCAGCATTTTGTCATCAGAAGGGATGTAGGGATAAAAGCCAAACTTAGTGTCTTTAATTCAGTTTTTGTGCCAACCTTTACCTATGGTCATGAATCTTGGGCAGTGACTGAAAGAATATGATCACGAGTACAACCAGCCGAAATGGGGTTCTTAGAAAGGACCTTTAGAGTAATGTTACATGACAGAATGTGTGTAGGCCAGAGATCACAGCTCCAATACTATAGACATGGTCAGATTGTCTAAGGAAAGAATTGCTGGACAGATTTTACAGGCAAAACCAACTAGCAGAAGACCCAAGGGTAGACCCCGAGCAAGATGGTTGGATAACATCCATGAGTTTGGCTGGTATCACTTGGGAACCAGTCGGGTCAATTGGCGATGGTTGCTTCTGAGACCCACTGGTAGGTGTGCCCCCATAACCTTTCCAGGAATGAGGAGGGGGAGGAGGAGGAGAAGAAGACGCTCTCCACACTGGATTGATACCGATACAATCCTGAAAGAATGACTAGGGTTATTAAGCAGAAGTGCCTTTTAATAAACTAGATTTGAAGATGCCTTTTATTGCTTTGTTAACCTATTAACATTTAAACCAGCCATGTCTGGCCAGAATTTTTTCACCGCTTTCCGACCATAACCGGCTGCTCATAGTTATGTCAAGGTAGTGTTCTCAAAATAAATAATATTTAAATCTCATAGATTCGATATTATGTGAGATAATTATATGAGATAAGTATTTACCATGAAAATACAATAGTAATATAGAGTAATGTAAATGCTAAAGAGTTAAGGCATTCACTGACATTTGCTCCTAATAATAACTTGAGATAATATTTATGCTGCTTTATACCCTGGTGCCTTTTTTTCTTCTTTCAAGAAGAATTCCTTGACACTGAGATATAAACCTGATTTGTTCTGCAATGACCAACTTCTTTCTAGGTATCACATTAGCTATTATCGTCTACCATATTTCCCTGAAACACATATCCACCAATTGTCTCGGATGAGCCATTAGTAACATATTCAGAATAACCTTAATACTGACTCTTGATAAAAAATAAAAGTTTTATCTTTTTCAGACCACTATGTTCATCATTATCTCCTAAGTATTTTATCATAGTGGTTGCTGCAAAGCATCTTAACTATTCTTCAATAAGGTCAGGATCAGTCATTATTATGATGTATATAATTTACAACGATACAACAGGCAAAGGTGGCGAATTGTGCAATGTTAATGTATGTGAATGACAAAGTATGGATAAACTGAGAGAGAAACTAAGTATAAGAGGAATCAGGTGTAGTGTGCAAAAGAGAAGATTGTGCTGGTGTGGACGTGATGCATATGGATGATAATCACTGGGTGAAGAAATGCCAAGAAATCTCAGAGGGAAGCTGCAGTACAGGAAAACCAAAGACCTGGATAGAGGTGGTGAGAGCTAACCTCAAATTGCTGAAACTTCAACCAGTGATTGTCATTCATATGCATCACATGTCCATACCAGCTCAGTCTTCTCTACTGCACATTACATCTGATTCCTCTTATACCCAGTTTTTCTCACAGTTCATCCATGCTTTGTTGTTCACAAACATCAACATTGCACAATTTGCCACTTTAGTCTGCTGTGCTAAAAAAGACCCATTCAATCCATACACACCAGGAAATGTAGGCATAAAATGGTGACAATGATGATTAAGAGTGTTGCATAAAATGCCTCATGGTATTTATTTCAACTCTCTCTGATTTGAAATCAGTAGACCTACTGAGGTCAAAATTGCCTTTCAACTTTTTGGGGTTGACAAATCAAATCCAGTTCTGGGCAGGGGGCTGGCAGAATTGTTAGAGCATTGGGCATGAAGCCTTTCTGTTCTGAGTTCATCTGCAAAAACAGTGGTGCAGAGCTGTATCAGTCCTTGCCTTTCCCTTGGACAATATCAGTGATGTGGAGAGCAAAACTCATATGTTCAGGCAACTACTGGTCTTCCAAAAAAAGAAAAGAAAAATTGCCCAGGCCTGCAGCCTGAAGAGGAACGCTCCAAGTGCAAATCTATAGTTTCACAAGACCTAAGGAAACCCCATCACAAAAATGAATAAATAGACAAAAAACATTTATATAACAGATAAAATACTGAAGGTTTAATATAGCCCATACAAAAAGTCGTTTTAACTATCAAAGGTTAACCCTTTCATTACCATATTTTTAATAAAATACACTGTTTTGGGATTAATTAATAAAGAATTTGGAGGGATTTACTATAACTATTATTTCTTTATTAACAAGGTATTCATAATATATTCAAAACATTCTCATAAAATTATGTTGGGAGATTTTAATTAAGAATAGATTTTTTGTTCTATAAAACTAAAGACAGTTTTGGATAGGTTTGTAACAAAAGGATTAAGAGGCTCTTCCATTTATTGATGTATCATATCACAGAAAGTTTATCCAAATATAATTTATTGTTGATATAACTATAAATAGGTTAAACATACAGAAATAGAAAGCAGCATTGGAAAGGACTATAAATGCCATAAATGAAAGGAAAAGGAAGGAAAGAGCAAGGACTACTAGACAAAGGAAGAAAGAAAGAAGGGGGAGAGGGTGACAGAATCTACACATAAGTCAAAGCAGTGTTTCAGCTGCACCCTGCAGACAAAATGGCAAAGGCCTGCATAAGAAGGATCAGATGGAATGTACAAGAGAGGAGATTGTGGTGGTTTGGGCATGTGATGCATGGCAACTATGAGAGGGGAAGACCTAGGAAAACTTGGGATGAAGTGATAAAAGCTGACCTTGCCCAAGTAAATCTAACAAAGGAGATAACACAGGATGAGATCTCTGGTGCCATGCTATACTGCAGAAGAGTCCCCTCCTCCCCCCATATGCACAAAGTGAAACAAAACAAACATGCAGGGAATACACTAGCCTGCAGTAATCCTTTGCACCCCTACCTCACTACCCTGATCACACTTAAATATCCTATGCACCTAATAGGCGTCAAACTCACCTGCACCCCACCGAGTCCTGACACATCTCACCTGCCCAGTCCATGAAAGCTAAACATATGATCTCCCACAATGTTGTGCCATGACAAAAAGCACAAAGTCCACCACAATCTCCTCTCTTGTACATTCCATCTGATCCTTCTTATGCAGGCTTTTGCCATTTTGTCTGCAGGGTGCAGCTGAAACACTGCTTTGACTTTTGTGTAGAGTCTGTCACCCTCTCCCCCTTCTTTCTTTCTTCCTTTGTCTAGTAGTCCTTGCTCTTCCCTCCCTTTTCCACTCATTTATGGCGTTTATAGTCCTTTCCAATGCTGCTTTCTATTTCTGTATGTTTAACCTACTTATAGTTATAACCACAATAAATTATATTTGGATAAACTTATATATATATATATCATCATCATCATCATCAGGTTTAGCGTCCGTGTTCCACGCTTGCATGGGTTTGGACGGGGGTTTTCCCACTTGAGGCAAGAGTGGTTGTCTTGCTCGCATAGGACTGTCTGGCGGGTTTTCTACAGCTGGATGCCCTTCCTAACACCAACCACATTTACAGTGTGGGGCTGGGAGGTTTTTACCGTGTTGCCTACATGGCCACATTTACAGCGTGGACTGTCTGGCGTGTTTTCTACAGCTGGATGCCCTTCCTAACACCAACCACATTTACAGTGTGGGACTGGGAGGTTTTTACCGTGTTGCCTACACGGCCACATTTACAGCGTGGACTGTGTGTTTTTTTGTCGTGACACCTACACGATCTCATTTGTTTCGGCCTGGATGTTGTGGGACCAACATAACTTTACATTGAAAGGGGCGGTGTGGATGGGGTGGAGGTGGTGGGACGGGGGGTGTGTTTTGATAGAGATGCCTACTGACTGTAGTAGGTTTTTACTTTGTATTTAGGTAAGGCGGGTCTTCTCTATTACTGAGTACCGCCAAAGGTCTCGGTCCAGTGACATTGTCTTGGAGAGGTGTAAGCGTGTGAGGTCGGAATTTATCATGTCGTCCCAGGTTTTTCTGGGTCTGCCTACTCCGTGGCTACCGTCTATCTTTATTACCCTGCACTTTGTTATACAGCTGTCGTCTTTCATGCGCATCACATGACCGTACTAACGTAGCCTTCTCTCGAGTAAACAACATCTGATCCCTCTTATTTCTAATTTTTTCCTTAGTTCGTTTATGCTTTGCTGTTCACGTATATTACTATTGCACATCCAGCGGAGCATGCAAGCTTCGTTCCTCTCTAGTCTGCGTATATCCTCTGCACACAATGCCCAGGTCTCACTGCCATGCAGCATTGCTGTTCGTATGCAGGCATCGTATAACCTGCCTTTCATTTTTAGGGAGAACCCTCTAGCGGCTAATAGTGGTATAAGCTCTCTGAACTTTTTCCATCCAGTTCTGACTCTAGCTACTGTACTTTCAGAGCACCCTCCCCCACTGTTGATTTTGTCACCCAGGTAACGGAAGCTGTCCACTATTTCTATAGAACCCTCTGCGCAATTGAAAGAGCTAGTATTTAGTGGGCACTTGCTGCTACTTATTGCACCAGAGCACCGGCCACATGTAAAATCTATGTTCTTAGTTAGCTTACCTGTGATCCCACTACATCTTTTATGCAGCCATACTTTGCATTGGGGACATAAAATGGAGTTTCTACCTACGCCTTTCCTACACACTGAGCATGGCCATTTCCCGGAAGGGACCGCCGCCTTATTTTCTTTCCTACAAACTAGAACTTTAGTCTTAGCCAGGTTAATTTTAAGGCCTTTTGATTCTAGGCCGTGCTTCCATGTCTGGAATTTCTTCTCTAGTTCGGTCATTGATTCAGCTATGAGCGTTAGATCATCTGCGTATAGGAGTTCCCATGGGCAGCCGGTCTTGAACTCCTCTGTTATAGCCTGAAGGGCAATAATAAATAGTAGGGGGCTAAGAACAGAGCCCTGATGGACACCAACTTTTACGCTAAACTCTTCACTATATTCGTTGTTAATTCTAACCTTACTGACTGTTTCTTTATACATGGCTTGTATAGCTCTCACAAGCCATTCGTCAACATCTAGTTTTCTAAGAGCCCACCAGATAATGGAACGGGGGACTCTGTCGAAGGCTTTCTCCAAGTCAACAAAAGCTAAGTATAGGGGTTTACTTTTAGCTAGGTACTTCTCCTGTAGTTGTCGTACGATGAAAAGAGCGTCTGTGGTACTTTTGCCTGACACAAACCCGAACTGCATTTCATCTAGATCAATTCTCTCTCTGATTAGTTGCGCTATTACTTTTTCCGTGACCTTCATATATATATATTAGAAATATAAGCTTTCACCGTATTTTTGACTAAAGAAATTTTTAGCCTGATAGCGGGGTTTAGAACCCTCGGAGAAATGGAAAAAGATGAGTATTGACGTACATGGGAGGCGAACCCACATCTTTGGTTATCCAGACCACTGTGCTATCATTACACCAATGGTAGCACAGTGGTCTGGATAACCAAAGATGTGGGTTCGACTCCCATGTACGTCAATACTCATCTTTTTCCATTTCTCCGAGGGTTCTAAACCCCGCTATCAGGCTAAAAATTTCTTTAGTCAAAAATACGGTGAAAGCTTATATTTCTAATTTCAAACTCGCTCACTGTTTCAAAACATACTTACATATATATATATATATATATATAACCCATGCTAGCGTGGAAAGTGGACGTTAAACGAGGATGATGATGATATATATATATATATATATATATATGAAAAGTGTAATTTACTACACAAAACGAAGGTTATAGAGAAAATTGAGGTTGGTAATGGCACATGGAATATATAAGAGACAGAATACTTTTTTGTGAAAAAACATATAATTTTATAAGGTAAGGAAATAATAAAGTGTATAAAAAATGACCGGTTTCGATGGGTCTGCAAAAGCCATCTTTTCAAATGTTGATTAATATTAAGAAAAATTAATAATAAGAGTTAAAATTTCAGATTTGAAAATTCAAGTATAGAATTCATTGTGGGATTTCATAGTAGTTTTCATCTTGGTAGCAACTCGTTGACTGCTTCTGGTAGTGCCAGAACCAGTCAACGAGTTGCTACCAAGATGAAAACTACTATGAAATCCCACAATGAATTCTATACTTGAATTTTCAAATCTGAAATTTTAACTCTTCTTATTATTAATTTTTCTTAATATTAATCAACATTTGAAAAGATGGCTTTTGCAGACCCATCGAAACCGGTCATTTTTTATACACTTTATTATTTCCTTACCTTATAAAATTATATGTTTTTTCACAAAAAAGTATTCTGTCTTTTATATATTCCATGTGCCATTACCAACCTCAATTTTATATATA
Organism: Eledone cirrhosa; assembly: GCA_964016885.1. Lineage (NCBI taxonomy): Eukaryota > Metazoa > Mollusca > Cephalopoda > Octopoda > Eledonidae > Eledone > Eledone cirrhosa. The sequence goes on along the minus strand of OZ024745.1, from coordinate 77,366,752 downwards.
TATATATATATATATATATATATAGTAATAATTGTTTCTACTTTAGGCACAAGGCCAGCAATTACCCAGTGCATTACTGGTACTTTATTCTATCGACCCCGTAAGGATGAGAGGCAAAATCAACATCGGCGGGATTTGAACTCAGATCGTAAAGGGACGTAACTATGCTGGAAAGCATGGCGTCCGATCCTCTATATATAGTAATAATAATACCATAAATATGGTTTTGTCTTTGCGTGTATTTGTTCTCATCGGTCCACATAACGATGTATTATCTTCGCTTTTTTCGGTTCATTCACAGGGAATGTCTTCACGAACCAAAGTATCATCTTCCTGTTTTCCTTTGGTTGCAACATTTTTCAAAATATTTACTTCTGCGTTCACAGATTGATTTTTTTAGTTTCAGAAGATCCTGTTAAGGGTGAAAGCAGCGATTCTTTGCTTAAACTTTAATCTGTTATTTTAATAAATATATATATATATATATATATATTTATCTGATGAAGGACTAGCATCCAAAACATTAAGACTCTCTTCCTGCTAGTTCAAGCATTAAACTAATATATTCCTTCCATATACTGTGTTGCTTGTTTTGTTATTTTTGTTATTTCTGTTTACCTTTTACATACACACACATATATATATAATCATCATCATTTAATACATATTTTACCTGCTTGCAAGAGTTGTATGTATTGTTGTAGACCAGTCAGTACTCAAGCAGAGCCATTAACCTCATGGTGGGTTAGATGGCCCACATTCTGCTTAAATATGTTCCCATGTTCTACCAATTACTCTGAAAGACTGGGGGATTGACATACAATCACATACTCTCCAAAGTACATTTTATTGTAGCATATCAATGTTGTAGGTGGAAGTGTGGTAGCTGACATAGTTATGTGTGAAAACCCCTCAACAATCATTAAGTGATTGCACACACACACACATTTCCTTTCCGGTACAGAAAGCTGATACCACAAACATGACCCAACCACCACTGACAGGGAACACAGTTCTGGGCTGCCACACTGAAAGGTAGATCCAGGGAAATTGTGATGATGCTTGAGCAGAAGCGAAATAGATGTGTGCTATATTCAAGAAGTTGGAGAGGAGCCTCAGCTCGACTCCTCACAGGTAAACATCATGGATATAAACTTTCCTTGGTAGGAAATGAGGATAGTATGGGTAGAGTAGGTATTTCACCAGCTGAAAAGTGGACTACAGTAGTTAGAAAAGGACAGAATTATCAAGTTCAGAATATCAATAGGCAATAGAGCAACAATGATTATCTTTAAATATGTGCCACTAAGTAAAGAACTAAAGAACCATTTCATCATACAGATGACTTCAATAACACAAGACAGTGACTTCACCATCTTGGCTCGTGATTTCAATGGACATTCAACACCAGAATGGCTGCTTTTTAGAGCAGTTATCATGGATATGGCTTGAGAAATGATGAGGGGGAAAGGCTCCTAGAATTTTGCAATGTAAAATGCCTAACTATTTGCAACACTAACTTCAAGAAACCAGCCAACCACTTGATCACCTACCAATCAGGTGAACACACAAGCCAGATCAATCTGTTGCTTATTCAAAAAAACGGATAGACAGCTGGTCATGAATGCTAAGTCCTTTCACGAAGAAGATTACATCCCCAATCCAACCTAAGTTAGTTATCAGTGACATCAGACAAACAACAAGATGAAATAAGAAATGCAGAAAAAAACTGGAGAAAGAGAGTATGGAAGCTAATAAGCTTCTAATAAATCTAGATTCAGAAAAAAGCTCTACATGACAATTACAACAAGAGGTAGGTGATAGACACATATGACAATGAGGAGACTTGGAAGTTTCAACTGCAAGTTACTGGTGAGACCAGTGACTGGAGAAAGGTTCCAATCGGACAGAGGGTGAATTAGTGGTGGAACAGCACTGTAGACAGAGCCATTGAATCTAAGAAACAGTCATGGAAGAAGTAAAAACATAGAGGCAGCAAATAACAATATCAAGTAGCTAAAAGAAAAGCTACATGTCAGATTTATATAGCATGTAAAGTGGTTGAAAGTAGGAATAAGTGGGCAAAGAAGAAGATTCTTTCCTTAGATATTCTAACCACATGTCCATAGTACCAGAGCTAATTTCTCTCGATTCAGAGAGGTACTGGCTCTACATGGAGTGACTCATTGATTTCCAAGAGATGCACCCTCCCAAAGACCCCTTAGAGGAACCCTATTTTGGCTGCTTGTATTCACAATCATATTTTTTGGTCATTACATTTTGGTTAGGGTAGGCAGAAATAGTAATTGAAGGTAGTGAGCTTGGCTTTTATACCTACATCTCTTCTTTTGATGGCTTGGTGCTGAAGCTGGCGCATTACTGCACCAGCTGCAGCAATTCTTGCATTTAATTAAACCACCTGCCTTCTATTACTCGTAGTTTCTAAGATGCTGAAATCATCTGGTAAAGTAAGTATCAAGCTAGTCAACCTGCATAGTCTATCAGGTATTACACCTCATGACTGGTGTGGCAGTATAATTCTTAATTGTTAAGTGGGAAAGGGGATACTCTAGACAGGAGCAATTACAAAGGCATAAAATTGATGGACCAACTCATGAAAGTGACAGAGAAAGTGTTAGCACAACTAATTAAAGAAAGAGTCAAATTAGATGAAATGCAGTTTATTTTTGTGTCAGAAAGGATCACCACAGATGCTTTCTTCCTAGTGAGAAAACTATAAGAGAAATTTCTAGCAAAGAGTTAGCCAGTATATCTGGCTTTTAAGTATCACAATCTGTTATCTGCTGGTCCTTAAGGGAATTATATGTAGATGAGGGACTAGTAAGAGCAGTGCAAGCCATGTATCGAAATGATGTCAGCAAAGTGAGAGTAGGTGATGAGTTTAGTGAGGAATTCAATATGCAAGTAGGGAGTTTATCAGGGCTCAGTCCTCAGCCTACTTCTGTTTATTACAGTCCTCTAGGCCATAACAGAGAAGGTTAAGACTGGCTGCCCATGGGAACTTCAGTATGCTGACAACTTGGCTCTTATTGCTGAATCTGTGGAAGAGTTAGAAAAAAAATTCCTACTGTGGATACAGAACTTAGAATCAAAAGGAATCAGGATAAACTTAGCAAAGACCAAACTTTTAGTAAGTGGGAAGACAGAATTCTTGTTCCATCAGAGAAATGATACTTATTGAAAACATCTACATCCACGCTATGTACATCTCAGGGGGGGGGGGGGGCAGCGTATTAAAGAGCTGAGGACACATGAATCCAAAACTTTTACAGTATCTTGTTCCTTACTGTGAATGTGGAAGACAAGACCTTTGGCATGATACAGTGACATCCTATTCAGGGTTGGTCCAGCTCTCAATGACAAAGATTGATGCTAACCTTTCCAAGATCTTCCAAATGTATATCACAGTATATCAATATATATATTTCTGGCATTAAACTGCATATTGTTGACCTCAGCCCGTTTGTATACATCATCTTGTAAGAGAGTAGCATCAGCCAAGTTGTTGATTGCCTGTCCTACTTGTTAGAGCTGTTGTCTATACT
>OZ024745.1:77320686-77358186 GCA_964016885.1 Eledone cirrhosa | reverse complement strand
TGTAACTCTAGATACCGCAGTTTTCTGTGCACAGTTGTTAATTATTTGATCTTTATACCCTGTCAGTTACTACTATATATATATATATATATTTGGTACCAATTTATTGTAAATAATCAAAGTTATCTATAGTCGTGCTCTTGAATATTATATTTAGCAGCATTAATCATGAAGATCGTCCAGAATTTGTGTTGTCTATTTAATTTACAGACTGCAAAAAGAAATAAAAAGAGTCCCTTTGGTTTTCCGAAGATTCAAATTTTTCGCAATCGTCTCGACAATCAACAAAAATTAGCTTTTGTCATATTTTGATGCGAAAGAAATAACTGCATGTTTCAAACTTCAAGAGATCCAGAGGATTCACTAATGCCGCATTGCATTATACATATACGAAAATCCTAATAGTTTTTCTCTTTGGTTGGACAAAAACAAAACAAAAAGCTGATTCTTAAGAATCATTTAGCTAACAGTAAAAAAAAACATTTATTTCCTGCTCTCCAAAACAGAAATATTTTCTTAAACAAAAAGTCATAATGTTGTTAAAATAACGTGAAAGTTCAAATATACAATTGGCTTCTGCATGGTGTTTCGTTTGTTTTCGGAAAATCATTGATAAACAATTTCACATACAACTCATTGGTGATTTATGTAGCTTAGGTTATGAAAAGAATATAATCAAATATAGATTTTGACTGAAAACCACGCCTTAAATAGGATCAAATTATTTGTTCATGGTATTCGTCATCGAATTTAAGAATTCGTGTAATCATATTTGTCTTTACTATCTTGCAGTAAAACAGTTCTTTTTTTTTTTTTTTTCACCCACTAATTCCTGGGAAGGTTGTGTCCTCAAACATGCCTTCCAACGGGTCCTGTCAGGAGGAGCAGTCTCCAACTGATCTGGCTGGATTCCCAGACCAGCCAAGCCAAGTTCATGGATGTTATCCAATCATCTTACTCTGGATCTCCTGCCAACTGGTTTTACCCATAAAATCTGTCCAGCAATTCTTTCCTGAGACATTCTAACCACATGCCTGTAGTATCAGAGCTGTGATTTCTCAATTTGGAGCGTTGCAGTTTTACGTGGAGCGACTCTCTGAACTCTGAGCGATGCATTCTAACAAGTAATGTTACTTCCAAGGCCCTTCAGAGGAACCCTATTTCAGTCATTATCCAAGATACATGACCATAGGTAAGGGTTGGTACATATAGTGAGTGTGGCTTTTATACTTACCTCCCTTCCTCTTATGACTGAATGCTGAAGCTGGCACATTATTGCACGAGCTCCTGCAATTCTTGCACTTACTTCAGCCTCCTGCCTTCTATCAATTGTGAACACGGCCCCGAGATAGTTGAACTTCTTCACCTGCTTCAGTGGAACTCACTCCACTCATATAGAGTGCTCTGTGCAAGCTTGCTTGAGTGGACGGGTGTCTCAATCTTCGCAGCACTGATTTTCACTCCAGCTGTGCAGCACTCGACATCTAGCTATCAAGTGCAAGTCGGAGATCACCTGATGAGTTAAATAATTATTTTTACTTTTGGCACAAGTAGAAACAATTACCCTGTACATTACTGGTACTTTATTTTATCAACCCCATAAGGATGAAAGGCAAAGTTAACCTCGATGGGATTTGAATTCAGACCGTAAAGGGACATAACTATGCTAACCCTCTACCGACACTGCCAATTCACCGAGTTAAATAATACCATGTTATCTGCAAATTCCACCCTACTGATCCTACATCCACCAGTTGTGGTACCACTTCCAACCCAGCTGCAAATGTCAATCCTGTTCATGAAGATTATGAACAGGAAAAGTGACAGTACACACCCTTGGCAGAGTCCGACTCACATGTTGAATGGTTTTGATTTAGTACAATTTATCCGAACACAAATACTAAGGCAGTTGTATAGAGACATCAGGGCAACAGAAGCTGTCCATCAATCCTATACTCCTGCAGATCCTTCCACAGCAGGACCCGTATAACATGGTCATATGCCTTTTCAAGGTCTACAAAACAAGAATACACCTGCTGGCAGTACTCCTACAATTTCTCAAAAATCTGCAGCAGTATGAATATTTGGTCAGCTGTGCTGTGTTTGGGGTGGAAACCACACTTTTTATCAGCTAGCTTGGATTCAATAATCACCCTACTTAGCATTGGCTTTACCGGGAAGGCTTAACAAGGAAATCCCTCTATAATTAACCCTTTAGCATTTACATTATTCTATATTTACTACCATATTTTCATGGTAAAGGCTTTACCTCACATAATTATCCCACATAGTATCGAATCTATTAGATTTTGATATTATTTATTTTGAGAACAATACCTTAACATGAGTATGAGTGGCTTGTTACAGCCAGTTTGAACAAAAAGAGGTGAGAGAATTTTGGCCATTTACAGCTGGTTTAAATGTTAAAGGATAGTCATTTTGGAGCTACAATAAAAATGAACCCAGTGACACTAATGTGGTTGGTATTAGGAAGGGCATCCAACCATAGAAACCAGATCCTTATGAGCAAGATGTGGTCACCTGACCTGACTTCTTTCATAATGTGACAACCCATCTAACCCATGCAAGTGGGGAAAGATAAGCATTCACATTACTCTATATATACTATTGTATTTTCATGGTAATGGCTTTATCTCACATAATATTGAATCTATGAGATTTTGATATAATTTATTTTGAGAATAATACCTTAATCTTGGATGAGCAGCTGGTTTCAGCCAGTTTGAACAAAAAGAGGTGAGAGAATTCTGGATGCATATAGCCAGTTTAAATACTAAATGGTTAAACGAAGATGATAATATATATACATATACAGCAAGGTCAACCACAGTAAAAAATAGTAAAAGTAAATATGGAGAATACAGTATAATAAATGTGATTAGTTTAATGCTTAAATGAAAAAGCAAATGTTCTTCCTCACAGTTTATATTTATGAGTGTGTGTGTGTGTGTCTACCTTCACCCTACCAATACACTAAAATACATATATTTAAAAATATATTCTTGCTTGGGAGTGATACATATAGACCCAAGTTACTGACGCACAGCATGTATATTGATCTTACTGCTATTTGAGATCTGTTAATCTGCATCAGAGTTCATTCAATACTACTGCTGTGATGTTGACACAAAAGCTACTTACAAAATGCTTGTTAGTATATATGTAGATAGACTAATTTTCCTAGTGATGTTAGAAAATACACCAAATCAGCATGGAAAATATATAAATATTTCCAATACAGCTATAAACCATTTTGCTTTCGGAATAGTGATAGCAGAATTGAGTGCTCAATGATGAGAATTCATAAATAAAAAATTGTAGGATTTACCATGTTAAATGATAGTATTCATTGTCACTTCATTGAAATTAGTCTAATCAATCACTTTCTATCGAAAATAGATCTATAATTTCTGAAGTAAACAAGAGACAACACAGTCAAACCAATGAAAAAATTAGTATGTAGTTGCTCGGACTGCTAGAATAGGCAGCAAATTGGCAGAGTTATTAGAACATTGGATAGAATGCTTTGTTATATTCGTTACAGCTCTCTACATTCTCAGTTCAAATCTGCTGAGGTCAGCTTTGCTTTTCATCCTTTCGTAGCTGATAAAAAAAAGTACCAGCCCAGTACTGGTGCTGATTCTTCCTCTATATCTCTTTCTCACTCTCTCTCTTTCTCTGGAAGAAATCAATTGTTCTGATTTGGAGAAGAATCGCCTCCACCAGCTTTTAAATGCCCACGATGGCACCTCTATGATTGTTATGAGCCCATACATACATCTACAGGTAGAATAAGTGCTGTAAGTCAGAAGACAAGTTTAAAATGTATGCAGCTGCTATGTGGCCTTACACTAAGAGAACAAATATTCCCCTTTACAATATGTAAAAAACATAAAATCTTTTGCATTTGCTGATGTAAGTCAATAAAACTGTTAAATATAAGATTCCATCCAAATCATTTTCATATGTAAGGTGCATTTTGAAAAATTGAACATTGAGTATAGCTGCCACAAAGCAGATAACTATAAATAATAGTTGAATAAATCTGGTAAAGTATCCCTGCAGACGGGAAACAAGTTCATCACAGAGATGCCTATGAAGAATCAAAGCCTGTATCTCTTGTATGACCAGTGAGTACATTTAGCCATTACACTCCACCTCTGGATCACTAAATACGGTAGTTTTAGAAGATTTAAGCCTGAATCTAAAAGTGTAAACAATTAATTATGAAGCATTGCAAAATTAAAAATTATAAAATTATAGTCGCTACAATGCAAATAACTATAATAATAGTTGCAGACAGGAAAAAGTGGTTAGAGATGTCTGCAGTGAAGTGAACCATGCATCACTCACATATCAGGTGAACAGGTTTAAACATCATGGGCAAATTGATTAATTAATAGTGCACAATTTAACAATGGAGAGGGGGAGTAAATTTCCCATGTAACATACAAATAGCTATAATCTAATACCTGACAATATGCTGAATGTTATGTATTATCACAAGGGCATGGCAAATGCTCCAAACCCTTTCATGTCACAATCGGTACAAAGCAGGGTCATGTCATGGTTCCTGTTCTCTTTGCTTTGTTCTTCTCTATAATGTTCCTGTATGCATTTGGTGACTTAGATACTAGTGGCAGATTTGAATTCCATACATCAGGTAGATTGTTCAATCATCAGCACTTTAAAGCTATTCATGATTTACTGTTTGCTGATGATGCTTCACTAGTTCAATAACCCTTGAAAAGGCACAAAAATTGATAAACCACTTTTCGCTTGCCTGTTTAACAATCAGCATTAAGATGACTGAGATTGTAAATCAACCAAAGTCAACTACACCCAGATAAGTAGATGTCAGGCAAGGTCAGCCAGGGCATGGGCATCCCCATACTCCCATCACTATTGATGGCAAGGATTTGAAGTATGTGAATTCCTTTGCTTATTTTGGCAACATTCCTGGTTGATGAGATCGTTAATTGCGTCTCCGAAGCAACTGATGCCTTTGGTAAACTACATCATAATCTATGAGGTGTCAGAGATATATCCCTGAAAATGAAAGTTGCAGTTTATATTGCAGTGGTACTGACAGCACTCTTATATGGATTGGAGTCATGGACACTTTATCACACACACGTTCAAGCTGTGGTCATGGCCTTTCTGACAGAGTCTTCAATGTCGATCTATTCATGAGGTACAGCATTGGTGGGATTGAGTCATTTCTGATGTAATCACAACTTAGATGGGTTGGTCATGTCCTATAGATGAGTGAGGACCACACACCTAAGGTACTATTGTATATATATATATATATAAATAAGAATAACATTAAAAAAGATGCTGATATTGCATAAATCATTTATTCATTATAATTATTTCAATGGTTCCCTTATGCAATCCAAGTTGTAACATATGCATTTCTTGTTGGTATGGGAACGATATCTTCAGATGAAAACCCGATTATGTGATATACTGCAGGCATAAAAAAACATGTCCTTCTTCTTGTGTATCACCAAACAGTTGGGAAGCACTCATAGCTCTAAAATCCAGCAAAAGAGAAAGACAACCATGCAGCACGGGACCTTAGATTTGCCACATTGAATGTTGGAGCAATGAGAGATAAGTGCAGTGAGATTGTGGAAATGTTAGAGATGTTAGAAGCAGATGTGTGCTGTGTGCAAGAAGTGAAGTGGAGGGGAGGTTCAGCCAAATTCATCACAGGCAAGGAACACCAGTACAAATTCTTCTGGGTGGGGACAGAAATGGGGTGAGCAGAGTAGGAATGCTCTTCGCTGAGAGATGGGTAGACCAGGTAATTGAGGTAGTCAGAGTGAGTGATAGAATAATTAAACCTAGACTACCCTTGGGCAATACTACAGCTACTATAATATCTGCATATGCCCCACAAGCTGGGTTTGCCAATGAACAAAAAGACAATTTCTATAAGGCCCTCCTACAGACTACTGCAATGACAGATGACAGCAATCTTATGATTACAGTTGGTGACTTCAGCGAACATGTTGGGAAACATCAGGACAGATTCCGTCGTGTATACGGATTTTGCACAAGTAACAAGGAGGGAAAGGAAGGAACTAAGCTTCTAGAGTTCTGTGACGCCCTTGACTTAATGATCTCTAACACAAACTTCTAAAAACCAGCCAACCACTTGATTACCTACCAAATAGACTTCGTCCTCACCAGAAAATCAGACCGGCAATGGTTGTAAATACCAAGATCTTTTCTGGGAGGAATGTACCTTCCAGCATTGATTAATTGATAGTGACCTTAGAATAAGGGTTAGGTGGACCAAGAGACAAAAACCAGTTTTGAAAAGGAAGCTGAGAGAACCCTCAGTAGGTAACAAATTTGGAGAAATCCTTGTTGATGACTATGACAGTAAGGGAGAGGAGTTAGGGACATATGATATAGAGAATTACTATGGAAGAATCTACTGGAAGCCACAAGCCAAGTCTGCAGCTGGAGCAAGATGGAGGGTGATATGGTGGTGGAATGACAAGGTAGAAAGAGCGATTGAAACAAAGACAAGCCTCGAGAAAATGGAACAGAGGAGACAGAAAGTAATACCAGATAGATAGAAGGGATTTCAGGTGCCAAGTATATCTAGTGAGGGGAGAGGTAGAAAAAAAGAAGTTTGCATATGTTCTGCATCATGAAGATCAAAAGCATGAATTGTTCAGGATCGCGAGACAGTATGCTACAGAAAATTGTGATGTGGTTGGAGAAAAGTGTGTCTGAGATGATAATAGAGCACTTGCCTTGTCTGACATGGAAAAGAAGGGGGCATGAATGACTTAGATGAGAAGCTGCTGAATGAGGAAAATAAATGGGACAATGAGAGCCTATTCCATGCAGACCCTACTGATGGATCAGCCATAAAATTTGACAGCAGTTTGATAGATAAAGCAATTAAGGACATGAAGGTAGGAAAAGCAGTTGGACCGTCTGGTATAGTCACAGATGCTAAAAGCATCTGGCATGGTCAAATATGAGCTAGTCAGACACATAGTTAACCAAGTAGTACAGGATGGTGTCATACCCAATGACTGGCACAGCAATATTATCGTAAATTGCTATAAGGAGATGCACTAGAGAGAAGTAGCTACAGAGGCATGAAGCTGATGAACCAAGTCATGAAAGTTGCTGAAAGGGTTATAGCACAGCTAATTAGGGAAAGAATCAAATTAGTTGAGATGCACTTTGGATTTATAACTAGTAGGGGTACTACTGATACCCTCTTTCTAGTGAAACAACTACTGGAGAAGTACTTAGCTAAGAGTAAGCACCTGTATCTAGCATTTGTGGATCTGGAGAAGGCCTTTGACAGAGTCTCATGCTCTATAATATAGTGGGCACTTAAGAAGCTAGGTGTAGACAAATGGCTTGTGAGGGCCATGCAGGCCATGTATAGAGGTGCAACCAGCAGAGTGAGAGTTAGCAATGAGTAAAGGGATGAATTTAAGTGCAGGTGGGGGTCCACCAGGGATGATTCCTCAGCACTCTCCTGTTCATCATCATTCTTCAGGCCGTCACTGAGGAGTTTAAAACTGGCACTTTATGAGAGCTCCTATATGCTGATGACCTAGTCCTCATAGTTTAATCTATAGGAGAGTTTGAGGCAAAATGTCAAGCAGGAAGATGAATCTAGAGTTGAAAAGCTTAAAAGCAAATTTAGCAAAGACAAAAGTCCTAATAATTAAGAAAGAAGACAGGAAAGTGGCCTTGTTTGATATGTCAGAAAGGGGTGAGCAGAAATTCCATAAGGTGCACTCAATGTAAACTATAGGCACACAAGAAATGTAGTGGGATTGCAGGCAGGCTAAAAGAAAAGATAGACCTTACATGCAGCATATGTGCAGGGGAAGTAAGCACGAAAGCACACCTGAGATAGATTACCTCAGCTACGAGAGAGGCTGCATAGAAGTTATTGATAGCTTTCGCTACCTAGGTGATCAAATTAGCAATAAGGTAGGCTGCGCCAAAAGTGTGGTAGTTAGGATAAGAATGGACTGGAAAACATTTAGAGATCTATTACCGCTGCAAACAACAAAATGCTTTTCTCTCAGAATGAAGGATAATATGTACGATGCCTGTGTGTGAACTGCAATACCACATGGCAGTGAAACATGAGCCTTCACTGCAGAATACCTGCTGAGGCTAGAAAGAAAAAAATAGAGTATTCTCCAATGGATATGTAATGTTAGTGTGCAAGAGTGACATAGCACAAGCAAACTGAAAGAAAAACTTGGCATAAGCGGAATTGGATATAGTGTGCAAGAGAGAAGACTGCGAGGGTATGGACATGTAATGCACGTGGAAGATCGCATCTGGATAAAAAAAATGCAGAAAAACCCCTGTTGCTGAGGCAGGTGGAAGAGGTAGACCCAGGAAGACATGGTATCAAGTTGTGAAGACCAGTCTTGAAAAACTAAACTTCACAACAGATATGACTAAAAATCCTGAGGGCTGGCACTATGTGGTGCTGAAGAAGACCCAACTTGCAACATACAATGTAACCTCACCCATCCCTTCCATCATCACTCACTAACACCTCTCCTCAACACCACTATACCCCCTCACTACATCACTTGTGTACCCAAGATTTACATTGTTTATGCCTACATATAGAGTTTATGCCCACTCCTTTTCTACATATTCAGCAGGGTCACTTTTTTAAGGGATCAGTGTCCTATCTTCTTTCCTACTCACTAGCACTTTAGTTTTGGCTAACTTTACTCTCAGACCTTTGATTTCTAGCATGTTCAGACGGGTTTATCTAATTGTGCCATACCAACAAGATATAGATATGTAAAACATTTATCATATAAAAATAATAAAAAGACAATAGAATTAAAAAAATTATAGTTGAAAACCTCGACTCGTCAAACATACAAACGCGAATTAACAAAATTTCAAGGGAAATAACCCTTCCTTTTGCCTTTCATTTCTAAGGGAGTTAATTTTCTTTTGATACTTTCAAATTTCCACACTCCACGTTTTCGTTCGGTTATCAAAATGGCGACTTTAAGCAATATCCGAAGTAAGTGATAAAGCATTTGTCTTAATAGCTGAATACTCTTTATATATTATTTTGATTGTACGTGATAAACGATTATTGTATAGTGCAGGAAGGTTTCAAAGTATGTTATTTGTATTATGCATGTTTAATGTAGTAACGTCACATCATTATCTGGACAAGGTCATTTATGTCGTAATACGTAGGCAATACACTTTGTTTATATATATAGGATAACAAAATATATTGCACCGATACAATTAGATTATTTTTGTTGTCTATTTTGTTCGACAAATGTTGGTCGCTTAATTCAAAGATTCAATTGTTAAAGTACATGTGTTGTTATTTAGCCCCAGGTCACCCCTGTTTGAGCATACTTATGACGAAAGACCTTTTACCTAGTACCCTTCCATCATTTTGTATGTGTATGTCTACATTAGCCAATCTATGCTTTTTTTAGTGCCTGTAGGTAAAAAGGCATCACACACGTGTCCTTATTATAATAACCCAGAATGGTTTGAATTTGCATTGGCGTCTGAAATAACCATAAAGGCTCATATCTATATAGTAATGGAGTGTCTTTTGGCTGAATTCTTAGAGCACCGGACAAAATCCTTTGCGGAATTTATTTCTGTTTTCTTTTTTTCTTACGTTCTGTGTTCAAACACCACGAGATAAACTTTGTCTTTTATCCTTCTCGGTTTGATAAAATAAAGTTCCACTCTTGTATTAGGGCTGATTTCATCGATTAACACCTGTCATCAAGGGTGTGACCTTGTACCCCTGCAAGAAATTATTGTTATGGTGATACATAATAGGTTGGTTGATGGTAGAACGTCGGACAAGGGGATTGGCAGTGTCAGTAGAGTGACAGACAACTTGCTTCGCGGCATAGTTACGTTCTGAGTTCAAATCCCGCCAAGGTTAGCTTTGCCTTTCAACTTTATGAGGTCGATAAAATCAACGCACTAGGGTCGATTTAATTGACTTTCCCCTCGCCCAGAATTGTTGGCCCTGTGCCTTAATTAGAAACCATTATTTAATTACGGTGGATTGGCAGTATCGGTAGAGGGTCGGACGCCATGCTTTCCAGCATAGTTACGTCCCTTTACGATCTGAGTTCAAATCCCGCCGAGGTTGACTTTGCCTTTCATCCTTACGGGGTCGATAAAATAAAGTACCAGTAATGCACTGGGTAATTGCTGGCCTTGTGCCAAAAGTAGAAACAATTATTTAATTACGGTTAACTTTGCCTTTCATCCTTACGGGGTCGATAAAATAAAGTATCAGTAATGCACTGGGTAATTGCTGGCCTTGTGCCAAAAAGTAGAAACAATTATTTAATTACGTCCCTTCAGTTTCCGCCAAGGTTGACGTTACTTTTCATTTCTTCGAAATTGATATAAGTACCAGTTAAGTTTTCCGATCGATTTGCTTGATTACGTTCACATACAAAAATGGGTCGATCTTGAGCCATTTTATGACCAATAACAATAAAATATTGTTGAATCTTATTTAAAATTTATATTTTTTATTATTAATTTAGTCTTTTTTTATTTCTATTTATCAAGTTGTGGGGACCCGAATCAACACAGCAAATAATAATTGTTTCTGCTTTAGGCACAAGGCCAGCAATTACCCAGTGCATTACTGGTACTTTATTTTATCGATCCCGTAAGGATGAAAGGCAAAGTCAACCTCGGCGGGATTTGAACTCAGATCGTAAAGGGACGTAACTATGCTGGAAAGCATGGCGTCCGACCCTCTACCGATACTGCCAATCTACCGCCCTTATATAATAATAATCTTCCAATATACTCGCCAATCATACGGTGATGCTACCAGATCATAGGTGGCAGATAGAGATATGGCCACCAGATATGATGGTTAGTTGCAATATAAGTTGCCAGCTGCTGGACAAATAAGCAACCCCAGACAAACTGTGGTAAACTACTAGGGGAGATGGAGCATTGAGTTGGACCTGTAGCTCCCAAGAAAATTCTCAAAAAAATAAAAAAAGCCTTGTCTTTGTGGGTATTAGAAAGTACCAAATTGGTGATAGGTATGAATGAGACCACCAAAACTGTGATATGCTGAGGTACAAAAAAGAGCCATACCACATTGTTCTTCATGCAGGTTAACAAGGGATCCGTTCAGACCTTAGGTTTCCTAAACAAAGTTCCATGCCTCTGGTTTTGTAGATTTGGATGGAGGATGAAAACTCCACTATGCAGGTGTGGTGCCAGAAATGACTGCACAGACAGGAGTGGGGATACTTAGAAACCCCTGACTGTCATAATGTGTTGTGGATTGGATCCCATTAGGAGGGAGGATTTGACTCTTGAAGCTTAGGCTGAAAGATAGGTCTATGTGGGTCAAAGAGTTTAAATACAGTTCCTCCCTTGATGAAATCATTGCAGTGTTAAATATAGTTAAGACTGAGTCATATATCCTAATGGGAGACATCAATGCGCATGTTGGCACTGACCACCTGACATGGAAAGGAGTGATTGGAAGGAACAGCGACCCTGTCTTAGGGGCCATTTATAAACTGTTTTGTAGGTGTATTACTTGATTATTTCCACCTACGAAAATTGTAGTTGTGTTTAGCTAATAGAAATTATTATCTTTCCAGTCTATTGAGATCAGATATATTGTCAATAAATATTCTTTTACAGCTAAAATATTTCAACCATTCTTCAGCCAAGTTCGTCACAGAAAAAGTTTGGATGTGCGCAAGCCCACTCCCCCTTCCTTATTACATCGTATAATAAAAGAAGTAACTGCACCACTTGAAATCCATAGACAATTGCCTATGGTTGATCAATGTTATATTGGAAAAATATCCCAGAATACTTCCAATAAACAGGTAATCTTTTATTATAACCTCTTATATAGGTATCATTGATGTATTTCCAGAGAGCATTGCAGTATCGGTAGAGGGTTGGACGCCATGCTTTGACTCATAGAGTTACGGCCCTTGCCATTCTGAGTTCAAATCCCGCCGAGGTTAACTTTGCCTTTCATCCTTACGGGGTCGATAAAATAAAGTACCAGTAATGCACTGAGTAATTGCTGGCCTTGTGCCAAAAGTAGAAACAATTAATAACATGAAGGAAATTGAAACCAGTTTGTGAACTTGGTTTGATCAGTGCTGTTTCTTGGTTTAACACCACCAGCTTGTCCTTGGCTGCTTTCAGTGGCATTAGTTGCAAGCAATTACTCTTTTTAATTCACATCTTTTCTGCAGGCTTTATAGATTAGATATAGACTGCATCAATTTCATTAGTTCAGGAAGGTCTTGGCGCTGATCTCTGATTAATCAAGTTTATAAGATCTGCTTATGCGCCATCTTTCATGCAGAAAATTTGCATAAAGAATCATGCACATTGAGTTTTAGCAGGAAATTGTTAGCTGGTTAATGTCATTTTTGCTTTAGTCTCTCTTTAAGTTCAGCTATCTATTTGTCTAAACAATCTTGAATTGTTGTATGATATAGGATATCTTTCAGTTTGATGATTGCATTGATATTACATAATACAAAGAATTTTGGCTCAATCAGTTACAGCTTAGAGTCATATATAGGGTATTATAAGTTAAACTAGTTGTTGAATCCTTTATCATTTGCATTACTCTATATTTACTATTTATTTTCTCAGTAAATGCTTTACCTCACATAATTATTGCACATAATATTGAATCTATGAGATTTTTATATTTACTTTGAGATTGAACAGAAAGAGGTGAGAGAATTCTGGCCAGATATGGCCAGTTTAAATGCTAAAGGTTTAAGAATTTCACCTAAAGCGTTCACCTCAAACCTAATTAGCCTTGTTATAATTAACCATTTTTATATCAACATGCCTAAGAGAAACATTTGTTTTAAAGTATTTATCTAAAATCCTTAAATCATAATTTTATGTAAGAACTTTTGATGTTTTAAACACTAGTTTAGCAATATTAGTTGTATTACTAAATCTCTTCAAATTATTGGCTATTTTCAAAAGGAAATGAAATGCATTATGAGGGTTCAAAACTAAAGACAGTTGGTACAACTTTACTTGATTTTAGAGATAAAAACAAACTAGACAACTGTTTTGTTGTGGTTAATAGATCATATGACTTGGGATTAATCAGTGCAGTCATTCTGAAAGAAATGCCATGTTACTATATTTCTCATTATCTACTACTCGTAAAACACTACATCATTAAAATTTTAATGTCTGATAGAGTTAGAAATAAGATATGTTCAGCACATCCTGTTCTAGTTGACCTAAAAAAGAAGGTTGAAAGTCTCTATGAAGGTGTTAGCAATGCAGCACCAATTGTTTGAATGTAAAAGTAAGATGGTGAATTAAGAATGCTTGACAATTGCAAAGTACATTCAAATGATAAGATGCAAACCTATTCTAATTTGACTCACTACCTTGGAACACTTTTCACTGCCATGCGAAAAACAAAGATTTTTTCTTAATTGTCTTAAAGAGTCTGCTGAGTGCTGCATGGCAGAAATGAAAATCAATGCTGGGTAGAGATAGACCAAGAAAGACCTAGGTAGAGGTGAGATCTGACCTCAAATCAATGAGACTCACAGAAACGATAACAAAGGATCACGTGTGGAGAGATGCCATGCTGAGAAGGACCTGTCCAGCCCATGCAAGCATGGAAAAGCAGACGTAAAGACGATGAAGATGTTAGAATGTCTCAGGAATGAATTACTAGACATATTTTATGGGCAAAACCAGCCAGAAGATATCAAGCAAGATGGTTGGATAACATACATAAGCTCAGATGGTCTCATTTGTAGATCCAGCCGGATCAATTGGAAACCATTGCTTCTAACAGGACTTGGTGGAAGGTATGCTTGAAGACTCTGTTCCTACCATCCTCCCAGGAATTCACAAGTGTGTTGAAGACTTAAAGAGGGCATAATGGAAAATTAGGTTAAATGAGGAACATCAGATGAATATAAAAAATTAGTGCTTTCATTTTAAATATTGTATGGAGTCTATATTGAAGAGAATTAATGGCATAATTATTTATCAGCAGTCCACCGTGTTAGGCTTTTGTACTGGAGTCATTACAAAAAGCACCCACTCCACCCTATAAAATGTTAATGTTACGAAAAAGCCGTCTACACTGTGATATGGTTGGCATTAGGAAAGGCATTTAGCCATAGAAAACCAAGCCTAAAACAGATCCATATGAGCAAGACATGGTAACCTCTCTAACCTATGCAAACATGGAAAATAGACATTAATGATGATAAAGCCAAATAAATTTAAAAATCAAGAAAATGCAGTTACTGATAGCCACTGTATCTTCTAATCCAAATAAATGAATCAATCCTGCATCTGTAGATTTCCGAGGAATGAATATTTCAGAAGGTGGGATTAAACCAAAATATAATCTAATAGACATTAAAAGTCTGCAGTCAATCAATTTGGAAGCTTGACAATTATTTACTGAAGGTTCTTTTCAAGCATTGTTGTGCATGTAAGTTATCATCCAATAAGAAATTACTGAGTAGACAATTCAGAGTAACAATAAAACCCTTTTACAATGTTGCACAAATGGTTCATTACAAGAATACATAGAAATTTCCTCTCGATGCACATTATCTGATTCTTGCTAGCAAAAACACTGCCTGGATAAAGCATGAGAATGAAAAAGTTCAGTTAATGTCAGTTGAACAAATAGCAGCACTTAACCCTTTAGCATTCACATTACTCTATATATACTATTGTATTTTCATGGTAAAGCATGGATTGTTACACTATCACCATGGTTCATGAAATTTCTACCACTGATTCATAAATGGTATTTAAACACCATGGTCAGTTCTTCTAAGGTATTATGAAAACCAGTCATCAAATATATTAGACAGCATGATTACCATTTTAAGTTCTCTATATATTATTAGTAAAAATATAAGAATCGGAACACTAAGCTCAGAGTATGAACAGTTTTTTTGCATTGTTGTTCTCTTTGAGCATTTATTAAATGAATATTCATAATCATATGCATCATAGTATATATGAATAATATATTCTTTGAATGTTTTGTTGTCTTGTGTCACAATCTGCTTCCTACTTATATCACAAGTGGTGATACTATCAATATAATCAATGTTTCATTAGTTTCTCAACTTGCAGAATATTTCCCACTCATACTAAATTTGAAATGTAATAATAAATTAAAAAATGAAAATTCTGACGTGCTAGTCTTATTTGTTTCAATGTCTAAAATATTATAACCTTTATTTTAAGGCAGAAAAATCAATGAAAGCATTTGAAGAAGTGCTGAAATCAGGTCATATGAAACCCACAGCCTTGCAAGCTTGAATGGCTCTTCTAGTGCGTCTCCCTCACCATCCTCCGAGAAACGCCTTCTCTATTCTGTCCACCAAGGCTGTGGGGCAGTCAGCGCATTTGCTCATAATAGTGAAAGATAGAGCGGGAGAGATGGAGGCAGTGACAGTGGGAGTTTGGTTCCTTTGTGTTCGGACCTGGTGTATATGTATATGTTTCACAGATATAAACACACTATATATCTGACAGTTTTGGCTACATTGTCCACATAATTTTATCTAAGATGAGAAAATTAATAAGTGTGTTATGTCACACTGCAGACCCATTCAACCCATGCTAGCATAGATGGTGAAGATGTCATGAATATAAAACAAAAACATAATAATAACTGAATCTTGTTTTTCTCTTGTCAGTTGCATAGATATGAAGCGTATATGTTGGAACAAATCAGGCAAAGACTGAAACCACTGCAGTTACTCATGGTTTATCATTATCTACCCCTATCATCTCTAGAGCAGAAGGATATGCAATACAAGCTCTCCACTCAAGGCTACAGATTATTTCATGCAAACACCAAACTTATGAGGTGAGTTTTATTATATTCTTTCTTTCTTTCAGTATGTTATTTTGTGTTCATACTATATAACCTAGTAACAGGTCACTGGGTTAACATTGAATTAATATAGTCTTTAGTTAAGTTGAAAATAGTGGACTCTTGTTACTTTTGATTGTCCAAATCTGTGGCATAGAGTATTCTGTTACTAGTGCTGCTATTGTTGCAACAACTGCACCCTTGAGCTTTATCCATTAGTGAGTTATAACTCTTTCCATGGTAATATTTTATTTAACCAAAAGGAAGGTTTGTTATTAGTCCTTTTCATTCCATAACTCATAAAACCTGTAATGTGTCATAAAGTGCCAAATAAGCTAATTCTTTGATTTAGTTTTAATTCTTGGCTGTGCCATTTTGTTTAATTTACATCTGCATTTTCCAGTCATTATCTGAAGAAGAATGGAGACAACTTTGTGAAGTTGCTTTTGGTACACTATGGGAGGACACATTTTTTAATGGGCTTTAATGGGCTTCTATAAATGTTATAAAATGTTTTGGTTTTTCAAAATATAATCTAAAGAACTAATAGTTCTATAAACAAATCATGTTATTGTTTTGATATAATTTTGTAAACAATATCAGGTTATTCAGTAATAGCTTTATTGTTTTTGTTGTTTATTAACCCCATTGGTTTTGATCTACGTGCTTTATACTTTATAGGATAGCAATTACTGAAACTCGATGGGGGAATCTATCTCAGATCATCAGCAGCTTTACTTGCTATATAGCAAGTGAAAATATAAATGTCAGTGATTTATTGAAATGTACCCGTGATATGCCAAAATTGATATTACTTGGTAAGAGAAGAGATTTTTATTTTGGTTTTATATTTTCATTGTCATTTCAACAGCACTTGACTTGCATTATGTAGCTATTTTATATGATTATTATGTGCAGGTCAAGATTAACCAATAAGGTTAACAAGTAAAGTGGCAAGAAAGAATTCTAGGCACAATACTAGTCAGATTTGTTGACCCCACCCATATATTTATTGTAAGAGAGGTAACCTGGTTGTTGGTTAGGAGATAGGAATAAAATCTGCTGTTTGTCTTTGTACAATGTGGCTAGCATGTTCCTTTTTTGCACCTGGAGAATGTTCCCTCTTTTTTTTTATTTTGTTAGTTTTGTTTCTTGGTGTAGACCTTTGCAATTCCCCATTATTGTACCGCAGGTGCAAGATCCTCTGCCAGAAAAACGATCAAAATATATGTTTTGACCATTCTTTTTGCTTCATCTGTATTAAGAGTGGAAGGGTTCAGTCAGAGACCATACAACATCATATCCCAATTCATTTTTTCTCTCTCCATTATTTTTCTACCCCATGTAAATATCAAAGTTTGCACAGTAGCCTGTGTCCAATTCACAGAGTTTTCACACCTTGATGCCCCATTTGGTGGGTTTAGCTGACATATATAGAGGCACATGGCTTAGTGGTTAGAGCATTGGCCTTGCAATCGAAAGGTTGTCAGTTCAATTCTCAGACCGGGTGATCTCTTGTTTCCTTGAGCAAGACACTTTATTTCACATTGCTCCAGTTTACTCAGCTGTAGAAATGAGATGATAGGACTGGGGTCCCTATCATTCCACTGTAAAGTGGTCGTGGAGGTGCCACAGAAAAAAAGCACCCAGCACTCACTGTAAATGAGGTTGGTGTTAGGAAGGGCATCCAGCTGTAGAAATCAAGCCAGAATCAGTTCCCGTCCCACCCTTGCAAACGGGAAAGTGGACGTAAAATGATGATGATACTGTCTGAAATGTACCCTACCCTTATACCCAATCATTGCTTCCTCAACACTGAAATTTTTTCCAGGTATTTAAACAGTTTTAAATTTTTCAGATAATATTTTAATTAATGGTCAAACTTTATAGAGAGGATCGTGCTTCGATTAATTTTACTATGGGCATTTGAAGTATCGACCAGGTGCAAATACTGATTTAATTTTCCATACCTTTTGGCAAAATACTTGATATATAAGGGTCACTAAACCTTATATCAGCGCTCCAGTAATTCCACAGTTTTGGAAATTGCTTTAAACCAAACATATTCATAGTAAAAAATGCTTGAATTTCTGCAGCATCTGTCTGTTGCCATAATAGATCTTGTTTTCCTTGATTTAAATTTGTTGTTGGGCATATCGATTTGTCCCTTTTGCCACAGCTAAAAGGTTAATATGTTTTCTTCATTATTAGGGCGGTGGATTGGCAGTATCGGTAGAGGGTCGGACGCCATGCTTTCCAGCATAGTTACGTCCCTTTACGATCTGAGTTCAAATCCCGCCGAGGTTGACTTTGCCTTTCATCCTTACGGGGTCGATAAAATAAAGTACCAGTAACGCACTGGGTAATTGCTGGCCTTGTGCCTAAAGTAGAAACAATTATTATGTGGTTCAAGGTATGATCCTCCTGCACATCACTATGAGCAAGTATCTGTCTAAGAAATACATTTTATTGTAATTCATAATGAAATTTCTGAAACTGCTGAGTACTGAACAAATTACCTCATATTTAGTTTGCTCCCTCTAAATCCTGGGCTGAGATACAGTCTGGGACAGTTTCACCTTTTGTCTTTCTGGGGTCAGTAATATATATATATATATATCAAGCATGTACTAAAGTTGATTATATTTTGTGTTTGCCTTAACATTTTTGGCCCTGTGTCAGTATAAAAAAACGATTATTATAGTGATTATTTAAAGCTAAAATCATTATTTTCCACATCTTGCCTTGCTAAGTATACTTCATATTTTGCTTTCCATTTAGTTATCTGGTTTCTTGCCTTCTCCTTTCTGCCATTCTTTTCAGACTTGTCTCTTAGTTTTTATGAATCTATCTACTGTACTATTCTATTATCACTCTATTATCTTCCATTTTTGCTACAACCTTGCTCCATCATCATCTGTGCTGTGCTGTGACTTGTAGTATGTTGTCTTGTAGAAAGTCTCATATGTCTCCTTCTCTTTCTTGACATGTATGTCACCTACTACTACTTTGAACTTATGTCTGACTGAGGGATCTTTCTGCTTTGAAACCATTCTTCTTTAGATTGTCTTTTGTCACTGGATTCGTTTAGCTTTTACTGATATCACTAATCATTAATCTATGTTGTGTGGTACATACTTAATCAGCAAAAAACTTAGTATTCACAACTGTCTGTCTATTCCTTATCTTGAAGAGTATAAAGTCTATCTAGTTTGCATCTTCACCTGAGTGGTAGGTGATCAGGTGGTTGACCAGTTTCCTGTAGTGTCACAAATGTTTTGGTCATTTACATCATAGAACCCTAAAAACCTAGATCCCTCTTCATTTTGTGTACTGTAATGATCTACAAGAAGGAGTTAATTTATTCTATTGAATCTGATAACTTAGCCATGAAGATACACTTTAAGTTACTCTTCTAAAGTTTTGCATAATGTTTGAAAACCATTTTGTAATATTTTTAAGTTGTTAGGAGTCTTTAAATTTTTGGTATGTTTAAGCAAATAGGAAGCCTACAGAAATTTTGCTAAAGTGCCTTTCACATGATTAGGCCACATTATTAGCGGTGAATTGGCAGTATCGGTAGAGGGCCGGTCACCTTGCTTTGACGCATAGAGTTACCGCCCTTGCCATTCTGAGTTCAAATCCCGCCGAGGTTAACTTTGCCTTTCATCCTTACGGGGTCGATAAAATAAAGTACCAGTAATGTACTGGGTAATTGCTGGCCTTGTGCCAATAGTAGAAACAATTATTAACCTTGTAAGTACAATTCTTGATAGCTCAAGGTGCTGATGGGTTGACTTCAAAAAAAGGAGCAGTAGTATATCCATACGGGGTCGATAAAATAAAGTACCAGTAATGTACTGGGTAATTACTGGCCTTGTGCCAAAAGTAGAAACAATTATTAACCTTGTAAGTTCAATGCTTGATAGCTCAAGGTTCTGATGGGTTGACTTAAAAAAAAGGAGCAGTAGTATATCCCATTTGTTATAGTAGCCATTTGTTTGAAGTTCTCCAAACATAGTTATTGTCTATTTTATAAAAATGGTTCCATATTCTTCAATGTAAAGACATCATTAAACGTCTTTGTCAAGGAGTTAAACTTGTTTATTGTGCTTACAAGAGTTTCAGTATGCTAATTATGATTTGTTCTTGTTTTTCAGGTGGTGCTGTTGAAAACCATTTATTAACTCGTGATGGAATTCTAGCTTATTCTAAGTTGCCATCAATAGAAAATGTACAAAGCCAATTTCTTGGTACACTGGGATCTAATAGTGCCAATGCTTCCAGTTTACTTGATCATCACCAGAGACAACTCATAGCAAATCTAAAGCAGTTATCAACACAAGATTCTCAAGATTAATCATAAACTTTAATTCATTGTTATCAGTTTTACTGCTTTTGGAATCGCGAATTGCATTCATTTTTTAAATTCTAATATATATATATATATAGAACAATAATTTTGTTGTGTAATTTATTTTATTTTATATATATATGTTTTTTACTGCCTTGCTTTAATTTTCGCAGCTAGTTGGGTGAGATGGAATTTATTGGAGCTAAAGCTTTTACTGAAAGAAGGTTATTTTTTATATTATAAGCTACTTAACTCCAATGACTGTTGTATAACAGTCATTGTGCTGAGAAGGACCCATCCAACCCATGCAAGTGTGGAAAAATGGATGTAAAAACAATGATGATGATGATTGAATTTGCCTTTCATCATCTAGTGAGGAGGATCGAGGAGGATCGATCGACTTTCGTCAAATCGGACCGAGGAAACAATGTTTCCATTGGTCTTTCCAGTTGCTAGTACTATCTATCGGTCGCAACTCCAGGTAGAAGGAACAACGTGAAATAAAGTGTCTTGCTCAAGGACATAACGCATCGCCCGGTCCAGGAATTGAACTCACAACCTCAAGATTGTGAATCCAATTCTCTAACCACTCAGCCACACGCCTTCACTCATCTAGTGAATACTAGTTATATGAAATCAAATCAATCTACTATATTCATCCCTCTACAAAATGTATTAATATACTGAAAGACAGATGAAAAAAATTCAAAACAAAAGAATGACATTAATTGTATCTCCTACATTTTTTATTCTGGCTACATTTATTAATTTTTATGCAAGTCCATAGCCGTGTGCAAGCATTTAGATTTCTCATTCAAATGCTTGGTCATCAGTTTGATTATTTTGAATTCATCTTTTGCATTTTGTGCTTGTTGAAGTACTTAAGTCATTGGACCTTAGGGTATCTATCTGAAAAACGAATTAAAATGTGAAATATTGATATTATACACCAAAGAAGACTTAGCAAATATGATTATGACTGCAGAAACTAAAGATAAATACTAGCTTTATGGTCTACTGGAGTTTGTGAATAGGAAATGTTTTTTTTATTTTTAAAGGTGTGTCAAATCTTTGGTCAGCTTAGATCATTAAATAGATAAAATATTTTGCTTAATACAATTTTAGGCTCCTTTTTTCTTAAAAAGCAAATTATAGTTTCACTGAGACTAGCGGAATAAGATCTCAACTGTGATTACCTTGGCTAATAATAGTTTCATCTAATAAATATAATTAGAATAACAAATGGAGTAACAATTTGCAGCACTAGTTACTGAATAGGAAAGATTAAAGTAAAAATTTGTATAATAACATGAATGGTACATCATGCTGTAGATGTGATTGCAGCAGTTTAAAGAAATCAATTATGTAATGGATTGAATTGGTTAAAGAAAATTAAAACAATGAAGACATGCAATATTATATTAAATATTCTCTTACATGAGTAAGTAAAGAAGTTTAAAACTGTATAAATATAATTTTCGCAATAATAGAAAGCTGTTAAGTAATGTCCTAGAGAGTGATATTTGATCTTAGCAGGTACATCAGGGAGAATTGCTTAGATGTAGAAATCATCAAATTATTCAGTGTTAAAAGTTATCAATTGATGTCAGTTATATGCTAGTTACTTAGTTAATCAGGTAATCTCACAACATTATCCATTTGTATCTCAAGTTCAGCTTCACTTTTGGCTCACTGCAATGTAACATTATACATCTAATAGAACATGTTTACATTTCCCTAAAACCTCAGAAGAACTTAGATGTATAATATTAACCTGCAGAGCATGAAAATGTATATAAGTGAAATGCAGGTTGCCAACCTGTTTGAGAGGTCAGTTGTTCTATTTGAGTATATGTGGGAATTGGTCTCTGCCAAGTGAGTGTACCCTCACCTCTCCTATTCATTATTTTCATGAACAGAAATAAGAGGGATCAGATGTTGTTTACTCGAGAGAAGGCTACGTTGGTATGGACACGTGATGCGCATGAAAGTCGATAGCTGTATAACAAAGTGCAGGGCAATAAAGATAGACGGTAGCCACGGAATAGGCAGACCTAGAAAAACCTGGGACGAGCTGATAAACTCCGACCTCACACACTTACACCTCTCCAAGACAATGTCACTGGACCGAGACCTTTGGCGGTACTCAGTAATAGAGAAGACCCGCCTTACCTAAATACATAGTAAAACCTACTACAGTCAGTAGGCATGTCTAACAAAATACCCCCCCCCCCCCATCCACACCGCCCCTTTCAATGTAAAGTTATGTTGGTGCCACAACATCCAGAGGCCGAAACGAATGAGATCGTGTAGGTGTCACGACAAAAAAACACAGTCCACGCTGTAATGTGGCCGTGTAGGCAACACGGTAAAAACCTCCCAGCCCCACACTGTAAATGTGGTTGGTGTTAGGAAGGGCATCCAGCTGTAGAAAACCCGCCACACAGTCCACGCTGTAATGTGGCCGTGTAGGCAACACGGTAAAAACCTCCCAGCCCCACACTGTAAATGTGGTTGGTTTTAGGAAGGACATCCAACTGTAGAAAACCTGCCAGACAGTCCTATGCGAGCAAGACAACCACTCTTGCCTCAAGTGGGAAAACCCCCGTCCAAACCCATGCAAGCGTGGAACACGGACGTTAAACGTTGATGATGATGATGAGAATTGACATGTGCAGCCAGGTTGGAAGTGGTATCACAACTGGCAGGTGTAAAATCAGTCGGCTGAAATTTGCAGGTGACATGGCGTTAGTTAACCCAACAGAAAGTGATCTTCAACTTGCACTTAATAGGTGTAATGCTGAGTGCTGCATGGCTGGAATGAAAATCAGTGCTGTGAAGACTGAGACACTCATCCTCTCAAGGAAGCCTGCGTAGTGCACTCTACATGTGAATGGAGTTCCACTGAAGCAAGTGGAGAAGTTCAAGTATCTTGGGGCCGTGTTTATGAGTGATGGAAGGCAGGAGGCAGAATTAAGTGCAAGAATTGCAGGAGCTGGTGCAGTAATGTGCCAGCTACAGCATTCAGTAATAATAAGAAGGGAGGTAGGTGTAAAAGCCAAACACACTAATGTCCCATTTGGTATTTGTGCCAACCCCTACCTATGGTTATGAATCTTGGGTAATGATCGAAAGAATATGATTGTGAATACAAGCGGCTGAAATGGGGTTCCTCCGAATGGACTTTGGAGTAATGTTACTCGATAGAGTGTATAGCTTGGACATCAGAGAGTCACAGGTAGAGCTGCTACTTCTCCAAATTGAGAGATCACAGCTCCGATACTATGAACATGTGGGTTATAATACCTCAGGAAAGAATTGCTGGACAGATTTTACAGGCCAAACCAACTGATGAGAGACCCAAGGGTAGACACTGAACAAGATGGTTGGATAACATCCATGAGCTTGGCTTGTCTCACTTGGGGATGAAGCCAAATCAATTGGAGATGGTTGCTTCTAACAGGACCTGCTGGAAGGAGTGTTTGAAGACTCTGCCCCCAACAACTCTCTTAGGAATAAGTAAGTGAAGAAGAAGTCTCTGCCTGTTATCTAACTCTTACTAGCAGAGAAAATGGACATTGAATGATGATGATGTATGTGAAGCAGAGCACAAGTGATCATTAAAAACTAAATCAATATTATTAGAGATATAATGTAGTATGTAATTAAGTTCTTTGGAAGTTGGATCAACAACTGACCCAGTTGTGAGTCAATTTGTTTATATTTATTCATACGTTTATCACCAATGTTTTTACACTGACATTTACATGCTGACATGGGTTGGATGGAAATTTTTGAGGTAATGTTTTCCAGCTAGATGCCCTTCCAGACACTAACCCTCTTAATAGCTTTCAACACAGGATACTGTGTACCTACTCTAAATTGGAAGGAAGACACAGTAGAGGAGGACCCAAAAAAACATGGCGGAGGTGGTGAGAGCTGACCTCAGATCGCTGAAACTCACAGAGGAGATAATGAGAGACTGTGATGAATGGAGAGATGCTGTGCTGAAGAGGACCTGTCCCACCCTTGCAAGCAGGGAAAAGGGGATGTAAAATGATGATGGCCATATATATTTATCTAAAAACCTATGTGGGAATCTTACAAACATCAACTTAATAGTGAGGAAGTTAGTTAATTTACTAAATCCCTAAATTCTAGATTATTTTCAAAATTTGAAAATTATTGGCAGTGTATTTCATTATAAATCACCATCATCATATTTGCTGTTCAATGTCTATTTTCGATGTTTTTCATAGGTTAGAAAGGTTATGTTATGAGGCTAGCCAGGTCAGGTGATGTCTAACTCCTATGATCTGTTTTGGGCTTGGTTTTCTATGGCAGGATACCTTTACTAATGCCAACCACTTTACAGCCAGATATCCCTATGGACACCAGGATGGGCATCTGGCTTTTTGTGAAACCACCACTACCACTGTACAGGGTGGATTGGGTGACAAAAGGTTAATTTTTGGAAAAACATATCAAATTTTTTTAATTTCTTAACTCTTATAAATAGGATGTTTCTAGTTTATATAAGAAATCACTATTATTTAAGATATAGTGTGTGATTGGCAGTGTTTTAATCAAGTATTCTACACACCCCTCTACTTGTTCAAATATTGAATCTTCCTTGGTAAGAAAACTATAGAAGTAATAGTAGAAGTGTTTTAGCTACATAAGAAGTGGTGACAAGTGGTATATTCTTTCTAACACTCTTCTGCATTCATTGTAAAGACACAACTTAGTGACCCACATTATTTAGCTGAAAACAAATAGCATAAGTTATTTAAATTGGATCTGAATACCCTGTACTGCATGAAACTGCATTAGCAAGACATTCTTGAAAAGTACAAAACATTAGAAATTAGCTTTTACTTTAGTTTAATACAGCAAAATTTTACAAAGAAACATTTCTATAAACATTTGAATTAACAAACCTGCTTTTAAACATTTCTACTCAATCTTTACAGGATGTTTAGAGTTAATTGATGTAAGCAGTGGAATCACAGTGTTGACTGTTTTCTTAGTTTGTAGTACTAACTTCCAGTTTAACTTGGAAAGAAATAACTACATATAGCTACATTACTCTCAATTTGACTTTAGTGATGCTCCAATTATCTGAAAAGTTGTGGAACTCCTGCACATATTTAGGTCCTTATATATATAAAACAGAATTTATTGCAATACAAAATATCCAGTAGTATAAATAAAAACTCTATAATATGTAGGGCAATGGGGAAACAAAAAAAAGAAAGAGGAAAATGAGAAAAAGAGTAAGGAAAAAAGAAAGGGAATTAAGTAACAAAAGAAAGGAAAAGGGGGGGGGGGGGTGACATGCACTGCATTCCAGTCTGAGTGGTGTTTCAGCTGTACCTCGCAGATAAAATGGTAAAGGTATTGTTGAGGAGAATGGCCAGTTGCAACTGCTGCAAAAGCCATTCCACCTCAACTTTGATTAATCAGTAAATTTATTTCATTCTTTTCTAATGAGAAGCTCTCTACATTCCAGAACCACATCATGAGACTTATGACTGGCAAGCAGCTCAGTGAGCTGCTCAACATTACCAAACTTAAACCAATTATATCAATTGTCAAGTCAAGAGTACTCAAACTATACGGCCATATAAAAAGATCAACTCATGGTGTGAGTAGGTTATGCCTGGAAGGAAGGCTGGCTGGTAAGAGAAGCAGAAGCCAGCAGCCAAAACGATGGCTTGACAATGTCAACTTATGGACTGGACTTGATCTTTGCTCTTTGAACTCTGCTGCTGGTGATCGAACTTTGTGGAGAAAGATATCACATGTTTATGCACAGTCTGCAACTGGTGGAGTTTAGCATCACAAGAAGAATGAAGTCTAATAAAATCGAAACATGTCAGATTACTTCCCTCACTCCTTGCCTGCATATCTCCATTTAATTGAATAGCTAGTTTGTTCCTTCACAGACCTCTGCAATTTACTGACAGTTTATCTCCAGGTTCTTTTGGGTTTTGCAACTGTATATTTCTTTGTCTTGCTCCTTTTAAATCATAGCCAAGCACCAGCTGCAGTGAAATATAAACCTACCTTTTTTCTGTAGAAAAGTTAACATTGTATTAATTTGATCAATTGTTACTCCTGTCAGTGTGAAGACAGAAGGATGTGAAGTAAAACAAAATATTTATTTATCAGCTCATACTGACGTCCAATTATTACTGAATGAAATTATTTACTTTTGTAAAAATTTAAAAGCATTTTTTACTTGTTTATATTTTTGTGTGGTTATAGTTCTTTCACCATTTCATTGTTATACAATAGTTGATAAATGATCTGCTATAAATACTTTACAAGTATCTTTATAAATAAAATGTGAGATAATCTCTGTACAGATTCTACTTGTTAACTGTTTTGTTACTGTATTTCTAATGATATACAGTGCGCAACTTAACTGAGTTTATTACATAATGGAAGGTAAATTATATCTGTAGAAGAGAGATAACTGAGATCTCACAAATGTGTATATAGATTTAGAGATTGAGTGTGTAGACATGTATCCATGCCAAATATATGTATTTCCCTGTAAATTTAAAAAATGATAAATACCTTTATATGCTTGTATATATGAAAATATAACTTTATTATATTCTGGTGCTGCTTAGCACACATCTTAATATTTATGATGGAATAATTTTAGATAAATATAAATATTTTAAATCAAAAGTTTTGTATTGTAGAATCAAGGCAGTTTATTTGATTTGATAACAAAAGGGTTAAAATATAGTAGGACAGATATTTTGACCTATACAAAGCATAGTTTATAAATAAAATTAAGATGATAATTATAGAGGTATATACTACTAATTTATATTTTAAAAGTGTTTAAAATATTTGGAAGCTTATAGTTGGAAGTACATAAAGATTATTCAATTATTTAGTTTTCTTAATATTTAGTCTGAAAAAGTGGTGGATTGGCAGAATCGGTAGAGCATCGGACAACATGCTTTATGGCATAGGGTTACACCTCTTTATGATCTGATTTCAAATCCTGCCAAGATTAGCTTTGCCTTTCATCTTTACAAGCTACTAGTAATGCACTGGGGTCAATTTAATCAACTTTCTCCTCCCCAAAAAATTGTTGGCCTTGTGCTTAAACCAGAAACCAATATTTAGTCTGAAAAGAGTAATTTATCTTTGAAAGTTCTTTTCATGGTATTTACTATTTTTATCATAATTTTATGAGCAAATGCTGTGCTATCAGTGGTGTAGTTAGAAGTGCATGCTGCCCAGGAAAGGCTTTGAGTTGGACTCCCCTCCTCAGCCCCCTACAACCTATTCATGCTTATACAGCAGACCCCAAAACGCTGCCCCCATAAAAGTGTCACCCAGAGCAAACTAAACCCTTACCCTGCTGTGATGTAGTTTATGATGTCAAATCAAATCAGTTACCTGGTTTCACTTCCCAGCTAAAATTACATTCTTATATATTGTTAATGCCCTTAGAAACTTTCTAATTTTTTCCTTTTCATCTACAAATACATAGTATGCATATTCAAGGAACAAGTAATATTTTGATTTATTATATATTATATATATATATTTTTGTTTTCAAGAAAAATTGAAAATTAAGGCTTATTTTTCAAGGAGGATGTCACAAAGAGGATTTTATTGTTTAGAATCAGTGTAAAAACACACTAATAAATAGTATTACTATAACAGAACTATAAGTAGGTCAGATTAGAGCTTGGTGGCAGAATAAGACATGATAAAAGCAGAATGTTAGTTAAACACAGCAATCTGCCATGGATGTGTTCGTATCACACGTGGTGGATCTTTTATTTATTGAAATGAATCTTAGCAAATATATTATTTGAACACTGTTTGGTAAAAGAAAAAGGGTTAAAAAATACTTCAGAAAAATATTTTTAAAGAAGAAAAGAAAATACATTCATATTTTATCTTTTCTTTGTTGTTTAGTATATGAATATAATAACTTGCTAAATCTGAATAATGAAAATAGAAATACAAAAACAAATAATTGTTTCTACTTTTGGCACAAGGCCAGCAATTATCCCAGTGCATTACTGGTACTTTATTTTATCGACCCCGTAAGGATGAATGGCAAAGTTAACCTCGGCGGGATTTGTACTCAGAATGGCAAGGGCCGTAATTCTATGCGTTAAAGCATGGCATCCGACCCTCTACCGATACTGCCAACTCACCGCCCTTACAAAAACAAATAATGACAGGCAATTGCTGTAAAAGGTGTCTAAATGATAAGAAATGTTGAACAATGTATTTTCATCTCAGTTTATTCTGAAAACAAAGCATACACTCCATCATGTCAGCTCACCCAAACACACATACAAACACATAAGTATAATTTCAGTACATGTGCACAAACACACACCCACTCAAACATATGCATATAGACACATATATAATGTGCATTGTCATCATCCACATCATCACCGTTTAGCATCTGTTTTTGATGCATAGGTTAGATAGGTTGTTATGTTATCTGGCTAGCCAAGTCAGTTGACCATGTCTTGCTCATATGGATCTGATTTTGGCTTGGTTTCTATGACTGGATGTCCTTCCTAATGTCAACCACACTACAGCATATAGTGGAAGCTTTAAATGTGGCACCACCTCTACCACTTTATTGGGGGGATGACTTCTTTTTGTTGTGGCACCAGAATGACCTCATAACAGGGTGCACTGGGTGCTTTTCATTGTGGTACCACTACAACCATCTTAAAGATTGTACTGGATGCTTTTTTGTTGTGGCACCAGTATAACCACTTTACAGAGTGAACAGGGTGCTTTTATTGTTGTGACACCAGTACTCTCACCATACATTGTGGACTGAGTATTTTTTGTTTTGGCACCAGCACTATGGGAGAGCAGGTGTGGAGCATGTCTGGATTTCCATGCATGCACAGGTTGGACATGAGAGGTGCATCAGGGGTGTGATAGGCAGGATAGGGCTGGGTCTTGTGATGGATTACTTTCTCATCATAACTAAAATCCTATTTCTTATGCCCTCCTGGGCCAGATGGTCGGTCTGTCATATGCCATATATATTTAACACATTAGAAAGAGGAAACAGCTGAGGAATCAAGTTGATAAATTAGGTCACAAAAATTACTGAAAGAGTTATAGCATAACCAATTGAGGATTGAATCACTCTAGACAAGGTGCAGTTTGTTTTTGTACATATATAATGAGTATAGTGAAGAATTCAGTGTGCTGGTGGGCGTTCACCAGGGCTCTGTCTTCAACCCTTTCCTGTTTATTATTGTCTTCTAGGTCATAATAGAGGAGTTTAAAATTGGTTGCCGATGGGAACTCATAAATGCTAATAATCTAATCTGGGGCAAAATTAGAGAAGAAATTTCAGTCTTGGAAACAAAATTTGGAATCAAAAGGCTTTAAAGTTAACTTGGCAAATAATAAAGTCCTAGTAAGTAGAAAGGAAAATGGGGCCTTCATTCCTTCAAGGAAATGGCCTTGCCCATATGCAGGAAAGGAGTAGGTAGAAATTCTATTTTATATACCAAATGTAAATTATGAGTACAGAAGATATGAAACAGGATCTCAGGCAGGCTAGCAAAAAATGTAGACTTAGAATATAGCAGATGCATAGGAGCTGTAAGCAACAGGGGCTCACATGAAACAAGCTCTATCAAATGCTTTGATAGTAAATATGACCAAATTGACTTTAAGAGAATGCCATTTATTAGTTTATGACCTTGTGATCCTGGAAGGATCAAAAGCAAAGTTAACCTCAGCAGGATTTGAACGTTCTGAGTACAAATCATGTTGCGGTTAATTTTCTAAAGTCTAAAGTCTGTCTCAAGCCTGGAGGCTCATTAGGCCAGTGCATACCCTAATTTCCATGGCATTAAGTGAATGCGAGTAAAAGACTCCCCCACTAGAAAGGATGCCATCACATCGCAGGGTTAAACCACCACTTGCTGCTGGTTCTCATTTTCAGTTGTGTACTGGAGTAATGTGAAATGAAGTGTTTTGCTCAAGAACACAACACACAACCTGGTACAGTCCAGATATGTGGTAGTGATACTGGTATGGAATTTGAGATTTCCAAATGTTCTGTGCTCAATATGAAAATGGAAAAAAGCAGCCTGTAGTGGATTAAGGTTGCTATTGGGAGAACCAGAAGATAGTGGATGCAAATATGTGAGGATTTTAGAACTGGATAACATTTTACATACACAAATGAAAGAAAAGGTTAAAGAGACATATTTAACAAGAGTAAAAATTATTTTAAAATCCAGCCTGAATGTAATAAAAATCTAGTTACTGCAATGAATATCTGGACAATTGCAGAGGTTAAATATACTGCATCCATTCTCCAGTGGACTGAAGAAGAAAAAGCAAAGTTGGATAGAAAGGCGAGAAAGTGGATAACATTGTACGGAGCTTTGCACCCTAAAGCAAATATGAACAGTTTCTCCATGAAGAAAAAGAATGGTGGTAGAGGTCTCATCATTGCTGATTATTTTATAAAGAGTGAAAGTAGAATGCTTGCAGAATATTTGCTAAGCAGTCACGAATATTTATTGCAATATGCAGCAGAAGATATGGGTATTAATATAGATGTAGCATAGAAAAATGGACATTAAATGGTGATGATGGTGATGATGAATCTATCTGGTTTTTAGATTTCCCAAACAGTTCCAGGTCATCCATAAACAGAAGATGGTTTATGAATGGTCCTTTATGACCACGTTGGTAACCCATTTTAACTTTTCTAATAGGTATAAGGGCAAAGGCAATTAGTAATGGTGAAGTGACTCACCTTGGAAAATACCCCTTTTAATTCCTACTTCTCCAAGGAATACATTGCTCGAGTGCAACTTGTTCTTCCACTCTAGCATACTATTCAGAAGAAAATTTGTGATGTTGTCAGCAATACCAAACATCTGCAGGCATTCAACAATCCAAGAATGAGGCACCGTATTATATGTTTTCTTAAAGTCAATCCAGGCTATAGACATGTTAATATAATGTTTTTTACAATGCTTTAAAACTGTCATATTGATCACCAGGTAATCTTTGGTACCCTGAGATTTTCTCATACATCTGTTTTGTTCCCTTGGTAATGTTCCTTTCTGTAAAATAAATGTATATGCTTTGTCCACAAACATTCCAGTAAGTACCTTCCATATTAGGTTCAGGCATGCTATAGGATGGTAATTTCCCCACAGCATTCCCCTTACTTTTGTATTTTATTATAAGCATTGTTCTTCCCATTACCATCCAAGAAAGAACTGCACCTCTCTGGAAACATTCATTAAATTGAGTTGCCAGTCTTTCATGAACAACATTGCATCTCTTCAACCCAAAGCCATGGATCTCAGGAGCTTTCCAGTTTGGTACCTTGGCCTCTTGATCTTTCACATCAGCTGTGTTTATGGTAATGTCTCTGTCTGTTTTCTCCTCGGATCTCTGTCTTGATGGTTTCTATCACCTCAGCTTCCCTTCTATGCATTATTGTATTTCCCCATATCCCATTCCAGAACTCCTTGGCCTGGTCAGCATTAGGAACAACATCCTTCCCATTGTCTCCTTCCAAAATTCAGAAGAATTGTTTGGGATTATTTTGGAACAATCTATTTTCCTCGAACTGCATATTTCTGTTCACATATCTTCCTATCTTCTGGCTTTTCGATAAAATCCTCTGTTTTGATTGCTCTATTATTGTATAGAATCCATTCTTGTCTAATGTCTCTCAATTAATCTTTTTTCTGTTTTTCATTTTTCTCTAGACCACTGCTCAGTTTTAATTAGATCTTGCTTTAACCACATTATGACATTTTCAATATGGCATTTCCATGGTTCTTTTGCTTTACTCTGCTTTGGTTTTGTTAGTTATAATTTTTCCTCAACAAGTGGTGTAATAGTTATTGTTATTATTATCATTATTAAAAAATGAAAATAAAAGAAATAATTGTTTCTACTTTTGGCACAAGGCCAGCAATCACCCAGTACATTACTGGTACTTTATTTTATCGACCCCATAAGGATGAAAGGCAAAGTTAACCTTGATGGGATTTGAACTCAGACCGTAAAGGGATGTAACTATGCTAGAAAGCATGGCGTCCAACCCTCTATCGATACTGCCAATTCACCACCCTCAAAGATATAATAATAATAATAATATAAGCAGTTGTGGTTATCGAAAAAGATGGTGGTAATACCAATAATAGATGGAATCTTGGGAACAGTGAGTAGAGATCTTGAGAAGTACATCAAACAAATAGGGATTGCAATATGGATGGAACACTTACAAAAAACAGCATTGCTTGGAACAGCTTGAATACTCCAGAGGGTAGCTGAAAAATAAGGGGTGTTACTTCAGTTCACTGGTAGTGAACAGCTAACATTGTAATACATCTCCAGCGTTAGAAGTGGAGTGAAAAAACAATAATAATAATAATAATTGTTTCTACGTTTGGCCATCAATTACCCAGTACATTACCGGTACTTTATTTTATCGACCCCGTAAGGATGAAAGGCAAAGTTAACCTCGGCGAGATTTGAACTCAGAATGGCAAGGCCCATAACTCTATACATCAAAGCATGGTGTCCGACCCTCTACCAATACTGCCAATCCACTGTAATAATAATAATAATGTTTCTACTTTTGGCACAAGGCAAGCAATTACCCCAGTGCATTACTGGTACTTTCTTTTATCGACCCCGTAAGGATGAAAGGCAAAGCTAACTTCAGTGGGATTTGGGCTAAGAACGTAAAGAGCCATAACTGTATGCTGCAAAGCATGGCGTCTGATGTTAATGATAATAATTGTTTCTATTTTAGGCACAAGGCTGCAATCACCCAGTACATTACTGGTACTTTATTTTATCCACCCCGTAAGGATGAAAGGCAAAGTTAACCTCGGCGGGATAAGATGCTAATGATAATAATGATAATAATGATAATAATGATAATAATGATAATAATAATAATTATTATTATTGTTATAAGGGCGGGGGGGGGGGGGGGTGAAATGACAGAATCATTAGAACTCTCATCATCCTCATCAGCACTACTAGATGGCTCCATTTTAGTTTCTGTAAATATTAAAAAAATTTTCCACTAAACTGTTTAAACACACATAAAGATTGCTAAATGTCAAACTTCCAAAAATGTGAATTGTAAAAAATAAAATATTTGTTTATGATTTCATCATTTATGATTATTGCATAACAAAAGAAATATTTTTAAAATAAAAACTCAAAAACACATTTTTGAAAATAAATGTTAAGCATTATGATAAACATACTTAAAAAATTTGTTTAGTATTCTAAGTCATATAATTGTTATCATAATCATCATCATCATCATTATAATGTTTGCCCTTCTAATATCTTCTCATGTGTTGCCCTTGTGGCAGTAATAAATAATAATAAAAATCATCATCATCATCATCATCATCATCATCATTATTATTATTATTCATTTACACAATGATGATCTTATTAACACTGGATCATTTAATTGACTCCTTATCAGGTTATGTAACCTCAGATAGACAGGAACCTCTGCAGGGTGTTTGCTGTTTCCCAAATGTATTGTTTTCTGCCATGTTGTAAAGCTGGGGCTGATTCCAATTCTATCAAGGTTTTACTGGAAGCTTTCCGTCACCACCTCAAGTGCTTCAATCACAATTGGTACCACTCTTGTTTTCATATTCTATATTCTCTCAACATCTATTCTCGAGTCTGCATGCTTTACAATTTCTCGTTTTTCTTACTATTGATCTAATGGTCTCTTGGGCAAGCTACATCAATCAACAAACACCTCCTGTCAGTACTTTTCTCCATCAAAGTTATGTCTGACTTTGTATGTTCAAGAACTCTATCTGTTTGGATTGTTATTATTATTACTATCAGTATTGGTACAGTGTCGGACAATATGCTTTATGGCATATAGTTACAGCATATAGTTAC
This sequence comes from Eledone cirrhosa, assembly GCA_964016885.1. Lineage (NCBI taxonomy): Eukaryota > Metazoa > Mollusca > Cephalopoda > Octopoda > Eledonidae > Eledone > Eledone cirrhosa. The sequence continues at coordinate 77,323,912 of OZ024745.1, read as the reverse complement.
GAATTATAGCATAGAACAGAATTAACCTAGATGTAATGCAGCTTGGCTTTGTGCCAGAAAGGTACTTCTTATGCCACCTTCCAAGTAAGACAACTGCTGGAGAAATACCTAGCTTAGGGTAAGCCCCTATACCTAGCATTTGTTGATCTGGAGAAGGTATTTGACAAGATTCTACAACCTTTAATCTGGTGTATTGGTGGATGGCTTGTGAAGGCTTTACAAGCCATGCACAGAGATACAGTCAAATTAATTCAGTGACAAATTTAGCAAAGCAAGTCCATTAGGTCTTAGTTATCAACCCTTTTTATTATTATAGATCCCCAAGCAATAACTGAAGAATTTAAGAGTGGTGGCTGTATTTGGGAACTCCTGTGTGTTGATGACCTAGGTTTTATAACTGGATTTGCTGAAGATCTAGAATTGAAATTGCAGATATGGAATCCAGAACTGCAAGAACTTAAAGTAAACTTGGCAAAGATAGCTATTAGGCTCTTCATTACCCTCTCATCTATCACTTCCCCTCTCTCTTATTCACTTTACCATACTGCTTGTGTAACATGGATGGTATTTGATCTGTCAGTATTCAATCCATCCACTATCAGCCCCTAGCACAAGCTTTCTTCACTGACATCTATCATTCTTGTCATCACTCATCTTTCTCTCTGTCCATCACTCACTCCCACTCTCTCTCTCTCTCTCTCTCTCTCTCTCTCTCTCTCTCTCTCTCTCTCTCTCTCTCTCTCTCTCTCTCTCTCTCTCTCTCTTTCTCTCTCTCTCTCTCTCTCTTAGAATGATCCATGTGACATTTCACTGTCATCTACACTCTTACTTACCATCACCCATCTCTATATCTATTTCTATACATCACTTACTCCCTCTCCCATTATTTCTATCCCATCATGCTGCTCATGTTGTTTCCTATTGAATTTCCTTACCAGCAGCCAACATGTAACTATCTCTGTGTCTTTTCCTTTAGTTCTTCCTTTACCATTCTATCACTCTGTTTCATCCATCACACTTATACTCTCTCTTCCTGTCACCTTCATCATCAGTCTCATCTATTTATATTCTCGGAAAAATAGAATAAATTCAAATATACTGTGATACTTCTTTGTATCATTGGCTTATAAAAATATAATGGAGATATGTGTGTGTGGGTATGTGCTTGTGTATGTCCACATTATATTGGAACTCTTTTGATATGCAAAAATAATGCTTTTATTTTTACAATGTCATTTATCTAATAATAAAAATTAAAATGGAATAAATAAATATATAAATAAAAAGAACGAAAGAATAATTAGTTTTGTACACTGGATTTTATATTTTGTCCTCTTACAAATTATGTTTCTGGAGGAATTCCAATGATAGAATTGACGCACATGAGATTTTAGTAAAATTTTCATTAACCCATTACTTAATTCCTTAAATAGGCCAATAATGAGGTCTCTATATGGTGGCCCAACCTACTAGAAGTAGTAGCAAAGTTTTCTTAGATCACTTCCTGCCATTTTAAAACAGGAAGGGATTTACTGAATAATGTAGCCGTAGATATACAAAAACAGTGGACATTCAAGGCTGCAGAGTTTTGATTACAAATCACTTTGCTGAGGTCTGATCTAGAGCTAAACAACAAATGTAATGCACTTTAATTAATAGGTTATTGTTTTTTTTAATAAAATTGTTACTGATGTAATGATGTTTCAAATTATTTTCCTCAATATTTTCTAAATTAAACATAATAATTAATTTAAGGTAGAAAATTATTTAAGGTAGAACAGTCACTGATGGTACTCAAAACACATACCTATTCCTTGCCAAGCAATCATGTGACCAATTACACACTAGAGTAGGGTTTCCCAAACTTTTTCAAACACAGAACCCTTTTTGGTTCAGAAACTTTTCGGGGAACCCCAAAGTCTAATACTGTTATATGGTCATAATATAAATATACTCCTCTACTGTAACTCTATGCCGCAAAGGATGTTGTCCTGGAAAGCAGTCAGGTTGCTGCTTTGTACTTTTTGCAAATGTCTTGCAAATGCAGTTTGATGCATTACAGGACATTAAGAATTAATCTCCACAAGATAGATAATTCATCAGTTATTTAACACTAGTAAAACGGGTTATTTACTTGGATCCAACAATAGACTACTCTACTAATATTCAACATAGCAGTATTGTATTTCAGTTCAATATTTGTGATGAGAAATAAATGAATGAATTAAATTATGCAGCATGCCCTGTCTGTTGCTAAATTGTCTCAAAAATAGTGCTTACTAGCAGAATGGTCCGGCGTTGCTCGGGATTTGCTTTATGGTTCTTATATATTTGATATATATTTATCCTTATCGAGCCTTGTGAAATAAATACGTTTGTTTATATTTTGTTATTGTGTATGCAAAAATATCTGTACACGAATATATAATTATATATATATATATTAAAATAACAGATTAAAGTTTAAGCAAAGAATCGCTGCTTTCACCCTTAACGGGATCTTCTGAAACTAAAAAAATCAATCTGTGAACGCAGAAGTAAATATTTCGAAAATCGTTACACACTATATATATATATATATATATATACACACACACTATATATATATATACACACACACACACATATAGTGACGTCATAATGTCGTAATGCAGAGAGCCAGACATACAGACAGATATTATAAGGGCGCAACGTTATATCTATGTATCTATCTAAAAAGAAAGACTAAGAATTATAGAGAGAGGTCACTAAATCGCCTAATGCGGTCCCTAGGGCATTGAAAATTTGAAATATATTTTGCTCAAAACACTCACAGGACCATAAGTATTACATGTGTAAAGTTTAAAAACAATCAGTTGGGTGGTTCTCGAGTTTTAGGGAGTCAGACAGACAGACAGACAGACAGACAGACATTCCCTGTTTTAGATATATAGATAATCTTCTTCTTCTTCTTCTTCTTCTTCTTCTTCTTCTTCTCCTCCTCCTCCTCCTCCTCCTCCTCCTCCTCCCCTACCCCTACCCCTTCTTCTCCTTCTTCCTCTTCTTCTTCTTCATAGTATCGGAGCTGTGATCTCTCAATTTGGAGAAGTAGTAGCTCTACCTGGAGTGACTCTCTGATCTCCGAGCTATGCACTTTATTGAGTAACATTACTCCAAAGACGATTTGGAGGACTCCCATTTCGGCCGCTTGTATTCGTGATCTTTAATATAATTCATATTAAAATCT
>OZ024745.1:77295686-77315686 GCA_964016885.1 Eledone cirrhosa | reverse complement strand
TGAAACATGATGTGCATTATCTTATTTATTCATATGTTCTTATATTTCGAGAAGGAACAGGTCTGAGTTCAATAAATGCATGCTCACGGAAGTGGTGGCAGAAAGGTGAGGGAGAAGGTGAGGGAGAAGGTGAGGTTATTCTTAAAGGGAAAGAACTTTGTAGCCTTCAAACTAACAGTCGAGACAAATATTAGTGGGAAAGAGGATTATCGTTGAATGTGGATTATCTCCTGTCCCTTTAAAGAATATAGGTCTAAGTTTGAGGACAGCCTGTAGTTGCGTTGAAAGATCTTTCATGCTAAGTTTGAACATGATTGATTTATTGGCTTTTGAGCGCATTGGTAACAAACAGACCAACAAATAAGCAATTTTATATACGAGGGTACTTCAAAAGGTTCGTGGAAAAAGGACAGTTGGAAAAAATGTTTTAAATTATGATGTTTATGGAGACACATGGCTTAGTGGTTAGAGCATTGGCCTTGCAATTGAAAGGTTGTGAGTTCAATTCTCAGACCGGGTGATGTGTTGTTTCCTTGAGCAAGACACTTTATTTCACATTGCTCCAGTTTACTCAGCTGTAGAAATGAGATGATAGGGACTGGGGTCCCTATCATTCTACTGCAAAGTGGTTGTGGAGGTGCCACGGCAAAAAAGCACCCAGCCCTCACTGTAAATGAGGTTGGTGTTAGGAACTGCATCCAGCTGTAGAGATCAAGCCAGAATCAGTTCCCGTCCCACCCTTGCAAGCAGGGAAAAGCGGACATAAAATGATGATGATGAAAATAATGATTTTACAACATATGCTCCACCTAGCTCAATACAGTTTTGCAAGCATTGATACCAGCCTTTAGGTCCATCTGTGTAAAACTAAGGGCCATGCGATTTAAACCATGTCAAAGCAGCTTTTTTTACATCTTCAATTGGGGATCATCTTCAACTTCATCTCTTTCAATTCTAAAACGACTTATCCACTTGTAGGTTGTTGATTTCTTTGGGGCATTGTCCCCATAAACTTGCTCCAGGGTGTCAATGATTTGGCTGCTCTTCCCCCTAGCTTCACCATGAATTTGATGTTTTGATGGAGACCATGTTGCTGAAGCAGGTGCTGACTTCCAACTGGTGCCACTGTATTGCAACATGCATTTAAGGGTTCATGTTAGAACATACTATGACATGTTAGTAAGAGAACGTGCAGGTGCATTGAAATCAAAATCCCTGCATATGATTTTTAGCTATGTACTTTTTCCACAAAATTTTTGAAGCCTCCTTGTATATATATGTATATATGTATATATATGTATATATGTATATATATATATATATATATATATATATATATATATATATATATATATGTGTGTGTGTGTGTGTGTGTGTGTGTGTGTGTGTGTTGTTATATGAAGATGCCACCAAACCTGAACTGGACCAGTCCCCTTCTCCTCGATCTAAATCTGGTCATGATTAACAGCACAAGAAATACTAAGCTAATCCATCTCACTAGACCTCAATTCCCTGAACTATTACATATGGGATGTAGTTGAAACAGAGTTTAATCATCACCCTCATAATGTTATAGAAGCTCTCAAGTCTGCTATTATCAGCATAATGTCCAGTATTCATAGAGGTCATCTGATTCAGACATGCCAATGCTTCAGGCCCCATATTGAAGCAGGCATTGAAGCTAATGGCGGATTCATTGAATAAATATCATAAATGAATTGTAAATAATATTTGTACCAATTTGTATCTAAATATAACATTTGTTTGATGTGCTATGCGTCTTTTCTAAATTCATGCAAATATCCTAAAAAAAACTGATACACCCTGTATATGTGTGTGTGTGTGTGTGTGTGTGTGTGTGTGTGTATCATCATCATCATCATCATCGTCATCATCATTTTATGTCCGCTTTTCCCTGCTTGCAAGGGTATGATTGTTATTAAGTGTTTGGGGGGAAGATGGAAATAGAAAAAGAGAGAATGATAGAGAGACGACTGGAACAAATATGGAAAGCAAAACAAACAAAAAGAATTCTTCTTACAGAAATAATGCTATAAGATACTGCCAATCCTATTGTGCCCACCCTCCTCAATTTACAAATGAAATGAAACAGAGAAGAAAAGCCATACTATTTAATATTTCATTCTCTACAATAGATTGGATCTAATCATTTGGAAATTTGGGATTTTCTCCTTGCATTTGAATTACCATGGTAACATCAAAATGTGATGCAAAGGAGAGATGATGGAAAACATGGAAAATGGCTTTATACTGAGATGATTTCAACATTCAATAATTAAAAAAAAAGAAAAAAATAGAGAGAGAAAATTGTGGTGGGAGCAATATATTATTACTGAATACAAAAACACTAGTCAACTTGTAGCAATTGTGCGCATGGGCACACACACACATACATATTTAATTAAACATTTTATTTCCTAGTCAATTTGCCTTAGGAAACTGACTGGCCAGTCTGCTGATATGCAAATCTGTCTGATCAGTGGATCTGCTAATATGCAGATCTGACTGATCAGCCAGTCTGCTAATATGCAAATCAGAACGATCAGTCACTGTGTATTTTTGAAAATAGCATATATTTTCACTAGCTCTGACAGTTTGGTAGGTGAACAGTGAGCTGTACTGATGAAGGGTGATACCCAGAAACATTAGTGTCTGTATTTCTGTTCGCATGCCAACACAAGAGCAAGAATGAAGTGTTCATTCTACTGACATGGCTATAAAATTGAGGCTTGTTTGCAAAATTGCAAACGAATCGAATGTTATTAATATTCGAAAAACTCAGATTACAATAATATAAATGATGTGTATATAATAAATCATATGTATATATTTATTTGTATTTATATATGACAGAGTCCTTTGCTTCATAATCTGGTGGGTCCTAAGAAAACTAGTGTTAGATGAATGACTCATGAGGACAGTACAAACCATGTACAGAGGGGGCCACCAACAAAGTTAAAATCAACAATGAGTACAGTGAGGAATTCAGTGTCAAGTGGAGGTACACCAGGCCACCATTCTTAGCCTCCTCCTGTTCATTATTGTCCTGCAGGTTATAATAGAAGAATTTAAGACTGGTTGCCCATGGGAACCTGACCCTCATAACTGAATCTATGGCACAATTAGAGAAGAAATTTCATACACAGAGGCACAACTTGGAAACAAAAGACCTTAAAGTCAACCTGGTAAAGACCAAAATCCTAGTCAGTAGAAAAGAAAATTGAGCTCCAATCCCCTCAGAGAAATGGCCCTGTTTTCTTTTCTGCTCACTAGAATTTTGGTCTTTGCCAGGTTGACTTTAAGGATTTTTATTTCCAAGCTCTGTTGCTATGTTTGAAATTTCATTTCTAATTGTGTCATAGATTCAGCTATGATGGTCAGGTTGTCAGTGTATAGGAGTTCCTATGGGCAATCAGTCTTAAATTCCTTTGTTATAGCCTGCAGGACAATAATGAACAGCAAAGGGCTAAGAATGGAGCCCTGGTGAACCATCATTTGTGCACTGGATTCCTCACTGAGCTCATTGTTGATTTTAACTTTGCTGGTGGCCCCCTCTGTACATGGTTTGTACTGCCCTCATGAGTCACTCATCTACCACTAGTTTTCTGAAGTCCTACCATATTATAGAGCAAGTGACTGTCAAAAGATTTCTCTAGATCCATGAATGCTAAGTAGAGTGGCTTGCTTTTAGTCAAGTACTTTTCCTGCATTTGCTTCACAGGGAAGAGGACATCAGTGGTGCTTTTCCTGGCACAAATCCAAACTGTTTCTCGTCTAGGTGTATATGATCTCTAATCAGTTGTGCAATGACTCTTTCTGTAACTTTCATGAGCTAGTCAATCAGCTTGCTGCCTCTGTAGATAGCTCTCTCTAGGGCATCTCCTTTTCCCTTATAACAATTGACAAGGATGCTGCTATGCTAGTTATTGGGAATGACATCATTCTGTATTACTTGGTTTATGACAAGGGTGGTTAAGGTGTGCCCTACCATCCCTGATACTTTCAACATCTAAGCAACTATTCCCAATTATCTGACTGCTTTACTTGTCTTCATGTTCTTAATTGCCTTACTTGCTACACTGCTGCTTACTTGTACAACTGGACCTTCTGTTGGATATGCTTGGGACAGGCTGTTTTCCTCCCATGCATTTTCCTCATTCATCGGCCTTTAATAATGGTATTTCCATATAGCTTTCTTTTCAGCATCGGTGAGGCCAAGTGTGCCATTGTTGCCATGGACACACTTCTCCCCAATAACATCTCTGTTTTCCCTGACACATTGCCTTGCAATCCTGAACACCTCATGCTTTTAGTCCTTGCATTGTAAAACATTCTTAAACTTTTCATTTTCTGTTTCTATCCTTGCCAGGTTTACTTGATATATAGCCTTTCTCCTAGCTTCTTTGTAAAGGTACCTGCTTCCTCTATTTTCCCATTTTTCCATGCCTGTCTTTTGGCCTTAAGTGTCACATCCACCAAGTGACTCTACTTCTTCCTGGGACCCTGCTCCATCCACAGACCTCATTAAGAACCTTCACTGCTCCTCATTATTGTACATCTCTATTTCTTCTTCCTTACTATTAAAAGCATCAAGCAAGATTCTCCTAAATTTGTTATGAGCTGAGAGCTCCATCAGGTTCCATATCCTTCTCCTCTAGGTTGCCCTCTGACTCCGGGTCTGTCTGGTTCTGACTCTGAAGATGCTGACTACAGGTTATGTTGGGAGGTGCATTCCTCATCCAATCCAGGACACTTTTTGTGTTTATGACCATTGCTCGATCTGGTTTTCTGGTGAGGATATAATCAATTTGGCTGGTGTGCTCACCTGAACTATAGGTGATCAGTTGGTTTGCTGGTTTCTTAAAGTTTGTGTTGATAGTCAATTCGTTACAGAATTCGTGGAGTCTCGATCCCTACTCATATCTTGTACCAATCCAGAAACCTCCATGGACCCCATAGTAACTGTGACATTGTCACCCCCACACGATTGTTGAAGTTGCCTGTAATAATAGTGAAATCACTGTTTCTGGTTTGGGAGGTTGCAAGTATAAGGGATTCACAGAACATATCTTTTTGTTTGTCTGGCAGTCTGTATTGGGGTGAATTAACCAGCATGATTGATACCATTGTTTTATTTAGGATGAGTCTAAGTGTAATGATTCTGTTGGTTATTCTGATTACTACAATTACTGCGTTTACCCATTTTTCTGCTAGCATAATACTTACTCCACCTAACTCACTGTCGTTTCCTTTCCAGAAAAATTTAAAACGTTTTCTGCCTACTAAAAGTCTAGAAGATTCTCCTCTCTGCCTTGTCTCCTGTATACAACATACATAAACTTTCATACCCTTGAACATCTCCACAATCTCACCTGAGTTATCTTTCAGTGTCCCTACATTGATGGTTGCAGCTCTGAAGTCTCGGGGATGGGATTCTGTGTGCGTGGGGGTGGAGGATGAGTTGGTGCTGGCTTTTCATGTCTGAAGAGAAGGGGAGAGTATGCCTTGTGTCCTTATTTATATTATGAATATTTCTTTCGAGCCAATTATTGTTGGTAATGATGGAGGGATGTTAGTGGTAAGTATTAGTGGCAGTGGTGGGGCAGGTGTTAGTGATGCGTGTCTTAGTGGTGCAGGTATCAGTGAAACAATAGTAAGTACAGGTATCAGTGGAAAGTTATTACCCATAGGTGTGTTAGGTGTGCAGCTTATGGCATTGGGTTGACATTGTTACTCTGCTGTATTTTCTTAACTATATTTATAATATATACTAGCAGAATGGCCTGGCATTGCTCGGGATTCTAAAACATAGATTGGCATGTTTATCCCTCCTTTCTGAAACAGTACAGAGAAGTACGGAATACCTCGGCCTGGGGATGGTGTCTACATTTTGTGCTTATATATATATATATATATATATATATATATATATATATATTAAAATATCAGATTAAAGTTTAAGCAAAGAAGCGCTGCTTTCACCCTTAATGGGATCTTCTGAAACTAAAAAAATCAATCTGTGAACGCAGAAGTAAATATTTCGAAAAACGTTGCAACCAAGGAAAACAGGAAGATGATACTTTGGTTCATGAAGACGTTCCCTGGCAATGAACGGAAAAAAGCGAATATAATACATAATCAATGAGAACGATGTTTGTCATAATGTCGTAATGCAGACAGCCAGACATACAGACATATATTATCAGGGCGCGACGTTATAGCTGCCTAATGCGGTCCCTAGGGCTTAGAAAATTTGAAATACCTTTTGCTCGAAACACTCACACAACCATAAGTATTACATGTGTAAAGTTTGAAAAAAATCGGTTGGGTGGTTCTCGAGTTTTAGGGAGTCAGACAGACAGACATTCTCTGTTTTAGATATATAGATATTAAACACCTAATATATATATTAAACACATACACATAGTCTAGTCATACCAACAACAACGATGGCAAATATATCTGTCATACTTTAGAGTTTAAAAAACCCCAAACAAACAGCAAAATTAAATATGTTATTGTGAGTTTGTAACATTTGCATATCATAAAAGAAGTTATGGCATGTATTTGTAGGTGATTCACTACACAGCACCTTCTGAGAATAGAGCATCCAAGAGTTGATAAAAAATGTTTCATTCAAAAAAGAGTATAGGTTTGACCCTCTTCAGTTTGGCCAGTGTCATGGTGGTCTGCTAATTAGCAAATGTCAAGGATATGTTATGCTTAAACAATTCTTGTTTGAGTTCACACTCAACCATACCTATGTAATAGTTCTTTTTTGGTTAGTTCATGTGACATGGTCAAGTTAATTTCCACTTCATGTACAACCAATTTAATATTGCATACGTTGTTTAATGGGCATCTTTCAACCTACTTATGTGAACAATCTGGAACACTATATTTAATGGTGGTAAACGTCTTCATATTGGAAGTACAACTGTAGCTAATCTAAGGGCAAATTCTATTGAAAGTCATCCTGCAGCAATGGGTTGCTGGAAACCATTTATCTGTTAGGGCCAGGAATTGCTTACCTATATTTGTCACAAAAAATGCTTAAAAATGATTTTGTAGTGTCTATTCCTGGACAATAAAAACTGTGGGTTAGGGCTCATGTAATTTTCTTAAAACTATTGTTAATCAAAGGAGCCATCTTATTAAGGACTTCTTTTGAGGAGTACAGGGTGGATATTTTTTTCTACTTATAGTGGTAATTAGATTTTTAAAGACATGCTTATTGATAAAACTTAGCTTTTTGCTTGTTTTATTGAAGTATTTATATATGTTGGTTCTAAATTGAGTGTGAAATATAAGACAACAACAATATTAAGTTTGGTAGCTACCATTATCCTAATACATTGAAGATGACTAAGAGGTTTTCTCTAAAGATAACCAATAAGCAGCTGTCACTGTGATGTGATACTCTTAATCATTGTCATATTTTTCTGATAAGCCATAAAAAAATCATACAAAAAAACAACACAAACACAAAATGAAGTATATATGCTCTTTCCACTTAAGCCATGCTCTTGATTCATGTTTTTCATCAGATACCCAAAAGCAATAGGGAAAGAAAAATACTCAAAAGCCACAGGGCTGGACAAAATCACAAACATATGCCTAAAACATATAGGGCCTGAGGGAATCATTGAACTCATCAACAACTACAGCTATGCTTACCAATACTTGAATTCCCAGAATCTGGAGAAGCATAAGAAATGCATACACACAGAAACAGCTACAACATGAATAGCGTCATTAGTTCTAAACTCTGTATTGTGATGTGCAGCCCTAGTAGTAATTGCAGAGGAACAGCAACTGGCATGCTCTTATTAGGTCTACATTCCCTACCATCACTGTGACTACCACCAGAATACATGGATGTATACAGAACATGTAATATATCTAATTTGTCATGTTGCACCCCAAACTATTCATCACTGCATGTCAGAGTATGCAGCAGGGTCATCTGTAATAAAATATAACTAAGAAGATGAATCTGTGGGTCATGTCTTGTTTTTTGGTCAACCATCTGTATTACAGGACTTCTTGATCAGATCTGACTTGGATCTACACAACAAACAACGGTATATATATATATATATATATATATAACAAAGCAATTGTGGTAAGGAACCAGATGGACCATAACGCACCAGAGTACTCAATACTTAGGGTAGTAGAGTGGGAAATAGGAAAAAGTATGACCCCGACGGCAGAGCTCAAGCCATTTCGATGGCTATTTCTGGACTAGAAATAGCTGTCGAAATAGCTGTCGAAACGGCTTGAGCTCTGCTGTCGGGGTCATACTTTTTCTTATATATATATATATATATAAATAAATGAAAGTGTAGAAATTATTGTGAGCATGAAGCCAACAGTATTTCATAATATATAAGGGACTATAACGTCAAAATGGAAAAATAGTTAACGTAAGATGTGGGAAAATAATTCAAACTCAATTCAATGTATATTTGTATATATATTATATATATATATATATACGAATATACATACATTTATACACAAACACACACATACACACACATGTATGTATGTATGTACGTATGTATGTATGTTGATGGAGAGAAGTGTGTCCAAGAAGATAATAGTATACTTGCACTCACTGATGATGAACAGAAGGTAGCATGGAAGTGCCACTCTGATTAAACATAAGAATACTGAAGGCACACAGGAAAAAGTATAACAGAAACAAGTAGGAAAAGCAGCAACAGCGACAACAACAACAATGACAACCACAACATCGGTCACAACATCAATAGTGATAGCACTAACAAAAACAACAGCAACAACAACGACCAAAACAACAATAACAAGATATTGAGAAAGAGGGGGAGATTTTTAGCACCTGCACCTTTTAAGTGCTCAAAACACTGCTGAAGGTGCAGATGCCAGTAAACACAGACAAAAACATTAGAGAGCTTCCCTGGCGACACGGGAACCTCTAGTGTGAAAGTCCCGAGTCAGCTTTTAAGGGGTTCCCGAAGGAAACCCCACCAATCATGGAGGTCTAACCACCTGACCTCCACAAGCCCCAGAAAGTAGACCTTTTCTCTCTCTTTTAGCCTGCCAACATGGACATGTTACGAGTGGGATGTTTACATGTTCAAGGCCTGGGGTTGTCCTGGAAGCAGGCTCACTAGCTTGAATGACCTCAGATCACTAGATATGGATGTGGCTACTGTCAGCAAAACCAGGATTTCTGACACGCGAGATCATAGCTCCTGTGATTTTATGGGTTTTTCATGAGTGACCCTTGAATGTCTCCTCCCTACTGAGGTACCCCTTTATTTTAATTTTCATTTTCATTTTTTTTTAAATTGTTAAAATTGGTTTACATGCAAAACCCAAACTCCAACACACACACATAGTCACACTCTATGGTTTTGTTCTGTGCCGTCATAATGTTTTTCTTGATGTAAACCCTTTGTGCTTAATAAAGAAATCATCATTATTATTATTATTATTATTATTATTATTAATATATATATATATATATATATATTTTTGAAAGTAAGCTTTTTTTTATTATATTGTATACATGGGTAAAAATATAGGAAAAAGAAGTTGAAAATGCAATTGGAGTCTTTAAGAAGGTTTATTTACCGTAACTCATGCGAGTTACAAGTTGGTATAGCCACATATCTCTCAATCTCATGACAATCATGAAATTTGTAAAACCAGTGATGTTATAAGTTATTGTAAATAAACCGTCTTAAAGGCTCCAATTGTATTTTCAACTTTTTTTCCTATATACATATATATATATATATATACATACATACATACATATATATATATATATGTGTGTGTGTGTGTATCTATATATATATATATATATGAATACATGTATCTATGAATGGATGGTTGTTTGTGTGTGTATACACCACATATATAACCATATATGTATATATATATATATCATCATCATCATCATCATCACCGTTTTACGTCCGTTCTTCCATGCTAGCATGGGTTAGACGGGTTGTCCTGTTGTGGGCAGTGTCTGGTCGGCTGACCATGCCTTGCTCATACAGGAACTGATTCTGGCTTGATTTCTACAGCTGGATGCCCTTCCTAACCAACCTCATTTACAGTGAATGCTGGGTGCTTTTTCGTGGCGCCTACACGTCCACTTTACAGTGTGGGCTGGGTGCTTTTTTGCCGTGGCACCTCCACGACCACTTGCAGTGGGGGGGGGGGCATATTGTCTATATGCTTCAGCTTGTACCCATGGGAGGTCGGGTACTCTGTATTACTGCGTGACGCCAGAGGTCACGGTCGTGTGTCATCGCCTTTGAGAGGTGTAATTGGGTAAGGTCAGTTCTTATCACCTCATCCAAGGTCTTCTTGGGTCTCCCCACTCTGCGGTTTCAATCGACTTCTAGTGCTCTACACCTTTTTATGCAGCTGTCATCCTTCATACGCATCACATGTCCATACCAATGCAACTGCCTCTCCTGCACACAGCATTTGATTCCTCTTATGCTCAGTCTCTCTCTCAATTCATTTATGCTTTGTCGTTCGTGTATATTACTATTACATATCCATCGGAGCATGCAGGCTTCGTTTCTCTCTAATCTATGTAAGTCTTCCACCTTCAGCGCCCAGGTCTCACTACCATGCAACATCGCTGTTCGGATACACGCATCATACAGTCTGCCTTTCATTTTGAGGGAGAAGCCGTTTGCAGCTAGCAGTGGTAGTAGTTCCCTAAACTTCTTCCATCCCGTTCTTACCCTAGTTATTGTACTTTCTGAACACCCACCTCCACTTCTAATTCGGTCACCTAGGTAGCAGAAACTGTCTACTGTTTCTACAGAGCCCTCCCAGAGATTGGTGGTATTTGTTTCCTGTGGCTGTTTGCTGCTTGCTGTCCCAGCACAGCTGCTGCATGTGAAGCCTACATTCCTAATTAAGCTTCCTGAGATCCCGCTACATCTCTTGTGTACCCATTGTTTGCATTTGGGGCAGAGAATGGAGTTCCTACCTACACCTTTCCTACATACTGAGCAAGGCCATTTCCCTGAGGGGATCTGGGTTCTGTTTTCTTGCTTACTTACAAGGACCTTAGTCTTTGTCATGTTGACTTTGAGACCCTTTCTTTCTAGTCCCTGCTTCCAAGTTTGGAATTTCTTCTCTAGTTCTACCATAGATTCAGCTATAAGTGCGAGGTCATCTGCATACAGGAGTATATATATATATGTCTGCCTCTCTGTTTTGTTCCCGTCCTAATTTGCACTATATATATATATATATATATATATATATATATATATTTATTAAAATAACAGATTAAAGTTTAAGCAAAGAATCGCTGCTTTCACCCTTAATGGGATCTTCTTATCGAGCCCTCTTTGGATTTTAGTCTTCAAATTTATTATTATTACTATATATATATATATATATATTTGACAAGCTTTCTGACAGTTTCTGTCTATCAAATTATTCACTCACAACCTATTTGTTGCTTCACGCTGGGATGCACCCAAAACTTCTTAACTAAACAGCCATGTATGTGACTCAGAAAGTTAGGCACACTGCACAACATGTCAGACACCACTCACTTGCTTCAAAACTATCCTCATGATCTGGCACTTCCTTTCCCATGGATACATGTCTCATTCCCCACCAAACCTACAGCTTATACTCTTCTAATTTTGGCGAATATGGAAAGTCAGGCACATACCATAAAATGTCAGAAACCATCCACATTCTTCAAAGCCCCTCACATGACCCAGCACTTCCTCATCCACAATGGGATGTCAGTACTCGCCTCAGGCAACTACCAAATGACCTGATATCTCTCATTTACACACATCCTCCCATTAATGCCTCCCCAGCCTGACCAAAGATACTGAGCACCCTAGTGTTCTAATGAGGGGATGATAGTGTCAAAATAAAATGCAGCCAGCCCCTTCTGTAAAGTAGTAATGCTGGTGTCACAACGCAAAGTTCCCAGTGAACCCTGTAAGGTGGAGTTACAATAAAAATGTACCCAGTACATTCTGTAACCTGGTTAACTATATGAAGGACACCCAACCATAGAAATCAAGGTAAAAATGGAGCATACAAGCAGGATGTAGTCACCTGACTAATTTAGCCTTAATATATGGCAAACTTTTTAACCTATGCAAGCATGGAAAATAGATATTATATGGTGATGATTATGATGAGGATGATGATGATGATGATGATGATGATGATGATGATGATGATGATGATGATGATGATATATATCTATAAATATATGTAGTATAAATAAAGTTTCACACACTTAACATGTATGTGTGACAATTGGTTTTGGGGATCAGTTATGGCCACCACTGTATAGTGGAGGAGGCTCTTCCACCCTGGCCCCCAAAATACGAAAATGGAAATTCCTTTATTCCCCTATATTTGGTTCTAAATAGAAAAGAAGTTCAATGGGAAACAAGGGAGGTAATTCAGGAGTGTTTTGAACTGTCAGTCTGTGTGTAATGTGTAATATGAGTTGTGTGTTAATTAACTAAAACCTTTAACCCTTTTGAGTGAGCTCGATACTAATGGGAGAATGTTTACTTTTGGGGAATCAAGGGAGGTAACCTTTTGGGATGTAAATATTGCAAACATTTAAAATAATTAAGACAAAATATTTAAAATATTTAAAATATCAAAAATATTAAAAATATAAAAAATATTTATGCCTCTTCTAATAATTCCTCAGTGGTTAAATTCTGAAATGTAAAAAGTTGATTGTATGTGTGATCGTTAGGTTGCAATCATCATCATCATCATCATCATCACCGTTTTACGTCCGTTCTTCAACGCTAGCATGGGTTAGACGGGTTGTCCTGTTGTGGGCAGTGTCCGGTCGGCTGACCTTGTCTTGCTCATACGGGAACTGATTCTAGCTTGATTTCTACAGCTGGATGCTGTTCCTAACACCAACCTCATTTACAGTGAGTACTGGGTGCTTTTTTGCCGTGGCACCTCCACCACCACTTTGTAGTGGAATGATAGGAACCCCAGTCCTATCATCTCATGTCTACAGCTGAGTAAACTGGAGCAATGTGAAATAAAGTGTCTTGCTCAAGGAAACAACGCATCACCCAGTCCGAGAATTGAACTCACAACCTTTCGATTGCAAGCCCAATGCTCTAACCACTAAGCCATGTGCAATGTAATGTTATAATACTACACCCTCTTTCAACGGACTATTATTTAGTGTGCTTGTGACATGTTCATTGAAAGTTAACAAGAGGTCTGGTGAGAGGAAATCTTGTGGTGTGGGCCTCCATTTGGATAAAAGGTGGGCCTTCTGCTGCAAACAGTGTCTAAAGACTTCTGTTTTAAAGTTTAGGTATGTTTCCAGTGAGTATAAACATTGCAGGATCCTAAATTTCTCACTGAGACAATGCTTCCTGGCATCTCTTCCTTCCATTTTTGTATAGCATGGATTTTTACACTTCTTTCCATGTATGTCATGCACTATTCATTTTTCCTTTAGTTGCCAGCGCTGTGGTGGTTTTCATGTTGAGATGCCTAAATGAAGAGAGGTGCAAGCAGAACCTTTGCTTAAATTTGTCCTGGACCATGCTTAAATATTTTTCACGAATCTCTTGCTTGTTGGCATTTATATATTATGGACTTAACATTACAGTTTTGTTGTAAAAGACATTTGTCATTCTTTCTGCAAGAGCATCCCGGATCCTTTTCTGTTTTTTTTTTTTTTTCAGTCATTTTGGATCTCATGGATGGCACGCAAGAATAGGGTACTCTCACTTAATGCCAATTGAAGATTTTACTGTATCTATGTTATGGGGTAAAGTGCTTATCAATAACAGGGCCTTGTTATAGTATGGTGCTGTCTTTTCAAATATTTCTCTACTGGATGATAAGTTCGAGATTCTACGATTAATGTTTGGCACCAGATTTTATAAAACTGTATGTGGCTGGCAGGATCCTCTGTTGAGGTATCTTCGCCTCTCATTCGGTTTATGATAGGGTTTATGTGTACCTGTTGATAGGTCCAGGTTGATAGTGAGGTTCATGTCAAATGTGATTTTGAGACCTAGGGTGTTAAAGGTGCCTATTAGATCTTTACTGAAACTGTCCATATCGTGGCCGCTGAAGTTGTGGGCCAAAGAAAAATCATCTTCATGGTATAGACTGATGTTGTAGTTTGGGAATTTATGATTAAGTATGTGGAGTATGTATAATCCAACAAGATTACATATATCTGCACTATCGTATGATCCCATTGAGACGTTGAATGAATCTTCTGGGTCAGATTTTTTTACCCAAGCGGTGCTGTTGTTGAATAGAAGTGGTCTTCATGTGTGGTAAATCAGGTAAAGTGCTTGGTCACTGATAGTTCCGAAGGTATGGGCAAAGTCTAAGGCTTTGTCTAGTAGTGGTTTAGTAATAGAGGGGTAAAAATCGGTTATATTGAACTGGGTGAATTTAGCTCTGTTCTTAGACGAGATGTCTTTGAACCAGGATATAACCAGTGTAGTATTGTTCCAGAAGAACAGGTTTGTGTTGTTCATGATACGTGTGTTGATTTCTAAAATTTTCTTACTGGCTAGCCCTAACTTGCTGGGTTTATTAGCCTGCAGGATGGCCTGTTTGTAAAATCTGATTTGTGATCCTTTAGGGTAATAAAAGTATTATGCTTAGCTGATCTTTCTAGTCTGTTGTCAATTTTAAAGCTTCTAGCTAGTTCTTTGGCCTCACTGTATGTGTCAGGTTTGGCTTTCTGGTAGTTGCAAGTTATATTGCTTAGCACAAGTTGATCATATCTATCTCTATTTACCTTACATAGATTGTTAGTCTTGTCAGAGAAAACAAAAATACTATTCAACAATCTAAATTTCTTAATATCTTTTATGAGGGTTTTTTTTGAAAGGAACTATAGAACTTATGGAACTTTATGAGAGCTATTAAATCTAAGAGGTCCACTTCGAAGTTCAATAAATCTTTAACTTAGGGTGGGTACTTGGTTGACTAGAGGTTGAATCTTTCAGTGGTGGTAGTTGCCATATCTCCGTCAAAATGTGCTTTCTCTGTTAACAAGGGTTGGACGGGTCATCAACAGACCGGGTTGATACTCAGATTGGAGATACTGTTTTTACAGTGGGCCAGAAGCCTGCATCCTGCTTACGTTTATGTACCCAACCAAGTGCTCAGATGGGTCAGTTGCCCGCAAGATTCACTTATGAACTTTTACACTACTGAGTGCATTTTATTGTGACACCAGTACAAGGGAGATAGACACAGCTAATGAGTCCTCCCAATCCTTTGTTTGCTATGACTGGATGCCCTTCATATCACCAACTACTTTACAATGTGTACTGAGTGCATTTATTGTGTTAATTACTAACATTAGGGAGGTTAGTTGAAGAATTCTCCTGACCCTTTGTTTGTCAAGTTTTCTTCAGCTGGATACCCTCGATTTACAGAGTGTACTGGATATGCTTGTTGTATAAATCACCAACACTAGGGAGGTCATCATGATTTTGGCACAGCTGAAGAATCTTCCTGACTCGTTGGTAGGCTTTCTATTGCAGGATGATCCACCTGTCACCAACCGCCCTACATGGTGCACCAGTCGCTTCACTCGTGGGTTGTTGGTCATTTACTCAACTGATGAGCCCTCTCTACCTCTAGGGGGAGGAATGGTAGGATGGGTTGGGGGTAATATATATATATATATATATATATATACTCATTGTCATTTAATGACCGCTTTCCCTGCTAGCAAGAGTTGGGTGGGTCAATATAGACTAAGTCAGTACTGAAGCATGGCTACTGACTTCCAAACCAAGCTGGGGTGGTGATGGGGTCAGCATCTTACTTATGTATGGTCTTATGTTCTATCGAGTGCACAGGGGAGGTTGTCATGTCTTTGACACAGCTGAAGGGTTCTTCATGCCATCATGAGTTGGACAGGAGGTTTTGAGGCTGAATCTGTGGTCAGATACCCTTTCTGATGTCAGCGCTCACATGTAAGGAAGGTACAAATCTTTGCAAATCTAAACACTGATCAGTGGATCTCTGTTCATCTTGAATGTAAGCAATGTCACAGCCTGTAATGTTGTTATGCAAATATTACGTATATATTTATTATTAGTACAGATTTATAATTTAAGCAAACAATTTCTGGTCATCTATATGGGTGAAGACATAAATTGTTTGCTTAGACTTTTAATCTGTAGTAATAATAAATATTGCCTTATATATATTATTGCACACACACACACACACACACACACACACACACACACACACACACACACACACACACACACACACACACACACACACACCAATCTCTCTTTCTCTCTCTCATATATATATATATATTATTCCATATACATACACACACTCATATATATATATACACAACTTTTAACAACTCCTATTTGGATGTTGTCCTTTTATTTATTATTACTATATGTATATCATCATCATAATCATCATCTATTTTATGTCCTCACTTGCATGCTCTGACTGGTTACCACCTCAATGCCTTCTCTTATAAGATCTTTTTTCTTTGAAGTCTCCTGTGATAAAAGGGGTCCTCTATAACTCTTATCTTGGCAAATTTCAGTAGACCCGTTCTTAAATATATTCTACTGGTTGTTGCAAAATAGTTATTATTATATAATTAGTGTATTTATGGCGGATTGGCAGTATCGGTAGAGGGTCGGATGCCATACGTTGCAGCAAAGAGTTACAGCCCTTTATGGTCTGAGTTCAAATCCCGCCGAGGTTAACTTTGCCTTTCATCCTTATGAGGTCAATAAAATAAAGTACCAGTAATGCACTAGGATAATTGTCGGCCTTGTGCCAAAAGTAGAAATAATTATATAATTAGTGTATTTTTATATATATATATAACTATTCAAGTTGTAGCGAAAACAGCCTATCTAGGAGAGCAGTAACTCCAAATAAACAGAGATATCTCCTCCATGCAGTTTTTATATAGAACAACTTCTTTTCTAGAGGTATTGCCCAACATGCATCTATTTATTTGGAGTTACTGCTC
Organism: Eledone cirrhosa; assembly: GCA_964016885.1. Lineage (NCBI taxonomy): Eukaryota > Metazoa > Mollusca > Cephalopoda > Octopoda > Eledonidae > Eledone > Eledone cirrhosa. The sequence goes on along the minus strand of OZ024745.1, from coordinate 77,298,615 downwards.
TCCCAGATAGGCTGCTTTCGCTACAACTCAAAGAGCACCCATCTGTCCCAAAGTTATAAAAAACAAAAAAGACTAATTATAAAACAGCTATTTTGTAACAACCAGTAGAATATATTTAAGAACAGGTCTACTGAAATTTGCCAAGATAAGAGTTATAGAGGACCAGGCTTGTATTTATTGGATGTCCGTGACCCTTTTCATCACAGAAGGAGATAAGCTGTAGTGTAGTCAACCCGGCTAAGAGAGCATTAACCTAAGTCCTGACAGATAGCCTCTTTGGTGCTCATGGCTTAATAAAGGAGACCCAGTCCACACTGAAATGTGGTTGATTATTTTATACATTATCTCTCACCTCTCTATATACATATATATATCTGATACTCACCTATTCTCTTATTCTTTGTACCATGTCACTCATGTAATGAGTGGTGTCTTTAGACCTGTCTGAATTCAAATCCCCTCTCTGCTGCCTACTCATTCCAATCACTCTGTTTCTCCCATGATATTTTTGATTCTTTCATCCATCTACTCTGGTTCTTCATTTAACATAGCTTTTTCATTCATTCATCCTTGTGATCAAGTTGTTTTCAACGAATAAAGACAATGTTGAGTAGTAAATACTCTTTTCTCTTGCAAGATTCCAAGCAGCCTTATTAGTGGTGGTGACATGATAAATGCACCCAGTACAATATGAAAAGTGGTTGAGGTAAGGAAGAGCATCCAACCATAGATACTATGCCAAAAATGGAACATGTAAGGGTGACATGATCTTTTGGCTCCTCTAGAAGAGCAGTAACTCGGAAGAAGAGCTGAGTCAGATTATAACAGCCCATCAGATTGTAACATCTGCATTGAAAAGCAGGTGAAAAATGAAGCTGATTGATTGTATATGTAATACATATACAAACATTAAATGAGGATGATGATATAACAGAATATTAATGGTGTGTAACTTAGGTAAATAAATTGATCCTGATGTTACCTTGGTAATCATTGTTGTTAACTGGTATTGAAGCAAGATGCTAGAAACATAATTCTTAAAAAAAAAAATTAAAAAAATAACATGCTGATCAATGAATCAATGTTTCAATTGAGGGTTTGAAAATAATTTTTACCCTCTCCTGTATAGATTTAATGAAAAACAGCAGTAACATCAATAATATTATTTGTCATAATAATAACTGTAATAATGAAGTAGTCATGGCAATTGTACAGAACATCATAATGTCCAATTGAATAAACAAATAAATAATAAATAAATGAATTAATGAAAGAATGAATCACCTGTTAAAGTGTAATTGTTTTCTAGTGAGCAGTGGAACCATTGTTATTACCGGCATCTAACTGTTGCTGCTTAAACCGGACTGGTGGTTTATAGTTAGCATCGGCCAGATTGTTGTCTAATGTTTTGAGACAGAAGTATTTAACTTAATTTAATTCAATTTAATTCTTGTTTCAAGGAAATAAATAAATATCAGTTTGCTTTAATACTTTAAAAAAATTATTGATGCCTTTTTTTTATTTGATTTAATTTTTTTTTTGGTTATTTTTGTGGATTTTGTTTTGTTTTGTTTAATAATAATGGAAGATGATCAATAAGTACGGACGTGTCAAATTTGGTCAACATAGAAAAAAAAAAGTTACTGAGAAATGATCAAATAATTCTGAGAAAAGGGAAAAATATAACAAATAAAATTGATAAATAAAACAAACAAATGTTAGGAAAACGAATTGTGAAGGAGTGAATGGCTCTAGTTATTGAATTGTTTGAGTTAATCAAATATATCCAGTAGAAAATTAAGAATTTTATACTTCAATGTATAATAAATAATTCTATAGTTTAACTGGATAAGTAAATAATATGTTTGTATCATTTGAAGTAAGTAGAATGTATCTAATGGTTGTTAGGCAAGTATACAAGAATAGCAGCTGTTAGGTAAACAAAAAGAAAAAATACATTTTTGTTTCCTACCCCCAAAAATTTGAATGCAGAAAAATATGTAAATAAATACATCGATATAATTGTCTTCATTTTTTATAATAAGCTAAATTAATACTATTTAGGTTATATATATTTAAAAGTTTGCACTGCTATAGTATCTTTAGTTTTAAATAATTTCAAACTGAATTAGAATTATTAGGAAAAAGTTAATTGTTTTACTAAATTTTCTCCATAATATTATATATTTTGCATATCTGTTTGTTAGACATTAGTAACCTAATTCTAGGCTAAAGATAGCTTATAAAAGTTAATATCATATACATACACACACACACATATATATACAAAGTTATTCGAAGAAGAGTTCAAATAGGTCTGGTCAGAACATTACTCACTCAATGAAATACAAGATTTGAATGTGTGAATGTACAAAACAATATCTCAGAGTGCACACTATATATATTAATCATAATGGAGACAGCAGCATGTGGGTAATGATAATTGCATATAATAAATTCCTGGGCTGTTAGTAGTTTCTGTGAATAAAGACTGATCAGACAGTTACAGCTGCATCTGTTATCCACAGCGGTTATGTATATCATGCAGATACTGCATAACCTATTCTATAACATTTCATCAGTCCAACCCAATAACAGAAAGCTTGTGTATAGCTCACAAGTCAAGTTTTCAGCTGCTAGTAAATATATATACATGGTGTCCCCCAAAAGTATATATACACACTTCAACAGCATTCTAATAAATATGAGTATACATTTTTTACTGTAGATAAAGGTAAGGGAAATCAAAATATTAGTAATTATTCAAATTCATACATACTCTTAATCTATCATTTCTGAAGTAAAATATACATATTTTAACAAATAATTCTAAAGTTTCTATATTTTGATTGTTTTAGTATATGTAAGTTTCTATTTTGTTTTGTTTGTTATTTTATTATTTTTATATCAAATGTTAAAAATTAATCTT
>OZ024745.1:77245686-77280686 GCA_964016885.1 Eledone cirrhosa | reverse complement strand
CATGTCTGATGCTCTACTTATGCTGCCAATCCACTGCCCTCACTAATAATAATAATAAAAATAATAATAATAATAACTGCAACAAAAACAACAAAAATAATGGTAATGGTACTAAAAAACGAGTAATAATAACAACAATAATAACAATAAAAAAAAAATTTTTTCTCACATAAATATTTGCAATGTAAATGTAATGAAATGGCTTCAGTTGAGAACAAAAACTGGGTTGCAGACTAAGCTTGTCAGAAGTTAATAATAATAGTAATGATAATAATAATAATAGTAATGATAATAATAATAACAATGATAATAGTAATAATAATTCTTACACAGGCGCAAGGCCAGGCATTTTAGTGGAAAGGACAGGCAATTATTTCAACACTAGTACTTGATGGGTACTTTATTTTATTAACCTCTGAAGGATGAAAGGCAAAGTTGACCTTGGCAGGATTTGAACTCAAAGCGTAAAGAACTGGAACAAATACTGTAAGGCATTTTATCCGACACCCTACCAATTCTGTCAATCCACTAATAATCATAATAATGATTATTATAATTATAATATTAGTATCTAATTTAGGTACAAGGCCAATAATTGGGGGGGGGGGGGGGGGGCGAAAATACAGTCAGTTATAACAGCCCCAGTACTTGATTGGTATTTTGTTTTATTGACCCTGGAACGATGAAAGGCAAAGTGGACCTTGACATGATTTGAACACAGAATATAAAGAGTTAGAACAAATAGCACAAGGAATTTTGTTCAGCACTCTAATGTTTTGCCAACCTACTAACAATTATAATAATGATGGTTTCTAATTTAGGCACATAGCCAGCAATTTGAGGGTTAAGAAAGTCAATTAATTTGGCACCAGTGCATGACTGGTACTTTATTTTATCAACCCTGGAAGGATGAAAGTCACAGTTGACCTTGGCAGGATTTGAACTCAGAATGTAAAGAGCCATTGCTAAATACTGCAAGGCATTTTGTTCGACATCTAACAATTATGCCAATCCATTACTAATCCTAATAGTAACAATAACTTCTAATTTAGGCACAAGGCTAGCAATTTGGAGGGTGGGGGTTAGAGGCAGTCAGTTATATCAGCCTCCCAGTACTTGACTGGTACTTTATTTTATCGACCCTGGAAGGATGAAAGGGGAAGTTGACCTCGGTGGGTTAAGAGTTAGAACAAATACCAAAAGGAATTTTGTCTGGCACTATAATGATTCTGCCAATCCACTAATAATGATGATAATAATAATATTATCATAGTTATAATAACTCTTTCTAACATTAGCACAAAACCAGCAATTTAGGGGATAGGGAAAGTCGACCCCAGTATTTAACTGGTACTTTATTTTATCGACCCTTGAAGGATGAAAGGCAAAGTTGACCTTGGTGGGATTTGAATTCAGAATGTAAAGTGTCATAACTAAACACCACAAAACATGACACTCTACTTGTTCTGCTTATCCACCACCAATTAGTAATTGTAATAATAATAATAATAACGGTAATATTAATAATAATAATGATGATGATGATGATGATGATGATGATGATTGCTAACATCTTATCAAATCAAACTTAAGATGGAATATGCATCTAATTAGTTACTTTCCAGACGAGACAAAACTTTCACTGGACCTTTTTTATATTATTACAGCTAACATCATTGAAATTTTAGTCAAATATTGCAAATTTGGGCAATTTTTGTAAACTGAAAAACTAACAAACAAATATTTAGATGAAAATGATGATGGGTTGGGGAAGGAGAAAGAAGTACTAGAAAGGAAATATTAAAAAAAAATATCAATTTGTTTTCTGTCAAGGATGATGCAAAGTAACTTAAATTATGGCCTAAATCTATGAACAAAAATGAAGCCATTAAACAAATGTCTTTTTTTGTTTGCTTTTTAGGGAAACAGGGAGTAGGGAATAGAGGTCTGTAAGAGTTTTATAATTCTTTCCTATCTTTCTGTATTTCTTTTTTTCATCCATTCTTTCTTTAGTTCTTTCTTTCTCTCTCTTTCTTCTTCTTCCATTTCTGTCTGTTTTTTCTTTCTTTCTTTCTTTCTTTCTTTCTTTCTTTCTTTCTTTCTTTCTTTCTTTCTTTCTTTCGTACTGTCTTTCTTTCTTTCTATCTTTTTTTCTTTCTTTCTTGCATCACTTTTACTTCTCTTTCTTTCTCACCTCTTTCTTCCATCACATTCTACCCATCTTTCTCATTCATTCATTCATTCATTCTTCTTTTCTTTTCTTTTCTCTTTAATTCTTCTTTTCTTTCATTCTTTCCATTCTCTCTGTCTTTAAATATTAAACCAAAAAAAACAAAAAAACACTAAAAGAAAAGTGTAAACAAGTAGGGAATTTTTTTCTTTCTTTCATTTGCCATATGAAGCCAATCAGCCTAAGTGACAAAATATTATTAGAAAAACTTGCTTGAAAAAACAGCCAGTCTAATCATGAACACTTGTATAACAATGACATTGTAATATTTCTTACTGAACCTAAATATACTTTTGTGCAGTTTATAGTTAACCAAAAAAAAAAAAAAAAAAAAAAATCATGTGAAAGACTCCCAGTAAACTGGTTTGATCTGCAGTTGTTGATGGAACCAATTTTGCCACTATAGTGCCTGGCCAATGCAACTGCATTAATTACTGATAAGTTCAATAACAACATTGTATCTGAACAGGGTTATGATGTGTAATAATCATGTATTTTAGTTTTCTTTTTGTAGTCTTGCATGTGTGTGTGTATATGCATGTTTTATTTGTTTGTTTGTTTGCATACTTCCAAGTCTAAGAATTTTGAGAGCATAGTTTACAATAACAATTTGCAATTTACAAACTCAAAGTTTAAACTGGGAAGTTATTGAGACTTATTTGGTTCAAAAACAATAATCCAAGTGATTTATTTGAGGCCATAACAATAGTGTGGCTACAGATGGTTTGTTTTATTTTTTAAAAATCTTATATACTTGGTCAATCAAATTATCATTTGAATGTAGTGTTCAGTACACAGAGATGTCATGAAAAAAATGCATTCTCAAAAAAAATATTGTCTTATTGGAAGTGGCTGACATAAAATATCGACACCAGAAGCCACATGGTGTCATAAGCGCTTTGGGAACTCTTTTTTTTTCTTTTAATTTTCATGTGTCTAATATCAACCCTGTTGTTATTTGTGAGCAGATTTAAAAGATACAGATGGTCCTGGCCTAGATTCGTGTGTTTCATCCCCTGACTTGCCACTCGTTTCCATAGATATGGCTACAGCTTCGGCACTATTTGTAGATTCCTCAGGAGTTTTTGATATTTCATGATCGTGGTCATGGTCGTGATGATGTCGATGTTTATGGTGGAATGCTTGTAAAGAAAAGCGTCTGTGAGTCTGTTTGCGACCTCCGCGACGTTTTGATATGTGTGGATTATCTTTTCTCATTGTTTTTGTCTTGTATATCTGCAATTGTGTATACAGCCGCTTCAGTTCAGCCTGTAGACAAAGGAAAGGATAGAAGAATGAAAATGTTAAATAAAATTGTTGATTCTAAACAACACCAATAATAGAAACATCATACTTGACTGTAGAGTGTAGATACATTCCTAGTAAGCTGAATAAGCCATGAAAAAGTTTCAAATCTTGATTAGAACCAGTTTTATATGTATGTGTGTGTATGTATACATATATATATATATATATATATATATATATATATATATATATATAAGTGGTAACATGGACTGAGTGCTCTACCACTACGGATATTACCTTCCAGTGTTCTACCTATCTCTCTCTCTCTCTCTCTCTCTCTCTCTCTCTCTCTCTCTATATATATATATATATATATATATATATAGAGAGAGAGAGAGAGAGAGAAATAAGATGTTGCTAATTGAGACTCGTAAGCAATTATTTAACTTAGTATTTTGTATTTTAAAGAAAGTAGAGTGTAGATATTATTTAAAGACATATAGGCCTTATTGTTAAGCTGAAGTCCATGGGTTTACACTTGACCAAAGGACCTACGGGTCTTTATATATATATGTATATATATATATATACATATATATATATATATATATATATATATATATATATATATATATATATATATATATGTAAAAGGTAAACTGAAATAACAAAACAAATGGTACAGTACAGGGAAGAAATATATTAGTTTAATGCTTGACGACCTAGTACTGATAGCTGAGTCTGTAGGAGAGTTAGAAGCAAAATTTCAAGCATGGAAGAAGAACTTAGAGCTGAAAAGTCTAAAAGTAAATATAGCAAAGATGAAAGTTTTAATAAGTAGGAAAGAAGACAGAAAAGTGGCCGTGCTCAATATGCCAGAAAGGAATGAATAGAAATTCTATAAGGTGCACACAATGTAAAGTATGGGTACACAAAAGATGTAGTGGGATTGCTGGTAGATTAACGGAAAAGATAGACTTTATATATGGCAGATGCTCAGGGAAAGTAAGCACAAAGAACACACATGAAATAGATTCCCTCAGCTGCGAGGGGAGCTCTCTAGAAGTTGTGGATAGCTTTTGCTACCTAGTTTATCAAATTAGAAGTAGTGGAGAATGCACTGAAAGAGTGTTAGCTAGGGTAAGAACAGGCTGGAAGAAGTTTAGAGATCTATTACCACTGCTAACAACCCAATGCTTTTCTTTCAGAATAAAGGTTGGATTGTATGATGTCTGTGTATGAACCACAATGTTACACAGCAATGAAACATGGGCTTTGACTGCAGAAGACCTGTGGAGGCTAGAAAGTCAAGTATGCTCCAATGGATGTGCAATGTTATTGTGCATTAGTGACATAGCATAAGCAAACTGAGAAAAAGACTTGGAATAAGGGGATTGGTTGGTATGGTCAAATGATGCACATGGAAGATGGCAGCTGCATAAAGATCATGAATATTATATGGATATGGAAAAACAAGGTCAGGAACATCCTCATCCAAGTGCAGAATTTATCATTAATACAAGTCCTATTTTTATTGCATGCTGTCACTGCACTACTGAGCACAGCTCTGTACACCTTGGGTATGTGCAGTGTGGTTTTTGGTGGTATTACTTCTATTGTATTGAGAATACTCTTTGACATATGCGGGCAGTGCCTAGTAATGCTATTTTTTTAATGCTGTATATATTTGTAAGTCCTTGGGTTTTGGTTATGTATCTGTATGCATGTTTTTTATCATTTCCAGAGCACCTATTATTATAGATATCATTTCTATTTTCATCACCATATTCAAGATTTTTCTATCTCTAGATCTTTATATTTGGATAATTTCTCCATTTCCTCGGTAGATATATTGTTGTCTGTGGGGATTGATACATCAATTAGAAGACATTTCTTTTTCTTTGTGGTTGGTTGATTTTGATCTCCCTGTCTGTATATATTGGCATATCCCAGAGTATGTTTGCTTTGTCATTCTCTGATACCTTTACTGGTGTATATCTGTACCATGTTTTTCTGTTGGTATTTCATAGCGTTGACATAACAATGTATGTAAATCCCAACCCTATTATGTCTGTAGATATAATAGAGTTGGAATTTGAGAAACATTTCGAACATTTCCATTTGAGAAACATTTCAGACATTTCCATGAGTGGAAAAAAAGTGAATATACAATATCATTCTGATAGCGATGAAAATGACACTCAGAAGAAGAAAGACCTGAAATCCACTTTCAATGAAAGAAAATTTCCATCAAATTTATTAAACTATGAGAAATTTTTCATTGTGGTTGGAATTAAGTAAAATGAATGCAAGTAAAGGCTACTGTAAATTGCGCAATTGTGAAATAGCTGGTAGCTTGTCAAATAGTAAGGCATGAAGAGTCAGAAAAACACCAAAAGAATGCAAAAGTAGCAAAACAAACAGTGAAGGTGACAGATTTCATAAAGCCTGCTCAATGTTCTGCTCACTTAATGAAAATAGCATCAGCTGAACTGAAACTGCAGATTTATTGTTGAGTACAACCTACTCATTGCTATTTTGGATCATTTTCCTGGACTTATTGCCAAAGTATGCTCTGATTACAACATCGCCAAAGACATCAAGTACGCAAGAACTAAAGGAACTTGCATGTTTTCAAATGTAAGGATTTATTGTCTAAGCTAAATTCAGCAAAGTTCTCCCTTATTGTAGATGAAACAATGGATCTTTCTACCAACAAGCAACTTATTCAAGTAGCTTTAGACCTGATCAATGTTATTGAAGGTGAACCCAAACCGATCATAGTGTTGGAAACGAAATTTTCCAGCCTTATGCATTAAGACCAATATCAACAAATAAATAGAGAATGAAGGAATTGCCTCTGTAAGATGCATCTCTTAATGTACAAAATAAGTCGGAAAAATACTGGTTTCTTGTTTCTCAAAAAAAAAAAAAAAAATGTGTTGACATATATCCCTACTCATTACTATCTGAGTTCATGATGTAACTCCTTTCATTGCCACATTCTTCAGCAGCTGCAGAAAGAGTTTTTTCCCTTCTCAACAACATAAAAATAAAAATTTGAAATGCTTTAAAAACACCATAGTTAATGTTCTGCTAAGACCAAAGGATCTGCTACAAAATGTTAACTGCACAAAGTGGCATCCACAACAGCAACTTTGTCTTAAACTGCAAGAAACTGGTATAGTAAGAAAATTGTGGAGGAAGACATTTCTTTTTAATTAGAATATATAAAGTAAATGTAAAACATTTCCCTTTTTAACAATTGTCGGGTTTCATCATCATCACCATCATTGTTAATGTCCATTTTTCTATGCCAGCATGGGTTAGACGAGTTGTCCCATTGTGAGACAAGTCAGATCAGATGACCAATCTTGCTCATATGGAACTGTTTCTGGCTTGGTTTCTACAACTGGATGCTCTTCCTAATGGCAGCCACATTTACAGCATGGACTGAGTGCTTTTTGTCATAGCACCAAAATGACCACTTTACAGTGTGGGCTGGGTGCTTTTTGTTTTGACACCAGCATGACCACTTTAATGTATGGATAGGGGGAGTTGCATGTATGTAGAGTTGGAATTGGAGAGGTAGATCTAGTGTGGGGCACTTACCTGGTGAATGGTGGAATTTTAGAATGTGGAAGATATATAGAAAGGGGTAATTGAATTTGGTATATTTTGGTACTTTTTAAATAAAGGTTTTGGTACTTTTTAAACAACGGTTTTGGCAGAACTTTATCATGCTTGTCAGCATTCTCACAATGGCTGGTATGTCTCTCACTTGAATCACTCATGGAAAATCTTATCTTGAGGGTGAATAATACTTGGGTTGTCCTTTTCTCTGTCTGAACTAAATATGAACTATCCTTTATAGCAATTAATTTTGCAGGTGACCATTGTTCACCCTTATTGTCTTGTTTGTTATAAATCATAACAGCCTGCCCTTCTGTCAACCTGATTTTTGCATGTGTCTACCTGTTATAATAACAGGCAGATTTTTCTGCATGATTAGACAGATGGTCACTGTAGGCCTCATTAATTTTCACCTGATTCTAGCAATGGAACTTTCATGTTCTACTGATATTTTCAACAGTGTCTTTCATGAACTGGTATTTGGCATCAAAGAGAAACAAGTAGAATGTGCTGTGATTGGCCGGTTTTACTGGTCATTCAAATAATTGTTTCTATGTTAGGCACAAGGCCAGCAATTACCCAGTGCATTACTGGTACTTTATTTTATAGACCCCGTAAGGATGAAAGGCAAAGTTAACCTTGGCGGGATTTGAACTCAGAATGGCAAGGGCCGTAACTCTATACGTCAAAGCATGGCATCCGACCCTCTACCAATACTGCCAATCCACTGGTCATTCAAATAATGTTACATTATTATGCTGCATCTCCCCGAGAACTTACCTTAACGATGCATGTGTCTATGCAATGCTCAGCCACTTGCACATTAATTTCCCAAGCAGGCTGTTTCATTGGTCAAACAACTGGAGCCCTTCTCATTGAAAGTGACAAAGGTCAACAACAACATTCACAAACACACACACACACAAACAAACAAACACACACACACTCACATTACTATGACTGCTTTATGTTTGTTTTCCACGCTGACATATACATGTAACCAGGGAGAGTAATAATATATTAGGTGGCACGTTTTTTAGCACTATATCATGTGAATTAAATCATCATCATCATCATCATCATCATCATCACCGTTTTACGTCCGTTCTTCCACGCTAGCATGGGTTAGACGGGTTGTCCTGTTGTGGGCAGTGTCTGGTCGGCTGACCATGCCTTGCTCATACAGGAACTGATCTGGCTTGATTTCTACAGCTGGATGCCCTTCCTAACACCAACCTCATTTACAGTGAGTGCTGGGTGCTTTTTCGTGGCGCCTACACGTCCACTTTACAGTGTGGGCTGGGTGCTTTTTTGCCGTGGCACCTCCACGACCACCTTGCGGTGGGGGGGGGGGGGGCATATTGTTTATATGCTTCAGCATGTACCCATGGGAGGTCGGGTACCCTGTATTACTGCGTGACGCCAGAGGTCACGGTCGTGTGTCATTGACTTTGAGAGGTGTAGTTGGGTAAAGTCGGCTTTTATCACCTCATCCCAAGTCATCTTGGGTCTCCCCACTCCGCGGTTTCCATCAACTTCTAGTGCTCTGCACCTTTTTATGCAGCTGTCATCCTTCATACGCATCACATGTCCATACCAGCGTAACCGCCTCTCCTGCACGCAGCATTTGATTCCTCTTATGCTCAGTCTCTCTCTCAATTCATTTATGCTATCCGAACCCATTCATTCAATCACTTCTATGTCCTAATTTCACACTATATCATATTTTCACCATTATATATCATATCTTTTCTCTAAAAATCATACTTCCCCTATCACCGCATTTTCTCTATCGTAATTTCTTAAACAAAACAAATCTTGTATTTTCGTTTATTGTTAAATTATGCCCAATTTCTTTCTCGATTCTTCTCTCCATCCGAACCCATTCATTCAATCACTTCTATGTCCTAATTTCACACTATATCATATTTTCACCATTATATATCATATCTTTTCTCTAAAAATCATACTTCCCCTATCACCGCATTTTCTCTATCGTAATTTCTTAAACAAAACAAATCTTGTATTTTCGTTTATTGTTAAATTATGCCCAATTTTTTTATCGATTCTTCTCTCCATCCGAACCCATTCATTCAATCACTTCTATGTCCTAATTTCACACTATATCATATTTTCACCATTATATATCATATCTTTTCTCTAAAAATCATATTTTCCCTATCACCGCATTTTCTCTATCGTAATTTCTTAAACAAAACAAATCTTGTATTTTCGTTTATTGTTAAATCATGCCCAAAATACGGCGATCTTATCTTAAACCTTACATTCTCGCTAACAACCCATCAGCCCTCCCTCCTGCCCCACGCACCACCATTATTACGTGGACCAATCATAAGTCGGAGGCCCATACTATCGCTTAACTGGTTGCTTTTCGATATGATGGATGGACTACGGAATCCTGGAGAGTTGAAGAGAGAAAAATGTGGACGCTCAGCGACAATGCCAAAGATAAAGCCAAATTCACCTCGTGGACGAGAATGCAAGCACTCCTCCTTGTTTCGGCCCAGGATGGCTTACATAACCCCATCCCCCCCCGCGCCCCACCGCTCCCACCCTCCAAACGCAATCCAAAACTTCAGAGTTGGTACCATGAATGTAGGCACCTTAAAGGGTCGCTCTAACGAGGTTGTAGAAATGCTTGAACGTAAGGAGGTCGATGTTTGTTGTATTCAAGAGACCAGGTGGAGGGGAGGGTCGGCTAGATTCATCGTGGGTAAAGAGCGATGCTATAAGCTTTTCTGGGTGGGAAATGACAATGGGTTGGGTGGGGTAGGAATCATGGTAGCAGAAAAGTGGGCAGATAAGATAATAGACGTAAATAGAGTGAACGACAGAATAATTAAAATAAGACTTGTCCTCAATAAAACTACGGTGACAGTAATATCTGCGTACGCACCCCAATCCGGACAGCCCCGCGCTATAAAAGACAGATTCTACGAGACACTGATGCTCGCTACCTCCCAAATAACCGACAGTGACTATATAGTTATTGCAGGCGACCTAAATGGTCACGTTGGACAACATTGTGACGGCTATGACGGAATCCATGGAGGCTATGGGTTCGGTACTAGAAATGAGGAAGGCTCCAGAATCCTGGAATTCTGCGACGCAAATAACTTAACTATCTGTAACACTAACTTCAAAAAACGAGACAATCACTTGATCACCTATAGATCGGGGGAACACACAAGCCAGGTAGATTATATCCTTACCAGGAGACGTGACAGAGTGTCTGTTGTTAACACTAAATCCCACCCCCATGAAGAATTCACCTCCCAACATAGACTGATAATTAGCGACCTCATAGTCAGGACGAGACGTACTAGACAGCGAAAGAGGACTATCCTCAGGAGAAAAATATGGAAGCTAAAGGACCCCATAGCCAGAAATAAATTTCAAAGCAAATTACTTGACGCTTTCGACAGTAAGGAAGAGCAATTAGAGTCGTATAATATAGAGGAACAGTGGGAATTCCTGAGAGCAAACCTGCTGACGGCGGCAGACGAAGTCTGTGGCTGGAGCAGGCCTGTAGGTAGGAGGAGAGTAACATGGTGGTGGAACAGTAAGGTGGAGGAGTCAATTAAGGCCAAAAAGCAGGCTTGGAAAGTATGGCGGGATGGGGGAAGTAGAGAAGACTATCAAGTGGCCAGGAGGGAAGCTAGGAGACAAGTGTACTTCGCAAGAAGGGAAGCAGAGGAAAGAAAGTTCAAGCATGTTCTACAACGTGAGGACCAAAAACGTGAGGTGTTCAGGATTGCCAGGCAATGTGTCAAGGAAAACCGTGATATTGTCGGGGAGAAGTGTGTACTTAACGATGATGGCATACTTGCCATCACCGACGCTGATAAGAAGGTAGCTTGGAAGTGTCACTACGAAAGGCTTCTAAATGAGGAGAACAAATGGGAGAAAGACAGTCTCCCCCAGATCGATCCAATAGAGGGACCAGCAGTGTTAGTTGAAGGTAGTATAATAAGTAAGGCAATCAAAGATATGAAGACGGGTAAGGCGGCTGGGCCTTCGGAAATAGTTGCTGAGATGCTGAAGGCATCTGGTTCGGTGGGACACACCATGGTCACCCGGATAGTTAACCAAGTCGTACAGAATGGGGTTGTTCCGAAGGAATGGCGTAGCAGCATCATCGTTAACTGCTATAAGGGAAAAGGAGATGCCCTAGATAGGAGTAACTATAGAGGCATTAAATTAATCGACCAGGTCATGAAGGTCACGGAAAAAGTAATAGCGCAACTAATCAGAGAGAGAATTGATCTAGATGAAATGCAGTTCGGGTTTGTGTCAGGCAAAAGTACCACAGACGCTCTTTTCATTGTACGACAACTACAGGAGAAGTACCTAGCTAAAAGTAAACCCCTATACTTAGCTTTTGTCGACTTGGAGAAAGCCTTCGACAGAGTCCCCCGTTCCATTATCTGGTGGTCTCTTAGAAAACTAGGTGTTGACGAATGGCTTGTGAGAGCTATACAAGCCATGTATAAAGAAACAGTCAGTAAGGTTAGAATTAACAACGAATATAGTGAAGAGTTTAGCGTAAAAGTTAGTGTCCATCAGGGCTCTGTACTTAGCCCCCTACTATTTATTATTGCCCTTCAGGCTATAACAGAGGAGTTCAAGACCGGCTGCCCATGGGAACTCCTATACGCAGATGATCTAACGCTCATAGCTGAATCAATGACCGAACTAGAGAAGAAATTCCAAACGTGGAAGCACGGCCTAGAATCAAAAGGCCTTAAAATTAACCTGGCTAAGACTAAAGTTCTAGTTTGTAGGAAAGAAAATAAGGCGGCGGTCCCATCGGGGAAATGGCCATGCTCAGTGTGTAGGAAAGGCGTAGGTAGAAACTCCATTTTATGTCCCAAATGCAAAGTATGGGTGCATAAAAGATGTAGTGGGATCACAGGTAAGCTAACTAAGAACATAGATTTTACATGTGGCCGGTGCTCTGGTGCAATAAGTAGCAGCAAGTGCCCACAAAATACTAGCTCCTTCAACTGCGCAGAGGGTTCTATAGAAATAGTGGACAGCTTCCGTTATCTGGGTGACAAAATCAGCAGTGGGGGAGGGTGCTCTGAAAGTACAGTAGCTAGAGTCAGAACTGGATGGAAAAAGTTCAGAGAGCTTATACCACTATTAGCCGCTAGAGGGTTCTCCCTAAAAATGAAAGGCAGGTTATACGATGCCTGCATACGAACAGCAATGCTGCATGGCAGTGAGACCTGGGCATTGTGTGCAGAGGATATACGCAGACTAGAGAGGAACGAAGCTTGCATGCTCCGCTGGATGTGCAATAGAAATATACGTGAACGGCAAAGCATAAACGAACTAAGGAAAAAATTAGAAATAAGAGGGATCAGATGTTGTTTACTCGAGAGAAGGCTACGTTGGTACGGTCACGTGATGCGCATGAAAGACGACAGCTGTATAACAAAGTGCAGGGCAATAAAGATAGACGGTAGCCACGGAGTAGGCAGACCCAGAAAAACATGGGACGAGCTGATAAATTCCGACCTCACACGCTTACACCTCTCCAAGACAATGTCACTGGACCGAGACCTTTGGCGGTACTCAGTAATAGAGAAGACCCGCCTTACCTAAATACAAAGTAAAAACCTACTACAGTCAGTAGGCACCTCTATCAAAACACACCCCCGTCCCACCACCTCCACCCCACCCACACCGCCCCTTTCAATGCAAAGTTATGTTGGTCCCACAACATCCAGGCCGAAACAAATGAGATCGTGTAGGTGTCACGACAAAAAACACACAGTCCACGCTGTAAATGTGGCCGTGTAGGCAACACGGTAAAAACCTCCCAGCCCCACACTGTAAATGTGGTTGGTGTTAGGAAGGGCATCCAGCTGTAGAAAACCAGCCAGACAGTCCACGCTGTAATGTGGCCGTGTAGGCAACACGGTAAAAACCTCCCAGCCCCACACTGTAAATGTGGTTGGTGTTAGGAAGGGCATCCAACTGTAGAAAACCTGCCAGACAGTCCTATGCGAGCAAGACAACCACTCTTGCCTCAAGTGGGAAAACCCCCGTCCAAACCCATGCAAGCGTGGAACACGGACGCTAAACCTGATGATGATGATGATGATGTATATTGCTGTTACACATCCATCGGAGCATGCAGGCTTCGTTTCTCTCTAATCTACGTAAGTCTTCCACCTTCAGCGCCCAGGTCTCACTACCATGCAACATCGCTGTTCGGATACACACATCATACAGTCTGCCTTTCATTCTGAGGGAGAAGCCTTTTGCAGCTAGCAGTGGTAGTAGTTCCCTAAACTTCTTCCATCCCGTTCTTACCCTAGTTATTGTACTTTCTGAGCACCCACCTCCGTTGCTAATTCGGTCACCTAGGTAGCAGAAGCTGTCTACTGTTTCTACAGGGCCCTCCCAGAGATTGGTGGTACTTGTTTCCTGTGGCTGTTTGCTTGCTGTTTCAGCACAGCTGCTGCATGTGAATCCTACATTCTTAATTAAGCTTCCTGAGATCCCGCTACATCTCTTGTGTACCCATTATTTGCATTTGGGGCAAAGAATGGAGTTCCTACCTACACCTTTTCTACATACTGAGCAAGGCCATTTCCCTGAGGGGATCTGGGTTCTGTTTTCTCGTCTACTTATAAGGACCTTAGTCTTTGTCATGTTGACTTTGAGGCCCTTTCTCTCTAGTCCCTGCTTCCAGGTTTGGAATTTATTCTCTAGTTCTACCATAGATTCAGCTATGAGTGCGAGGTCATCAGCATACAGGAGTTCCCATGGGCATCCGGTCTTAAACTCCTCCGTTATTGCCTGCAGGACTATGATGAACAGGAGAGGGCTAAGAACAGAGCCCTGGTGGACCCCAACCTGTACGCTAAATTCCTCGCTATACTCATATCCAGTGTTAAAAGTATGTATGAACACTGACATCTGTTTATTATTGGTGTAATATGCAGGATGTTTATATTAAGAATGAGAGATCAAAGTTTCAGTTTAATATATTTTATTCGTAATCATGTGTAATGTGTTTTGCAAATGACTTGTGTGGCGCCTGAATCAAGATGAACATATACTGGTTCTGTTTTCCACTGTGTCTGGTGAAAAAACGATCCCAGAATCAAACCTGATTGTAATTGATTAAGGCTCTGAGCTGGTCATTTGTAAAACGTGTGTTACGCATGATTACAAACTTCAAGTTTCCTTTCTTATATTTCTTTCTTATGTTTATTGTTTATGAGTTAGGGTATCTGACATTCTTATTTCACAGATAGCTTCGGGTTTGTTCTAGACATATTCAAGTTTATTTATTTGACAGTCTTATTTACATATATGTATGTCATTTCTTGATACCAGGTGGACTAAGTTCCCCATTGACAGGCTTTTGGCATAAATATCTCTTAGTTGATTAGGCTATTATTGTATTTAATTGTGATAATTTTAGCTGATTTACATTCAGGTTTGAGCAGTAGACAACCTTATTTCCACATATACATATATATATACAGGGTGTCCCCAAAATGTATATACACTTCAACAGCATTCTAATAATATGTGTATACATTATTGACAGCCTGTGAAACGTATGTATGTATGTATATATATATATATAGAGAGAGAGAGAGGGGGGGGGGCTGAAGTAAAAGACAAAATGTAGTTGAAGAAGGTTAAAATATAATGAATTTATATATGTAGAATAATATTATTAATTGAGTAAAGGCAGTAGAGTTGCTAAGGCAAAGGGATAGTAAAAACATACACATATCAATATAATGTCCTTTAAGTACTTTGTTCTGATTCCTTGTATATTTTCTGCTAATGTGGTCAGCCTTACTTTTCATTAAACTGAGGTTGATAAAATAATACTCACCAATTACTGGTTAATTTAGTCAACTAAGCAATTTTGTTTACAAATATTTACTTTAGTACCAATTGATCTTTTTACTTAATTAGTGGCCAACATTAGTAGAAGTAAACTCATGATGAGCAAAGCTCACAGCTTGGAATACAATTGTATGTGTTGATTAAACAGTAATAATAAAGTAATAGTATATTGGAGTTAGTTCTACTAAATACTCTCTATCTGACAGATAAGTATCTTTTGACCATCTACAGTTGATAAAATTAGTACTAGTAACATATGGCAGTTAATTCACTGATTAATTTGATTATATATATATCCTTTGCATGTTTTAGCATGTTATGTTATTTATAAAACCAAAATCAATATCAGAATGTATAAAGATACATATTTACCCACCCAACCATGACATACACACATGATTAGAAAATATTGACATGTTTTTTTTTCTTATCAAGTAAGTTCATAATTATTGAATTATAAACAAAGAAAAAATTTAATATTGATTAACAATTACTCTTTTTAGAATTTGCTGTATAGGAGGATTAGCTGAGGTTGCATCTTATAGGCTCGTTCTTGGGTATTTTAATGCTAGGGGTAACAGCAATCTCATGCCCCCATTTTTCTGATGATATGAGGTAGGATTTGAACTCAAAATGCACATGGCCAGAGCAGATACTGTAACACAACTTATCTGATGCTCTAACAACTTTGCTAATTCATCACACTGGACCAGGGGTTAGCAAAGTGTGTTCCACAAAGGAGTGTCTGGGGTTCGTGAATAAAGTAGAGGAGTATATTTATATTACAGCCCTATAACAGTATTAGACTTTGGGCTTCCCCTAAAGGTTTCTTAACAAAAAAGGGTTCTGTGTTTGAAAAGTTTGGGAAACCCTGCTCTAGACTAAGAATGAAAAGCAATGATAGCCTTTGCAAAATTTGTATTCAGAGTAGAGAGCTGGAACAAATACTGTAAGGCATTAAATATGATGATCTAATCACTCCATCAATTGATGGCTGAAGATGTAAAAGAGTTTTTAATCTCTAGGCTGACTAAACCTAAAACAAAAAAAAAAAAAGAGAGAAGAGAAATGAAAACCAAAACAACAAAGGATGAAATGGAGTTTCTCCTCACTCTAATATCTTCTGGATCCATGTCAGCCAGATTGATTTCTCCTACATCCACATCCCCATTGGAAGAAATTCCTATGTTGAGTTTCATTGTTTCTTGTGCTATACTGTCATGGACGTCAGACTGTGAATATGCTCTCTGTCGAATATGTTCCTCATCTGGGGGACGGTGAACATACCATAACTGAAACAGAAGGAACAAGATCGTAAGATATATATATATATATATACACACACATATCGATAGTTATCACAAACGGTTTGTTTTTTCTTGATCTTTTCTTTTAACCCTTTAATGTTCAAACCAGCCAAAACCAGCCAGGATTCTCTACCTTATTTCTGTTGAAACTGGCTGTAACTGGTCGCTCAAACTGATGTTAAGGTATTGTTCTCAAAATAAATACTTTCAAAATCTCATAGATTTGATATTATGTGAGATAATTATGCGAGGTAAAGGCTTTACCATGAACATATAATAGTATATATAGAGTAATGTGAATACTAAAGGGTTAATTGAGTCTGGCAGACCGTTTTGTTTATAGTTAGTATACTATTCAACCTAGCGAATTCTGGTCCCTTATAATCTGAACACAGATGTGTTTATCTGCATTTATCTCTCTTTATTAAATTGAATTATATATATATATATATATATATATATATATATATATATATATATTATAAAAAAATTATAAAAAAATAAACCAAAAGAGCCTTCAATACATCAAAAGTCTTTATTAGCCAACAATGTTTCGTCCTATTAAGGACTCATCAGGGCAAGTAAAGCTACAAGAAGCACTATCGGCCAATACAAGCCAAAAACTCAGAAGAATATGGAGTATACATCTATTAATAAAGCCTTAATTAATAAAGCCTTAATAAAGCCTTAATTATGGCCATGCGAGTGTCTAGCCTTACACGACCACAGATTGATGTTATACTAGCAGCCCGTAGGACTATCATCAAATTCGAGGATACACTTTGGACGTGTAAAAACACACCCAATAATTTCGACGTTACAATGGGTTCGAGTGATTCGGCCCAGGTAACTGATCTTGTTGGGCTGTTCCTCCTTAATGAACTGTATGTTACCTTTCCGCACCTTAAAGGCGGACTTTATCGTGACGATGCATTGTTTGTAATAAACTCTAGCATCAACAATATTGAGCATAATAGGAAGAAACTTTATAAATTTTTAAAAAGTTTTAACCTTTCGATCACGATTGATAGAAATGATAGAGCGGTCAACTTTTTAGATGTGACTTTGGACTTGGTCACTAATAGTTATAAACCCTTCCATAAGCCTAATGAAATACTCTCTTATGTTAATCCCAATTCTAACCACCCAAATCTATGATTAGCTCTATAATTAACGGTGTATTTAATAGCATTTCCACACTCTCTAAGGATATAGGAATATTTAATTCACATGCAGAGTACTATAATAATGCCCTAGCTAACTCAGGTTACTCTGGTAAAATACGTTATAATGAGAACAACCTTAGAAAGTCTGTTTACCCATAATAATAATAACGTAATTTCCCATAATATGGCCATGAATGGGAGTAGAAAGCATAAGAATCGTAGAAATCCCATAGGTGTATCCGAACCCATCCATAGGTTAAGCTACCGTAATCGTAATAGTGAGTCTAATGGTACACTTTCCGGGATTAGTTCTAGGGAACAAGTTAGGCACTCTGATCGCTCACCCAGTGGTAATGTTTTTACTAATTCTAATAGTGTTGTTTCAACTGATCCTGGTAGTAACCCTAATCCTATTGATATGATTCCAGATAACAGTAGATATACTAAAGATAGAAACAGAAGGAGACTCAATAGGGTTTTGGCTGCTTCTAATAATGTTGTTTCAACTAGTCCTCGTCGTAACCCTGATCCTATTAGTGGGATACTGGATAACGGTAGAGTTGGTAAGGATAGAAATAGGAGGAGACTCAATACTTATTTTAACCCGCCTTATGATCATGAAGTATTAACTAACATCCCTAGGTCTTTCTTTTCTATCTTAGAGAAAAATTTCCCTCCTACTAATAAATACCATGGTATTTTTAATAAAAATGTAATTAAACTATCATTCTCTACCACCCCTAATATTAGTTCTCATTTAGCTAGCACTAACAATAAGAAAATTAGGGACAGCTACTCCTCTTTGCGTACTACTAGTCTTGATAGATCCATTAATGCCTTACCACCTGAGCAGACCTTATCTTATAATAACCCTAGAAGTGATGCATCTCTTATTCAGCCGGTAAATAGCACCAGGAAGTGTAACTGTAGAGTAAGTATTAACTGCCCTTTAAATGGTCACTGCCTCTCTAGGAACATTGTTTATGCTTGTGAAGTTAAGACTGATTCTTCTAATAGCACATATATAGGCTCCACATCAAATACTTTTAAAACTAGGTTTAATTCTCATATCTCTAATTTTAAGCATGTTAAGTTTAAGAACTCTACTTCTTTAGCACACCATATCTGGGATCTTAAAGGGGCAGGCATGCCATATAGCCTTAATTGGCGTATAGTAGCACGCTCTAATAACCTATCAACACACACTAAATTCTGTAATCTCTGTATCCTAGAGACCCACTCTATAATTTTCTCTAGGGAAGTTTTGCTTAATAGAAAGTCTGAGATATTTTCTTCATGCCCCCATGCCATTTCTAATTCTTTCTTCTATTATAGACCTAAAAGTTCTGGTAGTTTAAATCGTATCCATTAGCTGCTATATTTCCTTATCTTTTTTGTTTAGGTTCATTTTGATTACCATCATCTTTATTATTATTAGTCTTTTTACAACTTTTCGATTTTAGTTTCCATAGTCTTTTGGCTACCATACCCTATCTATCGTCTTAAGCATTATTATAGTTTCACTACTAACACCTTATGGGTTTATATCTTATTAAATACTTTGGTTGGAGTCTCATTCAACTAATGTACCTCCTCCTCTACACACTTAATATCCGCCCCTTCTATTACACTATATATAAATTTCACCTTTATGCTCCTTTTATGATATTATATAATATATTGATTTTAATTTTATGCTCCTTCCTATCCTCCATAACCTCTCTTCGTTCTGTTCCCATTGGTCTACCATAGTTCTATTTAGAGTCCTTTTATTTGATAACGTTATTCGACTGAACGAAGAATATTTTACTCTATTCTTGATAATTTTATTGAGATATCTTAAACTTATACGGTTTTGATGACTTAAACAATAGCCAATTTTAAAGTGATTAAATATGTATTTTAAATACTTTTAATATTAATTAATTTAAAAAGGTTTTTCTAGTCAACTCTCTGGTCTACATTTCTATCTTTTTTCTTTTACTTAACCGCTTGTGACACCTAAGTAAATATACTTGTTTTTGTTTTTCGATCTTCCGTTTATTTAATTTATTTTTTTACTACCACACGCTGTTTGTCTGACCATGTAATTTCATTAATATATGTCTGTATGTCAACCACGTAAATATATTTTGTAATATTTTGTGATATTTTGGTAATATTTATGCCAATGTAAAATGACTTGACCTCCGTGTATTTGTTACAATGGTATAGATATTTTTTCAACACAATTTTTTCAACATAATTTAGTTCTATATGATTTTTTCTTACCCTGTGTAAAACTTTATACTATTTGTTAACCTTAAATTATATGTATGATGTAATTTTGTATATCTTTTGATGCCAATATATTATAATATTGTTATTATAATGTTATTATAATGTTTCTATATTGTTTATGCACACTGACAGGGAATTATATATTATATTTTATTTTTATTTTTATCTTTATTCTTATTTTTATCTTTATTATATTATACTGTAAACAATATATATATATATATTTAAATACTTAATAAGTGTTAGTTTGTATTTGTACTAATGTGTATATGTATAGAGATATATGTATATATATACATATATTAAGATTTTTATTATCACCATCTATTATATTATATTATACTCGCATTATATTACCATTTGTGTTTCAAGTTTTTACATTATACAATATTTGCAGTGTGGGTTCAACATGTTAATCACTTCCTTGCTATTTGGTCCATATCTATGTTTGTAACTGCTCACTCTTAATCTTAGACAACTTTTCCTTGATATCTTTCCTATGCTTTAATAGATGTATACTCCATATTCTTCTGAGTTTTTGGCTTGTATTGGCCGATAGTGCTTCTTGTAGCTTTACTTGCCCTGATGAGTCCTTAATAGGACGAAACATTGTTGGCTAATAACGACTTTTGATGTATTGAAGGCTTCTTTGGTTTATTTTTTATAATTCTTCGGCTCTGTTTAATTACATTGAGCTATATCCTATACTGTCATTTCTATAATATGAAGAGGGTGTTTAACTCCAACACACTCTAGTATTTTAATTCTTATATATATATATACATATACACATGTGAACGTTTAAAAAAAATACACGTTTAACCATACACATGCACTCACAAATAATATCGACACTAATACACACACACTTCACTTTGCATTCCAATATCGTTACCAAGACTACCTTGTTTACTCTCTTTATTTTCGTTTTTTTTTTACTTGGACTATCTTTTATTTTCTGTATCTATTCTTTGTGAACCTGTCTCTATTTTTGTATTCCTGAAGAAGGGCTAAAGCCCAAAATGTTGAATTTTCTTTCCCCTTTTCCATATAAAGTGTGAAACTAATAAGACTTTTTGTACTTCTGTTTGTCGTTTCCTCCAACTATATATATGAAACATGTTAAAGCAAATATATTCCTAATTTCCTCTCTCGCAGAAGTTTATATTTTTCTTGGTGCAATACTAATATATATATATATATATACAGAGAGAGAGAGAGGGAGTGATTCAAAATAATCATGTATTATGTATGGAAACATGGGTGGTTGAATATTATGTTAACACTTTGCACATGAAGAAAACTGGTAATTCTACACTGAAGGTGAAGCTGTTTTTATGGGATTCAAATGAAATAAGAACTTTATTATATAAAATTATTTAAATCTCAATACCATTTTCCTTCTCCTCCTCCTCACCACCACCACCACCACCACCACCATCATCATCAATTACCACCATCATCATCATCACCATCATCCTCATCATCAACACCATCACCATCACCATCACCATCACCACCACCATCATTGTCATCATCACCAGCATCATCACCATCATCATCACCATAACTAGCACCGCCATCATAATCATTATCATCATCACCACCAGCATCACCATCATCATTATCATCCTCACCACCATCATCATCGTCCTCATTATCCCCACCATCATCATCAATAGTAAAATGAATTATTCTTTATAAAAATGGCAGGCCATTTGGCAAGCCAATTATCTGCCCAATTATCTTGTTGAAGGTAAAGTTGAACATCCAAAATAAAAATACTATCACCAGCATCTGTAAGAATTGTTCATATTTTACTGCTGCTGAAGGATAGGAGAGGGATCAAGAAAGAAAAAATAATGATGCAAGATCAATACATAAAAAACAAATGTTTTACAAACTTTGTCCTATCAAATCAATACCAGTATAGAAAAATTTACATAAAACTGATTGTGCTGATATGGACATGTGATACGAAATGAGAACAAGAGTTGTATAAAAAAAAGTGCCAAACACTTGAAGTGGAAGGTCAAGGAAAGCATGAGACGAAGTTGTAAAGAATGGCATTGAGAAACTGAACCTGACACAGGACAGAGCTGATTGATGTTATGCCATAATATAAAAGATATGCCTACCAATACAAGCAATGAGACACGAAAAGTATATGTGGTGAGAGATCAGACTCTACAGTGTTTGACAATAGTGTTTAACCCTTTAGCATTTACATTACTCTATATTTACTATTGTATTTACACAGTAAAGGCTTTATCTTACATAATTATCTTGCAAAATATGGAATCTATGAGATTCTGATATTATTTATTTTGAGAACAATACCTTAACATAAGTATGAGGAGCTGGTTACAACCAGTTTGAACAAAAAGAGGGGAGAGAATTCTGGCCAAATACAGCCAGTTTAAATGCTAAAGGGTTAAGAGAACACTTATCTGTTTGAACATATGACAACCTCTCTAGTACAAGTGCCTCGATAAAATGCACACAGTGTCTCCAGTAAATTGTTAGTATTGGTGCCTTGATAGTCAACTGTGTAATGTGGTTGTTCTTGTATCACAAAAACAATGCACCCATTAAACTCTCTAAGGTGGTTATGTTTGTAACTCATCAATCAAAGTTTTGAAACTCTGATCCTCAGATAAAATATAAATCCTAAAATATAATAAACATATTTAATAAAGAGCATATTATCTGTCTGATATCCATATTTTGTCTGAGGGTAAGAGGCATGAAACTTTGACTTGTCAACTTCCCTAGAGCTGGTGCCATGATAAAATGCACTCATTACATACTGGAAAGTGGTGTTGTTGGTGCTATGATAAAATGTATCCAGTACACTATGTATAGAGATATTTTTTTCTGAATGAAAAACTGATTGTATGATGCTTGTGTACAAACTATGATATTACTTGGCAGTATAAAATGGGCATTGCATGCAGAGGATGTTAAATGTCCGGAAAGAAAGGAGACAAGTCTGCTCTACTGGATATGTATTGTTAGTGTGTATGAATGATAGAGAATAAATGGGTTGAAAGAAAAACTGTGTGTAAGATGAATTGGTTGTAGTGTGCAAGAGAGGAAATTGCACATGAATCTATATGGGACACATATAAGCAAAGGAGTGTCAAATTATTTATGTAGAAAGAATCTGTGGAAGTGGGAGTTATGAGAAGAAGTTGTAAAAGCAGATCTCAGGATGTTAAACCACATGGTGTAGATCACAAGGAATCACAAGAAGTGAGATGCTGTGCTGGAGAAAACCTATCCAACCTATAGATATATATAAAAATAAATGTTTTTAATTTACCCACCCCAAGCATGGCAATAAAGCCACTAAAATGCAAATGGTTTCTGAGAAGGGAAAAGGACAAGACAGAGCGAACATAATTCAAGGAAAGAGAAGATGACGATTGATATTGCTTTTAAATGTTTGCAAATTGTAGTAGAGAGGAACATAAGAAGCCAGAAACAAATTCTATAGGCAAGATGTACGAGGGAAGAAACTATCAGAATAGAATTTGTGATTGCATTTAGGTACTTCAACTGTAAATAGATGAGACCGAGCTGCTAATCTGGTGTTGTTTAAACTCATGAAGATGAGGAAACAGAGGAGAGCTCATTAATGATGATTTATTAATTTGTTTTGTAACTCATTATATTAACATTTAAAATAAAAAATTTTAATTTGTTATTTATTTATTATTTTTTTAACAGAAAATATCTTACTTCAAAATCAGATCTCATTCTATCTATATTTAGTTTTATGTAAAAATTAATAGATTCTCTATTTCCATTTACATAGAAAACTAATTAAGAATTTATAATTCTATCCCTTTTACTTATCTAACAGATTCATATCAGTTTACTGTTATATAAAAACTATATAAATGCATAAAAAGTTTACTTATATAATAATTATGACTCTTCATTACCATTCACATATAATACTAATTAATTTTTAAAAAAATTCTATTCCTTCATCAACATTTTTACTTATCTAACAGATTTGTATCACAGTTTAGTCTTTATAAAAAATGTATAAATGTATAAAAATTTTACTTATTTAAATAATATTTGTATTCTTGAATTAGTTAAAAAAATGTGTATTATCTTCTTAAATTCCTTTCCAAATCTAGTATTGGGGTTGATTCTTCCTCTATATTTCTTTCTCATTTCTTCTCTCTCATTTTTATCTTTCTTTGGAAGAAATCCACTGTACTCAGGCCTGGAGAGGGATGGGCTCCACCAGGCTTAAAATACCCAAGAAATGCTGTATGTCAATACAACATCCCTACGACTCTATCAGGAGTCACGGGAAAGATAACATTACTATTTTTGAATATTTAAGTAATTCTCTGTGAATTGTAGCATAACATATTTTGCTAGTTTTCTTACTCTTAAAGTATGGCATTAGTAAATATTTATTTTATTATATAATTTAACAGTAAATTATTTATATTTTATTCTCATATTTAAGTCTAGAAAAATGGGGAAAAAATTATTCATGCTTGGATTTGCTGAAACATGGAACAAACTACGAGCATCAGTTGTAATCTGTCGGGACACTGCATCTTTCAAAACTTCCATTCTTTCTAAAAGTTGCCAACACTACACCTGATATTCACTCTCCAAACACACGACACATGTGTGTGTGTCTGAGTGTATATCATGACTCATACACTGTTCTCTTTCCTGACATTTGTACATTATTCATGCACTTTTGATGAGTTGTAGTGCATCTGAGTACTGTCCAGAATAATTTCATTATTATCATTATTCTTATAATTCTAACTATCATAGATAAAATTCTTTGTATCGTTTTTGGAACTCATCGTTATTGATTGTAAATAATCCTTTAATCAAATAAAAACAGTACTTACTACACAAAGTAGAGGTACATTGAATATACAAGTGTTTTTTGTGGATATGAAAACGGAAAAAGAAGGGAAAGGCAAGGGCTCTAGTGTCACAGAAGAATGGGGAGGGTGATAGGCTCTATGCCTAGGGCACGGTGGTATTGACACTGCAAAAGCATTCCCAAGGACAATAGCCAGTGACACCCACTGCAACAGCCACCCCACCTCACGGGGCTCCTTCCACTGACTGGCTGCTTTAATATGAAAGATATTTACTTTAAAATATATTTCTTTTGTCACTATTTTGAAATATAAATTTTTCTAAACATGATCATCAGTACTCCAAATTCTTTAGAAAAAAGCAGATTTATTTCCTACCAAAACCTAAATTAATCTAATGTAAAGTATTTGTTATCTAATAACATGAATAAAATGGCATTTGTACAGAAATTTGACATATGTTTTTATTTTTTATATATACTTTTCTAAATTTGTAATTATTGTTATTTTCATTTTCTTCCCCACCCAATGAAAAAAATGCTATAATTTCTTTCATCACTTCTCAAAGTTTATCTTGTGAGATTTTTCTGTAAAGTGTTTTATTTAGCTTTTTGTATAAACTTAACATACTTATAGTTATATATGCCTATGTTTAGTGTAGGCATGTAGCTTAGTGTTTAGAGAGTAAGATTCACGGTTGTGAGTTTGATTCCTGGGTTGGGCAATGTATTGTGACTTTCAGTAAAATATTTTATTTCATGTTGCTTCTTCTGCCAGGAGTTGCAGCTGGTAGATAGTATCAGTAATTGGAAACACCAATACAAACCTTGTTTCCTTTGTTAGATCTGACGAGTTTCACCTCACTTGGCTAGCGAATGAGATCTGGGATCTTGTCATATATTTACAATGACAATAATTCAGCACAAAGTCACTTAAAAAAAAATAAGAAAAAAATTTGCTTTTGGCTCAATAGTCTTTTATATCTTTTAGTAATAGTTTTAATATACTTCTTATGCACATTTTTTCAACTGTGCTCTTTAGAAATATACAGTTCTAGAGTCCATATATTTCCATGACATTTTCCTTGTTCTATTGCATCTCTTCATCATTGCGTATATTTTTTCACTACAGTTTTCATATATTTTCTTCACCATTCATGAAGACAGTATATGTCTATATTAGTCACTGGGACTAACAACAATCAATAACCTATACCATCACTACCCCAATGAGATACATCCCCACACTGTGGGAGAATGATCTCCAGCATGCAGAACTCCCAGGTACAAATCACCTTGTTGTCCCAGTGGACAGAATGGAGAAATAGTGAGGAGGGTGCACTGAAATTGCCATTCCAACTCACTCCTGTAGGTGGCCAACTATCTCCAGATAGCTGTATGGGGACCATGAATACCAGAAGTCTCCAGTATTTAAAAGGGATTTTTTGTGATATATATTAGGAATCTAGCTTTTTAAGAAATTCCTCCACAGTTTAGGAATCCAGTAAATATGTGACATGAGAAAAAAGTAGCAGATTCAGTAATGTTAGACAAAATGCCTGGTGGTATTTTGTTACAACTATATACATCATCATCATCATCATCGTTTAATGTCCATTCTTCATGCTAGCATGGGTTAGATGAGTTGTCCCATTAGAGGCAAGTCGGGTCAGGTGACCATGACTTGCTTACATAGAACTGTTTCTGGCTAGATTGCATTTCGTATTTCTTTGTGCTGATGGTCCTATGATAAAATACATCTACTATGTGCTGTAAAATGTTAGTACTGGTGCCACTATAAAATGCCAAATGTGGAATCTAAGAGTCAAAACTTGGTTCTCTTACTAGTCTAGTCTCAGATTGTAATGACCTGTCAAACCCATGCTAATATGGAAAGCAGATTAAAATGATGCTGATGAGCTTTTGATAGAAATATATTTTCCTGTATTAATACCTCTGTATGAAATTTTAAAATTACTTCTATTTTATCTTCATCTAAATTGAGCTAAATGATATAAAATGATGATTATATGCATGTATGAATACATGTGTATATGTGTTATTTGTCTCTTCTCTCCTCCTCACATTCCACATCACAAACTATCATAATTGTTTATGTCCCACATAAACAAAAACCCTGCTGTTCAGCAGTTAGACATTCAAATATCCATAACTTATTTAATAAAAAACAAAAAAAAAAACAAGTGAAGGTTGTCATCAGGAAGATTACATGACCATAGAATTATGCCTAAAAGTTCTCATTGGACTCATGCCAGCTTAAAAAAAAAATGGATGTAAAACTGTTGATATTATACATACACACATGCACACACAAACATGCACTCACACACACACATATATCATCATCATCATCATCATCAACGTTTAACGTCCGTGTTCCACGCTTGCATAGGTTAGGACGGGGGTTTTCCCACTTGAGGCAAGGGTGATTGTCTTGCTCGCATAGGACTATCTGGCGGGTTTTCTACAGCTGGATGCCCTTCCTAACACCAACCACATTTACAGTGTGGGGCTGGGAGGTTTTTACCGTGTTGCCTACACGGCCACATTACAGCGTGGACTATATATATATATATATATATATATATATATATATATATATATATATATATATATATATATATACACACACATATATATGTGTGTGTGTGTCTGTATATATATATATATATATATATATATATATATACACACACATATATATATGTGTGTGTGTCTGTATTTATACAACTGTTTGAATTCATAGAAAGTAAATCATATTTTTTCATCTTTTGAATAAAAGTAAAGAAAATAAAACAAAAACGTTAATGATGAGTAGACATTTGATTAATTTAACCTAGCCATTTTAAGAACTTACCTTTGGTCCTAATAATAAGATTAGTGTCACTGTAACAGTTAACTGGCAACGCATGAAGTACATTAGGAACAAATAATCTGGGTCTAATGACAACCACAGTCCATGTCTGTAATAAATAAATAAATAAAGAAAGAAATGAAATTATATAGATTAAAATTGGATCTGATTCATCCTCCACCCTATGGATGTCCCCCCCCCCCCCAATGAAATTGGGATGCAATCCAGTATACAAAGTTTCAGTTTTGTGCAACTGCTTGACCAGTGCCATCTGCTTTTCCACCTCATATCAGCATTTGGTTAAACAGCATAGCCTTGCTGTCAACTGGTACTCACTTGTACAACAACTGTCAACACATTAGTGTTATCATGAAGCTTGGCCTTCGGATCTGCAAGCAACATAAATGCTGCTGTGGATCCACAGGGGATGCTTTTGGACTTCATCCGCTGTCATACTGTGCTGGTATTTAAAAAGAGAAGTAAACAGAGGCTACTGACTGACACCATCGCTGAAAGGCACCTGAAACTGGCTGGACACATTTTGTGCATGTCTGAGTACCGGAATCACTCTGTGGCAATGAGATGTATCCCAGTTGGTGGCAAGCAGAAAAAAGGGAGACCCAACAACACCTGGCGCTCATCTTTCAAAGAAGATCTCCAGAGGATTGGACTGGACTGGGAAACTATCCAAGATGCTGCAGCTGATCATGTAAATTGGAGAAGACTCATTGCCCAATATGCCCCAGGGCATAAGAGGACCTAAGAATAACACTAAGATTAGGACTTAAAACTAGAACCATTTGACAATCAATAGCCCATAATTCAAATGCATTCCAAAGCAAATTTTATGAATACACTGAAATATAAGCTTCAAAAAATGATGACCAAACATAGATCTCAGTACATAGAGCTGTTGTGGTACAAACAATCTAGAATTATACACTTTGTCTCTTAATTTAATAGAAATAAAACATATGTTAATTTTTTCTCATAAAATCATTTTAATTTCAATTAAGTTTATCAGGTAAACTCACCTTGCAAAATAGAGGACTGTGGAGATGAGGGTTTCATTGCACATCGCTATTGTAATATAACGACCTTCTCCATAATCTGATGGAGCTGAACGAACACAGTAACATAAATAAATCCCAAAAATTAGGAATAAAACTTCAACTGAAAAAAACAAGAAAAAATCAGAAAAGAAAAAGAAAATGAGATATTTAATTTAACAGTCTAGTACAGAAAGATCACAAGAATATTTGTAATAAATAGCAAACATCACTGTTAATAAATTTAATTATACAGGGTAACAGATTTAATCAATTAATGTATTTTTTTTGTATCATATTCATGTTAGTATAGTTAAGGTAGCTTTTGTTTTTTAGATTTGATTTTTCAGTTGAATACCTTTTTTTTATGGTACTCACTCAACCATGGACAACAAGTGCAGCTTGTAGTCAGGTAAACAGAAGTAAACATAGTTACATGTCTTTACTTTACTTGGCTATACAATACAATGTCAATGAATATGATCAACATTAATAACTACCTAGCAGTGTTGTATTATGGTTGAACATTATAATAAGCTAAACTGTCTAGTCCAAGGAAGGCTCCATAGAAGTAGTTGATAGCTTCAGTTACCAAGGTGACTAAATTAGTAGTGGAGTAGTCCAAAAGCATAGTAACCACAATAAGAATGGGATGGAAAAGTTCTGCTGGCAACAGTTAGATTCTCTTTCCAAGGAAAGACTGGATTATATGATGCTTATATTTGAAGTGTATTGTTATATGACAGGGAGTCATGGGCAGTGAATACAGAGGACATGTGAAGGTTAGAAAGAAAGAGGGTTAACATACTCTTCAAGATGTACAATATGTGTGTGTATGAATGATGAACCACAGGTAAGTTGAAAAAAAATCAGGTAAAAGAGGAGTTAGATGTTGTATGCAAAAGTGAAGATTACATTGGTATGGTCACATGATGCATATTGATGATCATCATTGGGTGAAGAAGTTCCAGCAGTCCCAATTTGAAGGTAACAGCAGAAAAGGAAAATCAAGGAAAACTTAGGCAGAAGTGATGAGAGTTGATCTTAGAATGCTGAACCCCACAAAGGGGAGGATGGAGGAACACATACAGGGAGAAGCTATGCTGTGGGAGACTCATTTAACTCATGCAAGCATGGAAAGAGGGACATAAAAGTGATGACGATGTATCTTGAAAATTGATTTTTAAGATATCATATTTCAAGGATAGTCTACTAGGTCTAAAACAGAGAAAAAGTTCTTAACTAATAAATGGAATAAAATGTAATAAAATGGAATCTTATTACAAGCACTGCAGTGATCCTGAAGATTGGGTCTTTGGATAGTAACTGTTTTACTGTTTCAATTTGGATAGAAGACTTAATTTGAGAGGTAGATTAAATTTTAGGTAGTAAACTTAATTTTAAGTGGTAGACCTAATTTTCAGGAATAGATTTAATGTTAATGGTAGACCTAATTTTGGGGAGTAGAATTGTATGTGGTAGATTTAATTTAAAGTTGTCGACCTAATTTTGAGTAGTAGACTTTTTCATTGCACACCTTAACACTGTCATCTGACCTTTGGATGACTTTAGCAGAGTTTACTGTTACAATCATTTATACTAGGTTTCTAGCCTGTGGATAACTTTATCTCTTTCTACCAACATCTTTGGAAGCCTTGAAAAACGTCTTGGGTTCTATCCTTTCACTAATGACTAGGTACATTCTATCAACAGTATTGTGCTTTTTAGAAACAACTCAAATCAATGCTTACTTCATCCATTTAAGACACTAGAGGGAAATTATAAGGAGATTTAGCTGCTATTTCTAGCATGTAAAACGATTACATTGAGGATCCTTCATTGGTTCATATATTTAGATGTCAGGATGGTTTGCTGAGATTCATGCAGATGGCATTCAGTTTTGAAGGCCAGTGGTTGTATGTGTGAGGGATAGGAAATACAAGGATGGCAAAAAATAAATGAGGAAAATTGATCTGGGAGATGTGACTGAGCAAAGGGTTTAATATGGATACTTGATGAATAAGGCCTTGATTTGGCCAAGTCATTATGGCATCAGATTAAAAATGCCTTAGTATTTGTTTTGGTGCACTGAATACAAGTCCTGTCGAGGTTTACTTTGCATTTCATCTCCTCAAGGTTGATAAATACAGGGCCAGTCTAGTGCTGGGAGTTGATTCTCTCTCTCTTTTTCTTTTTTTCTCTGTCAGAAGAAATTGGCTATGTCCCAACCTGGAAAGGGATGGGCTACGCCAAGTTTAAAATGTCCAAGTCATGACATATGTCAGAATAATGCCTCTACAATCCCATGGGGGGGCTAAGGGCTCTCCTCCTTCTCTTCTGAAAGAATGAGATACCATTAGGGAGATGAGAAGATGTCAAGTGGAAGCATATTGTAAATTTAGGAAGGGATCATTTAATATTAGAAAAATAAAAGAGAAAAGCCCATTGTATTAGAGGTAGAAGAGAAAGAAGTAGAAAACAGTATCAGTAGATATGTTTGTATGTATGTGTATTTTTGTAAGTACATGCAAACATATTAATAAAGTATACATCCAGTGAAGCATCCAGCCCACACAGTAAAGTGGTTATGATGGTGACACCCAGCCCACATTGTAAAGTGGTTGTGTAGGTGTTACACAAAAAGCACCCAGTCCACACTGTAAAGTGGTCGTGTAGGTGATACGACAAAAAGCACCCAGTCCACACTGTAAAGTGGTCGTGTAGGTGTCACAACAAAAAACACCCAGTCCACACTGTAAAGTGGTTGTGTAGGTGTCATGACAAAAAGCACCCAATACTCACTGTAAATGAGGTTGGCACTGAAAGGCATCCAGCTGTAGAAACCAAGCCAGAATCAGTTCTGTATGAGCAAGATATGGTCACCTGACCTAGCATTGCTCACAACATGATAACTTGTCTAACCCATGCTAGCAGGGAAAAATGGACATCAAACGGTGATGATGATGATGATGATAATATAACTTACTCCTATACTAATATCTTCTATTGGCAGTATCGGTAAAGGGTCGGATGCCATCCTTTCCAGCATAGTTACGGCCCTTGCCATTCTGAGTTCAAATCCTGCCAAGGTTAACTTTGCCTTTCATCCTTACGGGGTCGATAAAATAAAGTACTAGTAATGTACTGGGTAATTGCTGGCCTTGTACCAATAGTAGAAACAATTATTATATCTACAAATCCCACCGAGATTAACTTAACCTTTCATCCTTACAGGATCGATAAAATAAAGTACCAGTAATGCACTGGGATAATTGCTGGCCTTGTGCCAAAAAGTAGAAACAATTTTATATCTACAATATTGTTAGAACGTTTTAAAAACATTTTGTGTTGATTTGACCTTTTCAAAAATTATAGCATTGGCTCATCCCCCTCTGTCTACCCATCCATCAGTCCGTCCATCCATCCATCCATCCATCCATCCATCCATCCATCCATCTATCTATCTATCTATCTATCTATCTATCTATCTATCTATCTATCTATTTCTGTTGCTCTCTGGTTGATCATTGTCTGCCATGCTAATTGATTTTAAACCTGGGTAAAAGAGGAGGGTTAAGCTAGGTAGAAACAATCCTTTTCTCAAATAAATTATCTTACTATAGAAACCATCCAAAGAAACGAAAAGAAAACTTTTGCATCCCAGAAGTAGACATGGCCTGATTGGACAGACCAATGTGCAGAGCATCATGGGAGAGACAATGGGCTAAGAACAAATACTGAGCTTGATATGATCGATTATACATTGCTTGTGTTAGAAATCAATATTGTGTTGCTATATCAACAATGTTATTATCATGTTACAGCAGTCTACAGTGTTATTATGATTGTATTACTGTGTGAAGGCACATGGCTTTGTGGTTAGTGTATTCAGTTTACAATCGTAAACTTGTGAGTTCGATTTCCAGTGGCACGTTGTGTCATTGAATAAGACACTTTATTTCACATTGCTTCAACCCATTCAGCTGGCAAAAATGAGCTGTATCTGTAATTCAAATGGCCAATCTTGTCATATTCTGTGTCACGCTGAATGTCTCTGAGAGCTATGTTAAAGGTATGCTTATCTGTGGAATGCTCAGCCACTTGCACGTTAATTTCACGAACAGGCTGTTCTGTTGATCGGATCAACTGGAACACTCATCGTAACCGATGGAGTGCCTTTCATTACTGTCTACATTTCTGTTATGGCTACAATTTTGCTATGACTACATTATACTTCACAGTTACTAAAGGGAATAGTAATATGCTTAATATAGTAAGCTAATATATTTTTATTTATTTATATCATGCCCATGGTAGTGAGGAAAAAGTAGCTTATCCCTTTAGCATTTAAACCGGCTATATCTGGCCAGAATTCTTTCACCTTTTTCTGTTCAAATCAGCTGTAACTGGCTGCTCATATAATGTTAAGGTATTGTTCTCAAAATAAATAATATCAAAATCTCATAGATTCGATATTATGAGAGATAAAGCCTTTACCGTAAAAATACAATAGTATATATAGAGTAATGTAAATGCTAAAGGGTTAATGATTAATTCTGGTCAAGAAAAGCAGATGTGATAACATTGGAGTCAATTTAAAAAAATTAAGAATATAATGCAGTGGGAGTTAGTCCAATCTTCTGCAAGTATTGTGACAACCCTGCATATGTCTTACTAAATCTTATTATTGAAGAATAATCTTATTATTGCTGCCAAATCTTAGAATGCTGTATGGCATAATAACTTAAAAGAATGACTGAAGGAAAATACCCAAGGATGCCTGCTGCAAACTAATAATGAAGTGGCTGCTAAAATATTTGATGCAGTGAACTAAGGAAAATTAATTAAAATTATACCCTTAGTAAAGAAGAGATAAGGATTTCTCAAAACATTCCTGGGTATTCCTCCTCCCCAGTCCTTTTTTTTTTTGCTTACACACTGTTCTTATATCTTCATTTCTGCTATGGTTGTATTACATATTATTATGATTGCATAACAGTCTTCAGTAATGATGATAATCTCTAAGTGTATTATGAAATTAAGTAAAATCAGGGAAGGGGGTGGGGTATCCTCAAACATGGAGCAGCATCCTCAAACACCGGTTCTGTTTGAAACAACTGTGTTTCCAATTGATCCAACCAGATCCCCCAAGCAAGACTAACCAAGTTCATGGGTGTTATCCAACTATCTTGCTCAAGGTCTACCCCTAGGTCTCCTGCCAGTTGGTTTTACCTGCAAAATCTGTCCAGCAATTCTTTCTTAAGACATTCTAACCACATAACCACAATATCAGAGCTGTGGTGTCTCAATTTAGAGAAGTAGTGGCGCTCTACACGGAGAAACTCTCTGATCTCTGAGCTACGCACTTCATATTAGCTGCTTGTATTTGGGATCATATTATTTAAGTTATAACCCAAGATTCATGACCATAGGTGAGGGTTGGCATGAAAACTGAATTGAAAAATATTGATATTTAACTGTTTTTGGAGGACGCCTTGTATTATAACCACATAACAACATTGTGAGCATAACAGCATTTTTCACATTGGCAAAACACTTTTAAAATATCGATATTTTAAAAGTGTTTTGCCAATGTGAAAAATGCTGTTATGCTCACAATGTTGTTATGTGGTTATAATACAAGGCGTCCTCCAAAAACAGTTAAATATCAATATTTTTCAATTCAGTTTTCATGCCAACCCTCACCTATGGTCATGAATCTTGGGTTATAACTTAAATAATATGATCCCAAATACAAGCAGCTAATATGAAGTGCGTAGCTCAGAGATCAGAGAGTTTCTCCGTGTAGAGCGCCACTACTTCTCTAAATTGAGACACCACAGCTCTGATATTGTGGTTATGTGGTTAGAATGTCTTAAGAAAGAATTGCTGGACAGATTTTGCAGGTAAAACCAACTGGCAGGAGACCTAGGGGTAGACCTTGAGCAAGATAGTTGGATAACACCCATGAACTTGGTTAGTCTTGCTTGGGGGATCTGGTTGGATCAATTGGAAACACAGTTGTTTCAAACAGAACCGGTGTTTGAGGATGCTGCTCCATGTTTGAGGACCCCCCCCCCCCTTCATCAGCATTCTAATAAATATTGCCTGTATAGGTAATCGAAGTATGCATACATTTTGGGGGGACACCCTGTATATACTGATGTAATAATTGTTTCTACTTTTGGCACAAGTCCAGCAATTACCTAGTGTATTACTGGTACTTTATTTTATCAACCCTGTAAGGATGAAAGGCAAAGTTAACCTCAACGGGATTTGAACTGAGACCGTAAAGGGACGTAACTATGCAGGAAAGCATGGCGTCTGACCCTCTACCGATACTGCCAATTCACCGCCCTATAATAATACCCTTAACCTCAGCAATTCTTTTATGACATCACCACTCCACATCTAAATCTACACCCTGCAATTAT
>OZ024745.1:77238186-77240686 GCA_964016885.1 Eledone cirrhosa | reverse complement strand
GCTACTGATGAAACCTGTGGCTGGAGCAGAGCTCCAACCAGACAGAGAGTGACCTGGTGGTGGAACAGCACAGTAGATAAGGCTATTAGAGACAAAAGACTAGCATGGAAGGCTTGGAAAAAGGGTGAGAGTAGGGAAGAATATACAGCCACTAAGAGAGAAGCTAGACGTCAGGTGTACTTAACACGCAGGGAGGCAGAGAGTAGGAGGTTTGCCAATGTTCTGCGACGGGAAGATCAGAGGCGTGCGATGTTCCACATTGCAAGGCAGTGTGTCAATGCAAATCAGGATGTTGTTAGAGATAAATGTGTCCGGGATGATGCCGGTGTACTTAGTGTCACGAATGATCAGAAAAAGGAGGCCTGGAAATGTCATTATGAGAGACTGATGAATGTGGAGAACGAATGGGAGAGAGAGAAATTACCCTTGGTAGATCCGACAGAGGGACCAGCTATTGAGATTGACGAATATAGGGTCAAGAGGCAATTAGGGAAATGAAAAATGGTAAGGCTGCCGGACCATCGGGAATAGTTGCTGAGATGCTGAAGGCATCAGGGGACGTAGGCACTAAACTGGTTGCACGCATCATCAATCAGGCTATATATGGTGGTGTCATACCCAAAGACTGGTGCAGCAGTATTCTCATAAATTGCTACAAAGGTAAAGGGGATGCTTTGGAGAGGGGCAATTATAGGGGTATGAAACTGATAGATCAGGTTATGAAAGTTGCAGAAAGGATTTTAGCACAACTAATTAGAGAAAGGTCAAACTAGATGAGATGCAGTTTGGTTTTATGCCTGGGAAGAGTACAACAGATGCCCTCTTCTTGGTGAGACAATTGCAAGAGAGGTTCTTAGAGAAGAATAAGCCACTATACTTAGCCTTTGTTAACCTAGAGAAGGCCTTTGATAGGGTACCCCGATCTGTCATCTGGTGGTCCCTAAGGAAGCTAGGTGTTGAGGAATGGCTTGTGAGGACAGTGCAAACTTTGTACAGAGGTACTCTCAGTAAAGTCAGGGTAGGAATGGAGTTTAGTGAAGAATTCCAGATACATGAAGGAATACATCAGGGTTCGGTCCTCAGCCCGCTCTTGTTCATTATAGTCCTCCAAGCCATAACAGAGGAGTTTAAGACTGGCTGTCCATGGGAACTTCTCTATGCTGACGATTTGGTTCTTATAGCAGAATCAGTAGAGGAGCTAGAGAATAAATTCTGGCTATGGAAACAGCAGTTGGAAGCAAGAGGACTGAGAGTGAACCTAGCTAAGACAAAAGTGTTGATAAGTAGAAAAAAGGACAAAACTCTGATTCCATCAGGGAAATGGCCATGTTCGATATGCAGAAAAGGAACTGGCATAAATTCTATAAAATGCACACATTGCAGATCCTGGCTACACAAGAGATGTAGCGGGATAGCAGGCAAACTAACAGGTAGGGAGAAATATGTAGGCAGTAGATGTACAGGGAAATTAGACAGTAGAAGTCGCATTGATAGACACATTTTTCAAATGCAAGAGGGCGCTATAGAAGTGGTGGATAGCTTCCGGTACCTAGGAGATCAGATTAGCATGGGAGGAGGGTGTTCCGAGGCCATAGTATCTAGAATAAGGACGGGTTGGAAGAAGTTTAGGGAGCTGCTTCCTCTGTTGACGAAGAAGGGTTCTCCCTGCATACGAAAGGCCGGTTGTATGATGCCTGTGTGAGGAGCGCGATGCTGCATGGGAGTGAGACATGGGCAGCAACTGCAGAGGATATGCGACGGCTAGAGAGAAATGAGGCAAGCATGCTCCGTTGGATGTGCAGTGTAAATGTGCGTGAACGACCCAGCATAAATGTGTTGAGAGAGAAACTGTGTCTGAGAGGGATAGAATGTAGTGTACGGGAGAGGAGACTGAGGTGGTATGGACATGTGATGCGCATGGAGGATGACCGATGGGTGAAGAAGTGCCAGGAATTGCCAGTTGAAGGAAGACATGGTAGAGGTAGACCACGAAAAACATGGGCGGAGGTGGTGAGAACAGACCTCAGATCATTGAAGCTCACGGTGGAGATGACGAGGGACCGTGACGAGTGGAGAGATGCTGTGCTGAATAAGACCCGTCCCACCCTTGCAAGCAGGGAAAAGCGGACGTAAAATGATGATGATGATGATGATGATGATATACATACATATATACATACATACATATATACATACATACATATATATATATACATACATACATATATATACATACATACATATACACATACATATATATATATACATACATACATATATGATGTCTTCCCTCTCGTTATCGAGTATGGCCATTGCACGAAAAAAACAAAACCAAAAAGGACATAACGTCAATAATAATAACAACAATAATGATAATAATTATATATATATACACACACACATATACATATGTATACACACACACACACACACACACACACACACACACAATAACAATTAACAGTGCTGCGATCGAATGTGGTTTTTTAGCCCAGTCAAT
>OZ024745.1:77223186-77233186 GCA_964016885.1 Eledone cirrhosa | reverse complement strand
ACATAACTAATATATATATATGGAGGCACATGGCTTAGTGGTTAGAGCATTGTCCTTG
Source organism: Eledone cirrhosa (assembly GCA_964016885.1). Classification (NCBI taxonomy): domain Eukaryota; kingdom Metazoa; phylum Mollusca; class Cephalopoda; order Octopoda; family Eledonidae; genus Eledone; species Eledone cirrhosa. The sequence goes on along the minus strand of OZ024745.1, from coordinate 77,233,128 downwards.
CAATCGAAAGGTTGTGAGTTCAATTCTCAGACCGGGTGATGTGTTGTTTCCTTGAGCAAGACACTTTATTTCACATTGCTCCAGTTTACTCAGCTGTAGAAACGAGATGATAGGGACTGGGGTCCCTATCATTCCACTGCAAAGTGGTCGTGGAGGTGCCACGGCAAAAAAGCACCCAGCACTCACTGTAAATGAGGTTGGTGTTAGGAAGGGCATTCAGCTGTAGAAATCAAGCCAGAATCAGTTCCCGTCACACCTTTGCAAGCAGGGAAAAGCGGACGTAAAATGAAATGATGATGATGATATAAAATTAGTTACAACAATGATATATACAGTTACTTAAGTTTCGTTGGGTTATAAATGAATATAGTTATAAATAAAGATGGCATCTGATGAACCACCAGAGGTTATCTTTATTTCTATTTTTTACAGGCTGAATGAGTTGGCGTGCATAACCCAATGAAACTTAAGTGTATATGTTGTAACTAATTATACTTAACACATCCTATGGATTGAGTACTCTTACCCTTGGATATTTCTACCAAACTTTTACTACGGTATATATATATATATATAACGAAGTTGAAACGGCTTGAGCTCTGCCGTCGGGGTCATACTTGTTCCTATTACCCACTCTACTACCTTAAGTACTCAATACTTAAGGTAGTAGAGTGGGTAATAGGAACAAGTATGACCCCGACAGCAGAGCTCAAACCGTTTTGACGGCTAATTCTGAAACGGCTTGAGCTCTGCCGTCGGGGTCAAACTTTTTCCTATATATATATATATATATATACATACATATATTGCAGCAATCATTTACCTGTGACATATCAGTCATGAATCATTCATGAATATGACAAGCTGTAAGAAATACAGTTACCTGTACATTTTGAGTAAAAGCACACCATAAACAATGGTAAAGCCGACTTCACGAAACCATGGCACGAGTAAGCAAGTCAATGTAGTTGGCTCGAAGTATCGTATAACAACCTGGCAAAGAGATAGAAATATTTGGAAAATATTACAGAAAATTATATAAAATTCTATTGAAAATCAAATTGAAATTAAAATTGCTATTTCATTTACTCTTCAGTTTTTATCGTCAACATCCTTCCAACCCAGCCTTTTCTATTTTAACCACCAATACTGTAATAACTATTAGAATCATACCTACCAACTTCCCCAATACTATTACCTTTATTACCAACCACAAGTATTACCCTTAACCCTACTATCCAGGGGCTGTGGAAATATTTCTGAATTAGTGGGGTGCGGTGGGGTGGAGGGCAAATTTGATCAATTTAGTTATAGTGATTAGTTTAGCTGTTGTTATCAAATATCAACCAAGATATAAAAAAAAAATTTGATATGCGATAAAAACTTATTGTAGCACATACAAATAGATGTGTGTTTTGGTAGTTTGGGGAGAAAAATATAATTATTGGGGTATATTGAAATGCTCATTGAAATGCCTGCACATTGAAATGCCTGCATATTAGAATGTCTTAATTACTAAAGACTCAAACAAATTCATTAATATATGATGCACATTGAAATGCCTGCATATTAGAATGTCTTAATTACTAAAGACTCAAACAAATTCATTAATATATGATGTATATGATAATTGTTTCTACTTTTGGCACAAGGCTAGCAATTATCCCAGTGTATTACTGGTACTTTATTTTATCGACCCTGTAAGGATGAAAGGCAAAGTTAACCTCAGCGGGATTTGAACTCAGATCATAAAGGGAGGTAACTCTATGCTTCAAAACATGGCGTCCGAGCTTCTACCGATACTACCAATCCACCATGATAATGAACATAAGTCAGTCTTAAAAGAAAATACTCTTGGAGTAAGAATGTTAAAAACATTATTGGCTAACTGGTTCTTCAGGAAGAAAGAGTGAAATTTTAAACCAACACTGGACAGACTGTGATGTTAGTATTGAGATCACCATAATCTTTACAGATAGTAATTTCTCATTAGAAATAGTAACCCCTTCAATATATGCAGATGGCTTAGTTTTGGAAGGTTAGGAATATAAGAGGTTAATTAATATCATCATAGAGGGAGAACAGTAGAAATTTATATTATTAAAGCCAAAACAGGCAAATACTGTATATCTTTGATGTAGAGATGTTAGTTATGGAAAAAGCAACTGAGCAGTTAAGCAGCAACTATTGCAGAGTGAAAATAAATGTCTAGAATATTGACAGACAACAGATCAACTGTAACAGCCCTGAAAATGTTTAGCTGTAAAAAAGCAGTTAAAAATATCAACCACAATGAAAATTTTAGAAGAAAAAAATCAGCTAAGAAGATTAAAGTGAAAAATTGCAAATCATATAGCTTTGCAGTCATGAAATCCTGGAAATGAAGTGGCAGACATAGCAAGCTAATGAAGCATACACCTAGAAGAACAACTTAGGCATATCCTTATTTGTGAAAATGATATCAGACTGGTAGAGAGCAATACTACAGCTCAAGATGTTGAATGAAAGAAGAATTTACACTTATACAGAAGGCCTAAAAAATAAGAAAAAACTATCATGAAGACCACAATTTATTCATTATAGAAAAGTACTATTGATACACAGAGATGTGTACTGTCTAGGCTTGTGGTTGGCAAGCGTTTTATATGGTGGGCAGATTGGAAATATATTTATGTCTTACAGGTCAGGGCAATTAAAAAATGAAACTATATTTTGTCATTCTCTCCTTTCAAGAGAATCAGACTAAAGGGGTTTTACTAGATGCAGCAATTTACTTTTACAACATGATTATTTTTATTCTACAACAACAACGATAATTTTACTATCACTACAACGAATATTATACCCACCTCTGCTTCATCATAGATTTACTGCCCACTCCCAAAACACAACACCAAAAAAACTACTACTACTGATATCATAATCCCCAACAAGAAAAACAACATCAACACAACTACCAATATTAGCCCTGCCATCTCTATCAACATCTACCACAATTACCAGCATTCCCTACATTATTAATATTAGGACAGCAAGAGTTAAGAATCTTGATCTTGGCCAAATTACACCAATGACAACAAAACATAAACTATAAAGGCTTTAGGTAATAAGATGATATCCAATTGTGTTACATAGCTGTGGATTGTATAACTTGGTCTGGGTCTATTGAAATATGTATGAATTTGTTCTACTTACTGTGGAATATAACAATAAAGATCCAATAAGGAGAAGTTCCAACATCGCCCAGAAACTGCTGCAAATAACCTATAAAAGTAAAAACATTGGTCTGAGTATGGAGGAGGAGGAGGAAGAAGAAGGAGAAGGAGAAGAAGAAGAAGAAGAAGAAGAAGAAGAAGAAGAAGAAGAAGAAGAAGAAGAAGAAGAAGGCTTTTAAGGAAAGAAAAGATAAATTAATATGTTATTCATGATTTTTGTAAACAATTTCAACAGAAAATGTTAATGTTTTGTTAAGTGAAATGGACAGAGATGGAAAAGTATGGCAGAAGATTGAGTAACATTTTCCCTTTTCCTTCCAAATGAAACTGCAACCAGAAATGTAAACATATTTGTCATCTCAACTCATTGGCAGATTTCCTTCTATAATCTATTACAGTCATAAGCTCAAGTAAATTTAGCATTCTGCTATTGAGTCCATATTATTCTATAATAAGGAAGTTACTTTTAAAAATGTCTCTATCAATGCAGATATAAATAAAATTGTGTGAATGGCTGTTTTATTAAAATTGCTGGTTGAGCATCTCACATTACTGTATATTGAATCATATAATCTTCCTGGTAGTAATATATGTCAATTTTCTACATAAATTCCTTTAAGAAAACAGAAGAATTTTACAAATGAGTGTGTGATAGCCTTCTTAACCCTTTAGCATTTACATTACCCTATATATACTATTGTATTTTCGTGGTAAAGGCTTTATCTCACATAATATCGAATTTATGAGATTTTGATGTTATTTATTTTGCAAACAATACCACAGTATGAGTGGCCAGTTACGGCCAGTTTGAACAGAAAGAGGTGAGAGAATTATGGCTGGATATGGCTGGTTTAAATTCTAGAGGGTTAAACAGAAATAATTTTGTTTTAACTTTGTGAGTGATATACATATAATGATCATTCAGTTTTGAGGGAATTAATCTTAATTCAGTACCAAGAGCCAAGTATATGGGAGAAGAATGTTGTTGATTCAAATGTTGCTCTATTTTTTTTCTCCAGTTTGAAATTTTGAAATAGTAAAACTGTGATGCTTTCATAAACCCAAATGTTTTAAATTTTAAAATAGAATTAGAAGCAAGTGTGGAGGAAGGCGTCTTATTACGAAGTTGGTGGATGATCTGCCAGAACAATTTATTTGCTGATACTATGGGCATGTAGTTAGAACATCTCAGCAAAGAATAGCTGGATAGATTTTACGGGTAAAACCAACCAGCAGGAAACCCAGGGATAGATGGTTGGATAACATCCATGAGCTTGGCTGGTCTCACTTAGGGATCCAGCTGGATCAGTTGGAGATAGTTGCTTCTGACAGGACCCACTGGAAGGAGTGTTTGAGGACTCTGTTCCCACGACCCTCCCAGGATTAAGTGAGTGAAAAAGAAGAGAATTAGAAGCTTTCACTGTATATTGACTACAGAAAATAATCTAATATTATGGCATTTGAAACCCTGCAATGCCCATTTTTCCATTACAAGGGATTCATATGCCATAATATTAGATTATTTTCTGTAGACAATATACATTGAAAGCTTCTAATTCTATTTTCAAAAGTTTCAATTGTCACCTTGTTCACACATGCTTATATGTTTTTAAATATTGTGTCAGTGAGTATAGAATTTGCTTTATTCAAATCTTTTAATAAAGCATTTGACACAGTTGTAAGAGACTCTCCATTAACAAAAGACAAATATATAATAGTGTTCAATATTAGGTGAAAATAAGGCAATGTATGGAAAAGGAATGCCAGGCTAAATGCCATAATTATTTTTATCTTTTAACATTGAATTAAATTTCACAAGGGTTGACTTTGTTTCCCATCCTATCAAGATTAATGAAATAAGTGCAGGGACCAGTTCAATTCAATTGACAATATCCTTACCCTACAAATGTGTGGCCTTGTGCCAATGTAACAAATCAATGATACAATGCAGCATTGCTAATAATAAACAATAACACAGCAATGCTGATAAACAATAATGTAGCAATATTGATTATAAATAATGATTATTTTTATCATGTCCAAGGAGTATGGGTATTTGAGGGTCCTTTTGAATGAAGAGATTTTTGTGATGATGAAAATGTAAGAGGTTAGTGTATCACAGGAATATATGTCAGGGCAATTGTTCTATTGAATAGAAGTCTAGACAGAAACTGTATGTAATGTTTGGGATGAGCTTTATAAAGAGATACAGAGATGTAGCTGACAAGATGAGCAGTTGGAGCTTAAAACAGATAGATTAAAGTAGAAATAGAATGTAACTACTAAATTGAGAAAAATAAAGTCTGCCATAAAACTGGTAGAAAAAATAGAGAGTGCACAAATTGGCTAAATGAGGCAGATGTTCTAAATTGATATAAAAGCAGAATGAAATATCCAAAGTCAGATATTTATATATGAATTCTTGGATCAAGCACTCTTGAAATAAAATTCCGAAAGTGACATTGTTTATAGGAATAAAAGACTGGTTGTAGCAGTGTTAGAATTTCAGTTTTGCTAGAGCTTTCTCTGGCTAAATTGCATAAAATTCTTAAAACTGTGTAAAAGAATAGTCAACAACACCTACCTTGGTCTTTCTTAGACGAAAGACAACCAATCCTAAGACTATTGTAATAGTCATGCAAAAACTCTGTATTCCAAGTGGTATACCTCTTAATAAAATATTGTATTCAACAAAGCATGGCTGATCATCAACACAATTTGGGCATCCTTTTCTGCATGGCAGACATTGAAAAGAGTCCAAGAAATGATCTGAGTGGCCAGATCCATTTCTCAATCGTTCCAGTAGTTGATTTTCAACCAATGTTCCATTAAAATAGCTATGGCTAGCATTGATCATAGGAAAGTAATAGCCTGGCTTGCACTGGCACCGATAGGAACCACGCTTAAATTTACCAACCACTGGCACAGCAATACACTGAAATTATAAAGGAATAAAAATAGATTTTATTAGAAGATATCAAGTAAATTTAAAAAGTTATATACACAATTTATGCACAGAAAATTATGTAAAGTGATCTATTTATAGTAAAGTGAAATATGTGTCTGGTGCTAGTTGAATATATTATGGTGATGAGTTTGATACAGGTTTCAGAGTAATACAGCAGCCACAACATACTTCCCATAATCAAAAACAGGGTTCAGATTTAATGAGAAGTCTATTAGTGACTTTCGTGACCACTTGTTGCACTCCTACCATCTATAGAAGACTTAAACTCAGCACTGCCAGCCAGAAATCTAATTTCTTCGTGTTCTCGTTTGGTTTTCATACCTTTCTTTTTTTTTTTTTTGCTTCTTCTTCTGTCTCTTTCTTTTTTTGTCTTGTCCATTATTCTCTCACATTCAGTTTTTATAACATACATATCATAAATTTCATTTTGTAGTTGCAACAATTTGGTTTCATTTACATTATTTATGCTTTGGAGAAAGGCCATGGATATCGTTATCCCCATTTCCCTTCTTTTAATAAATATAAAAATTATTTAAACATAAAGTTCAATAGGCTGTGACATTTATGCCTTTACTTACAAGGATTGATCAGAATGTAATGATATTATTTTAAGTAATAAACAGAATCAAATTCTGGCTTAGATTTATCATTCAGCATTTTAGTTATCAAGATAACAATCCCCTAAACACCGTCGGAGTTTTCTCCCTTGTATTTATATTCACTTTGATGCTGTCAGAAATATTCATAGTACAGTATTATGGGAATTGTACAGATTTATGTTAAGTAGTATTTTGATATCTAAAGGAGTACAGCCAGTTTGTGAATTCAACATTTTCTTTTGTCAATAAATTTAATATTTATTATTATGTAACTTCCCAGTTCTCTGCTTCCAAAGGGCTGGAGTTCAACTCCAGGTTAAATTGTGTTAAATGAATAGGTTGCTAATCTATTGTATTTATGAACCTGTAACTCTTGATAGAGTTGTAGCAACATTGTAGTGACACTTTAAACCTGGTGGAGAGAGAGAGAGAGAGAGTAGTACTTTTTTTTTATCGACTTTGAAAGGATGAAAAGAAAAGTTGACTGTGGCAGGATCTGAACTGTGAGAGTACAGAGAGCTGGAATAAATATGGCAAAGCTTTCTATCCAGTATTCTAACAATTTTGCCAATTCACTGCCTACTACCAGTCTGTTACTGTGGGTGGAATTGAAGTTAATGCTGGTAACCAACTCGCAAAAAAGAAAAGACATTTATCAATGTTACATACAGAGATGAATTATATCAGTCAATGCTATTCACTTGCTGCAAAAGGGATCTGGTTATTGAGAGAAGGTAATGTGTGTTGTATATGAACAGCAAAAGGGATCTGGTTATTGAGAGAAAGTAATGTGTGTTGTATATGAACAGCAAAAGGGATCTGGTTATTGAGAGAAAGTAATGTGTGTTGTATATGAACAGCAAAAGGGATCTGGTTATAGAGAGAAAGTAATGTGTGTTGTATATGAACAGCAAAAGGGGATCTGGTTATAGAGAGAAGGTAATGTGTGTTGTATATGAACAGCAAAAGGGATCTGGTTATAGAGAGAAAGTAATGTGTGTTGTATATGAACAGCAAAAGGGATCTGGTTATAGAGAGAAAGTAATGTGTGTTGTATATGAACAGCAAAAGGGGATCTGGTTATAGAGAGAAGGTAATGTGTGTTGTATATGAACAGCAAAAGGGATCTGGTTATAGAGAGAAAGTAATGTGTGTTGTATATGAACAGCAAAAGGGATCTGGTTATAGAGAGAAAGTAATGTGTGTTGTATATGAACAGCAAAAAGGATCTGATTATAGAGAGAAGGTAATGTGTGTTGTATATGAACAGCAAAAGGGATCTGGTTATAGAGAGAAAGTAATGTGTGTTGTATATGAACACAACACGCTCTCAGCAATATGATGCTAATCACTGACCTTATAGCTGATTGTCTAGTACTCTATTGATTCAAACACCCATATTGTATTGTTGTACATGTAAATACTATAAACTATCATCATCATTTTAATAAACAACATAATCATCGCTATAATTTTAATGATTGCTTTTTAAACTGAAATGTCTTGGATAAGTCTGACTCTGTTGCGAATAATTTATTCTACTGTCTGCATACAGCACATGCATATAGATTTATGCTTACAGATGAGTATATACATACACACATATACCATACACATGCATACGTTCACACATATACTTACATACACATATAGATATAGTTAGATAGATATGTGTCCATGTGATGTAGTTGGATGTGAGAATGAGTACTCAATACTGAAGTAGAGTTTAAATATTCTTTATGGCTAAATGACGAGTCTTGTTATTCTGGAGTTTCACCTGTGCACTCATAGAATTATCAGACAAGCAGAGCTCAGTGGGTCTGGGGCACTTCATTTCGGTGCTTCCCTGCCCCCTGCCCAATACACAAAAATTAGAATACACAGCTAACTCCCCAAATTCCACATCACATCTACTTATTGCATTTAATGGGAATTAACAATTTATAATAGATGTTAATATAAAAAACTGACATATAATACATTAATACATAAATGTTAAATACATCTGGTAGGCTGAAAGTAGTTAGTTTTTTGAAGGTCATCAAGATTTTCAGGTAAATCTTTGAGTGTTAATTTGCTGAATGATCTCTCTCCTGAACACCCAGTAACTATCAAGCTCAAATATATCATAAGAACTACTTCAACACTTGGAAAGGTATCAGAAAGTCCTTCATCATGGAGTAAAACTGTCTGTTCAGATGACATAAGATATGGCCTGAGTTTGTAAAAGGCTGCAAAATGGGCAATTTCTTCTATCACTACATTACTAAACTTACAGGGATAGGTTTTTCAGCTTCAGTTCTTCTCTGCATCAGGTAAATTACATATGTATACTATGAATTTGAACTTATGCACTAATAAATTAGTGCTAACCTTTATTTTTGTAAGACAATAGACAACTGATCTAAAATGACGTCATGGCATAAAAGTCCTGCATCTGAGGTTTTCTTCTGGGAAAAGACGATTTCCACTGAGATTGATGCTGAATTTGCATAACAATTGTTTCTACTTTTTAGCACAAGGCCAGCAATTACCCAGTGCATTACTAGTACTTTATTTTATCGACCCCGGAAGGATGAAAGGCAAAGTTAACCTCGGCGGGATTCGAACTCAGAATGGAAAGGGCCGTAACTCTATGCATTAAAGCATAGCGTCCGTCCCTCTACCGATACTGCCAATCCACCACCCTTTTGCATAATAATGTTTGTTTTACTTTCTTGGCCTACCTGTTGTTGTGATGCTTCACAAGGTCTTCCTATTCAGGTCTAACCCTTGATCCTTATCCCAAAGAGATTTCAGAATCTTTTCCAGAGAATCAATTATATCCACCACTCTATTCAGGTCAACTTCAACTCTTTGAAAATCTTAATTAGTGTTGTTTAACTGTATTAAGTTCCAGATCTTGGCAACCAGAGCCGTTTCCAGACAGTGCATTTTGTTTGCCAATGTTTGTGCTTCATATCTTGCTTCAGGTGTTTGTTTCAAGTCACTTTCAATATCTTGGGTTATATTTGAAATGCAGTCGTACCCATCAGTAAAGGCTTCAGTACACACACACACACACACACACACACACACACATATACATGTATGTCTCTCTCTCTCTGTCCATATGTGTGTGTGTATTAATACAAATTAAATGTTTGTTGTATTCGTATTG
>OZ024745.1:77215686-77220686 GCA_964016885.1 Eledone cirrhosa | reverse complement strand
ATATATATATATATATATATATATATATATATGGTCCACCTGGTTCCTTACCACATTTCCTTCGTTATATATATATATATATAACGAAGGAACCAGGTGGACCATAACGCACCAAAGTACTCAATACTTAGGGTAGTAGAGTGGGTAATAGGAACGAGTAGCACCCCGACGGCTGAGCTCAAGCCGTTTCGACGGCTAATTCTGGACCTAATTCGGGTCCAGAATTAGCCGTCGAAACGGCTTGAGCTCAGCCGTCGGGGTGCTACTCGCTCCTATATATATATATATATATATACATACATTCTCACCACATACACATACGCGCGCGCACAGGGCGGTGGATTGGCAGTATCGGTAGAGGGTCGGACGCCATGCTTTCCAGCATAGTTATGTCCCCTTACGATATGAGTTCAAATCCCGCCGAGGTTGACTTCGCCTTTCATCCTTACGGGGTCGATAAAATAAAGTACTAGTAATGCACTGGGTAATTGCTGGCCTTGTGCCTAAAGTAGAAACAATTATTATTTCAAACAAACATACTTTGTAGCATTCGGTTACCTCCCCTTGGACCCAGTTTGATTTTGGACTTGTCCTTTAAGAAAAGATAGAAAAAACCAGGGAAAGAACTATTCTCAGCAAAATCTTCTAAACCGCTGACTATGGTAAAACAATAAAATAAAAAAGAACTATTATATCGTATGATGATGATGCTGATAAAGACTATGACAATGATGACAATGATGCTGAGAGCAATTATGGTATTTGTGATGATGAAAATGATGGTAATGACGATGATGATAATGATGAAGATGGTGGTTGTGGTGATAGCGGTTACGATGATGACAATGATGATTAGAATAATGATGACGATGACGCTAATAAAATGATGATGAGAATGGGGGCAATGATAATGAAGATGATGTTGATGATGGTAGTAATGATGGTAAAGATGATGATGCTGATGATAACGATGATGATGGCATAAACGACAAGAATGCTGGTATTGATGAAAAGAACACTAACGATGAGAATGACCTTGCTGACACTGCTGCCAACATTGCTAATTATAAGAAAATTGATTTTCAAAGAAGGGACATTGAATTCTAGAAAAAAACAAACAAAAAAATCATTAAAATATCCTCCACTCCTCCCCCGCTACTACCGTCCCCTTCAGCTACAAACAAAAGTAAAAACAAACAAATAAAAAAGAAAACGAAAGAAATTAATTTTCCCAATATATTTTTTATTGATAAGATGGTTTCTTTTAAAACAAATCCCTTAATGTAAAAGAATACAGAACGATTGACAGCTTGAAGGTTTTTGTTAAGAACTAGATTTTGATTCCTGATTGATGGTGTTGCATGAAGACGATGCATTTTAAAAAGCATCAATTCTAATCAACACGTGCATTGACAAGGAACATATTTGATTTAGAAATAATTTTAAATGCCTTAAAGGTGAATTTGTTTCAACATTTGGATGGGATTATAATTTATAAAAGCACACAAAAACAACATTACAACCGTTTAGAAAAATTCAACATCAAAGTAACGCACACGTACACACTCAAACACAATTGCATACAAACATACATACATATGTGCTATCAATTGCTTTTCACTACTAAATTCACTATGTACATGAGTATGTATTGATATGATTGTGGGTATATTTGATATAAATATATATATATATATACAATGATATTAAATAAATGGAAACTATATTTATAAAACCATATTTATTCTATTATATATATTTCAATGGTACCAACATTTTGGTACGCTATCATCAGATAAAATACGAAGTGTGTTTTATAAATTTTGACATAACCAAGGAGAATATACCTTAACGGTTCAAGTTATCCCTGGATAATATCATTGTATATAATACTCCAGAAAATGTGTTGAGTGCTCTGAATCAGTTATAAACATTTATACTTGTTGAATTACCAACAAATTGAATATCCCTTCTGCTTATATATATATATATATATATATATACTTGTGTATATAGTGAGTGAGAGAGAACATTTTTTTCCTTGAGCTAATTTCATTATAAGGGACTATTGTGAGTTTTTAACTCAATGTATATTTTCGATAAATTGAGCTCCTATTGCTTTTGTAGAGCTTTTAATATATCGGATGGTTCTGGCTGCTATTTTCTCTAGTAGCCTTACGTTCTATTCGATATAGCTGGAACGCTATAACCATGTGCTTTCTCTCTTAACACATGTGCGTTATTTAGTCTGCTAAAAAATTTAGTAGTGAGGAGTTTACTGGTCATGAGTGTCCATTAAAAAGCATCGGACCTGTATTTCTTTTCACTGAATTGCGAAACAGTTCTACCCGTTAGCTGTCTGGATACGTGATAGTTGTCATAGTAGATTTGTATATATCGATTTATCCTTTTAATTGAGTTCTGTGAACCATACTATTTTAGTCACCCTGGCTGTTTCTGTCAAATGTGATTTGAACGCATATAGATATATATATCCGTGTTCCTCTCTCTTTACTGTTATATATTTATATACATATATATATATATAAGTATGTACACGTACATACATATTTGTATACAGACGTACAGTAGTATGTAGATAAATATACATACATGCACACATATATATATGTACGTATGGATTCACCGAACATTTATTATAATGCTCGGTGTGTTTGTAAACAAACATCCCGTATTAAGCCGTAGTGCCCAGCAACCATCGTTGCTCGTTTGTTCAACACTGACAAAGGAACGCTGTACTAGTTTCAAGCTTATTAGCTATCGTCAGCAACGTATACCTTCCTGCCAGATTGTTGAACGTATATACTTACCTTATGCATATTAACGGCTTAATACGGGATGTTTGTTTACAAACACACCGAGCATTATAATAAATGTTAGGTGAATCCATACGTACATATATATATGTGTGCATGTATGTATATATATATACATGCTACTGTACGTCTGTATACATATATGTATGTACGTGTACATACTTATATTTAAGTAACAGCCGTACTAAGAGTGGGAAATGAAATTTCGTTTCATTTTTTCCGTTTATATATATATATATATATCAGGGGCGAAGGGTTCGTGCATGCTACGCATGCAGTGCATGCGTTTTAGAATCTTGAGTTGATCAATTGCGTCGGTTGAAGCAAGCAGAATTTTGGCTGCTTACTAAAACGTATAGACACAAAAAAGGTAACACACATACACACAAACACACGACAGCTTTGGGGCAAGCAGAATTTTGGCTGCTTACTAAATCGTAGACACATAAAAAGATAGCACACATACACACACACAAGATAACACTACATGCGGCTTTGACCGGAAGGGTCATTTAGAGGGGCGTGCATGCGTCAACGACACGAGGTCCAAACGGGAAGTGTTCAAACCGGCCACTTATTTCACTGACGATTCTAGAATATACACGTGTCGCCTTAGCTGGGGAATTTTCCTGATTATATAGGTAAAGTTTAAATTTTCCTGATTGAATAGGTACATTTTTCAGTCACTTATTCATTCCAATGCTTTAAATTTTAATTTCAAATATATCAAATTATTTTTTTTAAAGTTACGCAAAAATTACATTATCCACATTTTCATTCATCCACATCATGGCAAAAGAGTCAATTAGCTCAGTTTCTTCTCTACTTTCTCGATATTTTGCATCAAGAAGCTTTGAAGAGAGAAAGAATATTATCATTCTTGGAAGAGAGAAACCTAAGCTTGAAATTAAGACAAAGACGAAAGTGAGCGGCAAGGAATGTTATCGTTATTTTGATTCCAAATAATATGAACAATGTGAGTGGATGACGGGATGTCCCATTCTGAACAAATTGTTCTGTTTCCCATGTCTGTTGTTTTGTCACCATAGTAATACATGGACAACCAAAGGTTACTGCGATTTGAACAATTTGATTGCAGCTTTGACAAAACACAAAAAATCTCAGAACCACTTGAGTTCCGTAATTGGTCTGAAAACCTTTGGTTGACATCGAATTGATACAGAGATCGATCACTGGAAAGCAGCTTCGATTCAGTTGCATAATAGAACTGTTGAGAAAAATCGTGATGTATTGAAAAGGTTAATTCATTGTGTTGAAATTTTGGCCTGTCAAGAATTATCAATTCGAGGACACGATGAAACAGAAGACTCAAACAATAAGGGTAATTTTTGGGCTATATGTGAAGCAGTAGCGGAATACGATGATTGTTTAAGATCGCATTTAGATTTCGTGAAGAAAAATGCTAACTGTATATTTTCTGGACTTTCAAGTGATATTCAAAACGAGATCATTAATTGTATAGCTGCTACAATTAAATGTGAAATTAATGAATTCAATTGTGGTAAATATTTCATTGCACAAACTTATGATGGAGCGAGTGTGATGGCTGGGCATTTGAACGGAGTGCAAGCAAGAATAAAGGAAATTCTTGGTGCAAACGTCATCTTTGTTCATTGTTATGCATATTCACTTAATTTGGTAGTTTTGATTATTCTGTTGGTAGACGGGCATCTCTCATTAAAATTAGCTCACATCACATTTACAAATTGTGGAGAGGACTGAATAATATTGCGAATGAGGGGGGGGGGGGGGGGCTTCACAGCCCCACTTTCCGCCATGGCGATTGGACTGCATGCCCTGCTTTCCAGGTTACTCTTCGCCACTGATATATATATATATATATATATATATATATAATCAAAGTTTAGCAAATAAGAAAAAGTTTTAAAATAAATTTTAAAAAGTTCACTGTACTTGCTGTAATTACCCTTACCGCACGGTTTCAAGTCTTAAAATAAATGGATAATCCATGTGGAAATCCATTTCTTATTTGCTAAACATTGATTACATATGTTCTGGCTCGTTAATTTATTAACCTGCCATAGAACCACATTGGCATACGGTTGGATAATACATGTGTCCCTATATGTATTTTGCATGTAGGGATACATACTTTATTATATATAGGGCGGTGGATTGGCA
>OZ024745.1:77195686-77210686 GCA_964016885.1 Eledone cirrhosa | reverse complement strand
ATATATTTGCGTATAATATCAATATGCACATTATACATGCTAGCAGAAAACCCCACAAAAGGTGGGTTTTCTGCTAGTAGTAATAATGATTTCTTGAATTAATATGATGATATCAATTTGTAGTGTAGTAGAGATATATAGGATGTCCCCCAAAATGTATACACATATTTATTTGAATGCTGTTGACGTGTGTATACATTTTTTGGGACACCCCGTTGTTGAATAAATAAATCTCGGCATATTATGGGTACATATTTTATTGAAATAAAAAGGATGAAACGGTAAAGTTGATCTTCGTAACACTTGAATTCAGAACCTACATTATGTGTACTATTACTTTTCACAGTTACTTATTTCCTCTAATAATGATGAAGATAAAAATGAACAAAAAAGTATACAAGCCATATCAGGGCTCATAACGCTACACAGTCCAAACAATTAGCTTTGCCAGGTACAACCAACAACCAACGCAAAGCACTCTCAGATCAATAGCAGAACTTAAACAGCACATCCTCACAAACGACAATATATCTATCAAGGAAATGAAGAAATTACCGATCTGGAGAAAGAAATAACTTGGATGTGGATGATTAAAACAAGCACTATAATAATAAGTGCCCTGGGAATGATTAAAAAACACACAGACAGATACATACCCAGAAATCCAGACCTTACTGTATGTAACATACAGAAAATGCCGCTACTAGGCACTGCAGACGAAGAACATTCTCAATACAATAGAAATAACAACACCCAAAACCACATTGTACATACCCAAGGTACACAGGTCTGTGCTCAATAATGCAGTGACAATACGTAATAAAGATAAGACGAATAATGATAACTAAGTAATACTTGTAAAATCTTTTGAGCATTACCTCATATAATTAATATACTACAAATATTCATAGTGGTTGGCGATGGCATAGCACGTATAAAAAACTATCGATTATAGCAAATAAGTGCACGAATTTGTCAAGCAATACAAATATAAACCGAAAAGTCGTATCATTCCTTCCAAGGTTAATAAGAACCCTGAATCTGATACATAAAATTTGTAAAAACACTGAACATCATCAGAGTCAAATAGGCTGGTACCCGATGAAATTGATATAACAATCTAAATAAAGAGCCGGACATAACTCTTTAAATCTCAAGCAGAAAAGGTATAGATGGGCATGAAAAGAATACGTTTCTATTTTAGAAGCATATTTTACAGTGATTCTCTTACTCACCCAAAATGAAACAACACCTATATATTTGTATAAAATCTGAAGATAAAACGTAACGTTGGACCACAAAAAAAAAAAACTAACGTGAAAAGATATACTCTAATGACAAATGATAAAACACTTAAAAGTAAGAAAACACAACGGACACAGAAGTAACGAACACAAAAACAAACAACAAAAAATTAAAATGTTGAGAACGCAAGCAGCGAAGGTAAACTTAATTGCAAAAAAAAAGGTGAAGTACAGAAACCAACAAAACCAAACCTTAAAATATCGACAGAATATTAACCAATGAAAACCGAACCAGAGCAGCACAGACAAAAATATAAATAAAAGGAAATACAAGGAAGATTGAAGAATAGAAGATTTTAAAGGTGGACATCATGAACATAAAAATCTAAAGACAAAAATAAAAACAAAAAATAAAAGCAACAGAATGTTTTATGGACCAAAGAGAGTACTCCTCAAGGATGAAACACAATGATAATATAGCAGCAACAACAACAAAAATCTCACAAAACTGCCTAAAGACCTCATGAAAATGGACGACATGAAAATCAATATCACCAAATTAAACGAAATAACATATGCAACAGTAACTGTAATTACAATAGAAAGTGGGTTTTTTCTCAGATACACTCATTGAAGAATATGAAAACCAAAGCAAACAACCTGGAAAACAGACAGAAAATGATAGAAATAAATAAAAGAAAAGAAAAGAAAAGACCTCTCAAACCGCATTGAAAAGAAAGAAAAAATAATTGACTGGATAGATTCGTTCATTCATTTCTTACAATTCAATAAGCTTATAATTAGTCCAATGCATTGATATGGTTGATGATTGGTCTTAAGGGTTTTTTTACCACAAATTCTTATGCGCAACGCCTGCGAGAGGGTCATGAGCTTATCTAAAGTTTTATACCCTTAATAGAGTTGAAAGGCAATGTCTCTGTATCATAGAGTGTATTCTCACCACTCAATATGACGGAATAAGATCATATTCAGTTGAAAATGAATGACAACAATGGCTGATGAAAAATGAAACCACGGATAAACACCGGTATGATGAGTCTGATGACTTGAGAGACTTTAACTTTCAATTCTAAAGAGCATGTCTCCGTGACATCGCCTTTACATTTGCGTGCTCCGTTGCGAATCAATTGCCCAGCTCAAAGAGGGAGGGAGATCTCCCTATCTGACGGGGAGATTTGACAGGTTTGTGTTTACAACAGACTGAAGTACACAAAATGTATTCGATGAGAGAACTTCTATGTGGTTGCTCAATTTGTTATTAAAAAATTGTCTTCTTAAAAAAGTAACTATCATTAACAGGTCAGAGAGACGTGTCTGTTGTTGTCAGTGACAATAAAAGTTGTAGCTTGATAGTTATACAAGCCTGAAAAGTATGATAGGCTCCCACAGATTTAATATTCTGAGTTGAGAAAGTTCCATTATCTGAGATTATTCATGAATCTAATAGACATAACTCCCTCTATAGGCATTGAAATTCTAAAAACAAATAGTAAGGGAGACATCTTCAATAAACGCAATATAGAAGAGGAACTGGTTTTTATACCAAGATATTTGATCTCAGCGAAGAAAATATTCGTTTCTTTTCAACATTCAAAAAGTGCTGAGCTTAAAGTCTGATTTTTATTGTGTAACTTCAGGTTAGCTCTGACTGAACAGTTCTATGGCACGTATGCACTCAGTCGAATGTGTAGGACATGATCTTTCGGTTTAGGAGAAATGATTTTGATAGAGGATCATTCTCGCAGAAGAATAGAAAAGGTTAAATTATATATTAAAAAAAAAACAAAAAAACATGAAAAGCTCTGGTCTCAGGAGTGTAAATTTTTAATTGGATGAATAATGCTTTTTGATTAAAGTTAAATTGCATGACAACGACGTCGCCAACAAGATTGATGACGATGTGATGATAACAGTAATGATTATGATGATAATTTTCCAATCCAGGAAGAAACAAATAACTCAAAGAACATTGAATAAATATTGTTTTATCTTCTGGTTAGGTCATGAGTTTCAATTCTCATTAGAGAAATTTGTAGTGCAACTTTTCTCTCTCGAGGAAGTCAAATAAACACTGAGTCAGATAAACAGAATTCTCTTTCACTGCATCCTCTTCTACTGTTATGCTGTTATGCATGTTCTCTAGCACTTTCCTTCTTACACATGCAACTACATAAACACATACATACGCGCGCGTGTTTCTTTCTCTCTCTCTCTCTCTCTCTCTCTCTCTCTCTCTCTCTCTCACTCTCTTTCTCTCTCTATTTCCCCCCTCTCTCTCTCTCACTCTCTCTCACTCTCTTTCTCTCTCTCTATTTCCCCTCTCTCTCTCTACCTACACATGTATATGTGTGTGTGTATAAGTAGAGACAGCTTTTCTTTCATACGTGTTATATTGAAAACACGACTATGCTCCTGTTTGATCATATTTATTAAGGAGTTTTCGTATTTCCTTATTAGTTCTTTATGCTTAATTTGGAACAGTAGCGCACTATTAACGTTCCAAAGCTTTTCCCGTTCCATCTCTAGAAATAAAATGGTTTTACCAGTGGCATATTGGTCACGGACTTAGCGATGGTCTTAAAGTATGGTGGGAGAGGTAGGAGATCATTGATACCTGGTCATGAAGTTAGCAACTTTCATATTTCTATTGAAATTTATAAATCTCATTGGCTATCAGGAGTACGTTTTGTAATTTAGCAGTCTGTGAGTGCGTGTTATTGAAGAGCTTTTATTTTGTTTTGGTACTTTTGTAGTATATTTCTATTCACGCTGCGTGGTGCACTTTGTAACACCCACACATATCTTCTCGGTGAATTCGACGCCATCATCCGATGCTATGCAGAACTCATCTGCAATGTCAGTTTCGACAGTGCCGGCTGGCAACAGGTGAAGCTCCCTGCGAGGTTCGGTGGCCTCGACCTCCGATCCACTTCGGATCTGGCTCTACCGGCCTACCTTTCCCCATTATCCTCCAGTCACGTTATCGTCAGCAAGACGGCCGAACCTGACATGGCCCCAGAGCTCGAACAGGTTCTGGCCGACTGAACAGGCGAAGGCCTCTCTGTCGCTCAGTATACGCTCAGTATAGTTGAACCCCGTACTGATCGGAACGTCAGCAGCCCGTCTGAGGAAGGAGCCCTTCGAGGTGTATATAAATGTTTGTTGTATACGTGAGATTTCCTTATTTAAATCGTCCCCAATGGATGCAAACTTAAAAGATAGTCTAATGAAAGTTTTAACTGCAGATCTTTTCTATCTGTTGGGGCACTAACTATCTGAGTGCATGTGTAGGCCTTTTTTGTATGTTTAGTGTAACAGAAGTACTATATTTGTTATTCCTAATTCAATTCCTAATTCATATCTTTATGTCTAAGAATGGGTGGTGTCCTGGACTAAGTTTGCATTGGTGCTGTTGTTGATTATAAATTTCAAGATAAAGTTATTTGTCATTAAGGTCGATCGACGATGACCAAAATTGTTACATCAGTAACACAATCACTACAATGTCCCGTCGGGTAACTATGCACTTACAACAAAAAGTCATCGCAGCACACTTCCATACAGTATATGCCCCCCAAAACTAGATAGACCTACATTAGTTGTTACCACTATAATTTTATATAGAATTTCACTCAAAGCATGGAGACTTCACTAATAGAATATAAACCAACAATTAACACACAGATGCAATCAGTGCCGGATTTAGGACAAATGAGGCCCTGTGCTAGTTAAGTTGTGAGGCCTCTTACTTGGGGCAGTGAAGGAGGTAAACATTTTTTTTTTTTTTTGGCAGGGATATGCGCCCATCCCCCTGGCCAACGGGGCCCTGTGCATAAGCACATTTAAGCACAATGGTAAATCCGCCACTGGATGCAGCAAACGTGAAACCACTTGTAATAATTGCCTTGTTTCAACTGTTGTGAAATTTAAATCAGGTAACCGCGATCTCTCACCATTCGTTTGATACCTTATGACTACGTCCAAGCATGTGAAAATTACGCCATTAGTATGACCATTATGTTTCTGAAGAAGGGGCTACGAAGACCTCGAAACGTTAATACAAACATCGATTTAGGAACGGTATTATTTCAAACTAAGAATAAAGAACGAAGGAAATACGGAAAAATCCTTAATAAAAATGGTCGAATTGGAGGGTAGTCGTATATAACACACACACATACTACACATACACTACACACACACTACACACACACGCACACTACACACACACTACACACACACTACACACACACGCACACACTACACACTACACGCACACACACATATATATATGTATGTGTGAGTGTGTGTGTGTGTGTGCGTTTGTGGTTCTCACTAGTTCCTCTTTATGCTTGTTCCTTTGACCGCTTCCCTTTCTATTGCTGTATTGATCAACTCTATAAGCAGTTGACCTCCTACTTGTTCTCATACTTTCTCACACATATGCAAGTATGCACACATGCAATAATATATATATATATATATATATATATATATATATATATATATATATATATATATATATATATTCACACTTCACTCTATTTTGGTCTGCCTGCTCCGTTTTCATATTCCATTTATCTAACTTCCACTGCTTTACTTTCATATTCCATTTCTCACAACACACACAACCGTTCTTTCTCTATCATTCATTGTCCTATCTGTTCTCTGCATCTTTTGCCGACATCGACCATTTGCTTGCCTGCTAAAGCCGAGACATCTTTCTATATAACCTGTTTACTAAAGGTATTAATAATACTTCTGTTGTAATAATAATGCTTATAAAACAACTGCTAATATTTGCTTACAACAACGTAAGATGTAATATGCACAAATACAAACACATTTGCACACACATAATACGTCATAAGTGTAAATATTGGAATCAAGTTCCTAAAAACATATAACTTAGCATGTTGCCAATTTTAAGATAGTTACACTTTCTAAGCCGAGATATTTTTTATTGACTTGCTAACCCAAGGTATTTACATTTAAAAAAAAAATATTTGATCTATCAGTGTCAGAACGTGGAAGAGTATGCAAAAAAAAAAAAAAAAACTGAGTAGAAATGGATGCATCCGAGTAACTGAATCAGTGATGACTAGCTCCAACAAAGGAGTACTCAAGGTTAAACTTAGTTTGGTATATCACAGCATGTTTAAGCCTACCAACGGCATATTTTATATATATATATATATATATATATATATATATATATATATATATATATATATATATTGTAGGCGAAACGCCTACAATTAATTATCAGTGTTGAATTTACACCACCACAATTAATAAACTCTGGTGTAAGCATTCTAAGCACTCCACGTGAGTTGTCTGTTTTTAGCTATAATATGGAATACCGCACACAATTCATTAATACACACACACACACACACACACACATATATATATGTATTTGCGAGTGAATAATACTATATTATCATAATATTATTAATTTTGGTGGATTGGCAGTATCGGTAGAGGGTTGGACGCCATGCTTTGACGCATAGAGTTACGGCCCTTGCCATTCTGAGTTCAAATCCCGCAGAGGTTAACTTTGCCTTTCATCCTTACGAGGTCGATAAAATAAAGTACCAGTAATGCACTGGGTAATTGCTGGCCTTGTGCCTAAAGTAGAAACAATTATTAATTTTGGGTTTGTTTACAAGTAAAGAGCCTCATAAAACACCACGTGGTAGATGAACAACTTTATATATAGATAGGTCAATAGATAAGGATAGTATAGGTTGTTCACACTTTCAAACGGTCACCTATTCAGATCACAAGTTTGTGATCTGAATGATCAACGTAGATAA
Source organism: Eledone cirrhosa (assembly GCA_964016885.1). Taxonomy (NCBI): domain Eukaryota; kingdom Metazoa; phylum Mollusca; class Cephalopoda; order Octopoda; family Eledonidae; genus Eledone; species Eledone cirrhosa. The sequence continues at coordinate 77,203,602 of OZ024745.1, read as the reverse complement.
GACCTGGCTACTGGAAAATGAACATGTTGTTTCCGGCACGCAAGGGACCGGATCAACAATTTAGTTAAGCAAAGTTGAGAGGAGGGGGTCGTCAACAACAGGTGATGGAGACTCTCAAAAGAGAGATTAGAGTAATATCGATAGGTTTTAGCAAAGAAGTAGCATTACAGAAAAATAGGAGTGGGAGATGGTAGCTAAATTAGACGAGGTTATTTATAGTGGGATTGCGAATCAGAAATCATTGGTGGATTGGCAGTATCGGTAGAAGGTCGGACACCATGCGTTGCAGCATAGAGTTACGTCCCTTTATAGTCTGAGTTCAAATCCCGCCGAGGTTAGTTTTGCCTTTCATCCTTACGGGGTCGATAAAATAAAGTACCAATCACGCACTGGGGTCGATTTAATCGACTTTCGCCCGCCCCCAAAATTGCTGGCCTTGTGCTTATATAAGAAACCATTATTATAATTATAAGGGTTGTGGATTGACAGTGTCGGTAGAAAGTCGGACACCATGCTTTGTAGCATAAAGTTACGTCCCTTTACGTTCTGTGTTCAAACCCCACCGAGGTTAACTTTGCCTTTCATCCTTACAGGGTCAATAAAACAAAGTAACAGTAATGCCCTGAGGTCTATTTAATCGACTTACCACTACCCCCCCCTTTAAATTGCTGGTCTTGTGCCTAAAGTACAAACAATTATTAAAATTATTATAAGGGTGGTGGAAAAGCAGTGTCGGTAAAGCGTCGGGCACCATGCTTTGCAGCATAAAGTTACGTCCCTTTACGTTCTGAGTTCAGATCCTGCCGAGGTTAGCTTTGCCTTTCATCCTTACGGGGTCGATAAAACAAAGAACCAGTTCCGCACTAGGGTCGATTTAATCGACTTTCTCTTCATCCCATAAATTGTTGGCCTTGTGCTTAAATCAGGTGGGTTGGCAGTATCGGTAGAGGGTCGGACGCCATGCTTTCCAGCATAGTTACGTCCCTTAACGATCTGAGTTCATATCCCACCGAGGTTGACTTTGCCTTTCATCCTTACGGGGTCGATAAAATAAAGTACCAGTAATGCACTGGGTAATTGCTGGCCTTGTGCCTAAAGTAGAAACAATTATTATTAAGATGGATTGGCAGTATCGGTAGAGGGTCGGACGCCATGCTTTCTAACATAGTTACGTCCCTTAACGATCTGAGTTCAAATCCCACCGAGGTTGACTTTGCCTTTCATCCTTACGGGGTCGATAAAATAAAGTTCCAGTAATGTACTGGGTATTTGCTGGCCTTGTGCCAAAAGTAGAAACAATTATTATTTGTCACATTTTGTAATTATAAATCAATCGTATTTTCAAATGAAAGGCTATATCAATAATAATGAAATTACTATAAATTTCTCCCATCACTAATTTACTAACAGCAAATAAATAATTCACGTCATGTGAAAGAACGGCAGCCTAGAAATCAGAGACGCACGTACACCTATATTGATATAAAGAGACACACTCATATAATTATATATATAAAAACACTCACACAGGTACTCACACACCTACTCTAATATATACACTAATACACACATATACATACACGCGCAAACACACACACAAACATACATGCATATATATGTGTATATATACACATAAACACACACACATTCAGACAGATAACAAACAAACGTACACACATACATGTAAATAAAAATGCATTCACAAATATGTGCATATATACATATGAACAGGCACACACTAAGATAAAAAAACACACTAGTGCACGCGTACACATATGCACACACATATGCATACACTTGCACATATGCATACACACACACAGACACATATATATGCTTGCAAACACGTCCATACAAGCATGCATGTACATGTGTATAAAACATACACTCAGACAACAAATACGCAAGTGCACATGCATATATGCATACACATATGCACATGAATACACACATACACATATGCATGCGTAACACACATATAATACGCATAATTACACAGAGAAAACAAATACAGATATATACACACATACTCAAGTGCACAGACGTATATGCATACACATAATCGCGTACACACACACACATGTATGTACAAATACACACACACATACAAATACATGAATATGTACACACGCCCTTAGACAACAAACACAGAAGTGCGCACACTCATAAGTACGCACACACACACACACACACACACACACAAGTACGCACATATATACAAATACGCACACACACACATTCAAGTGCGCATACACACTCATATGCACACACGCATATTCACATGTGTGTGAACGCATATATATGTATGCTTGCACGCGTACGCAAAACCCGATGGAATTGAATTGAAGAGACTTGTTGTTTTCCCGAAGTTGTTGTGTACATGTGGCAGAAAGGAAATCTTGTAAATATTGCTTATTCCACATATTAATGACCTCTTCAAGCTTTACGTCTGTGGCTCGGAATAATTTTCTCCTCCACAAGATCGGAACGTCGGCGGCGGCCCGTCTGAGGAAGGAGCTCTGCGAGGTGGGGTGGCTGTTGCAGCGGGTGTCGCTGGCCATTATCCGCGGGAAAGCTTTTGCGGTTTGTCCGTGAGACGCAGCCCCATTATCGTCGCCCCCTTATCCCAGAGCCCATTCATCCTCTCCCCTGCCCCTCCTCATTCTTTTGTGACACTAGAGTTTTTGCTATCCCCCCCCCCCCCCCTTCCCGATTTTTCTTCTTTCTTTTTCTCTGTTTTTTCTCTATATTGTGCTATTTTACATTCCTTTCTTCTCAATCTAAATTTCCTTTTTTTTCTTCTTTTTCTATTAAACTGTATTTTTAGCACTGTTCTGAGAAGATTAGCCCAGAACCTATATACAGCTTTATTTATGTATTTATTTTTTGAAGTAGTGATGGCGGTAGGGTGATTTAGTAATGGCAATTATATAGGTGATCAACATGTAGTCATTGTTGACATACTTATTATAATACACATAAGTTACTGTTACTATATTTCATATATGGAGCAATAAGATAACTAGAAATAAATATAGGGTGAAAAATAAACAAAAAAACAACAACCAAACACATACACATGCACGCAGACAAGAACACACACACACACACACGCACACACACACACACACACACACACACACACATCGAGATCAGTCAATAACTAATATCATTTCCATATTTATACAGCATCTACGGGGAGCAACTTCGAATATGTTTCGGTTTTATCCTCACCCCAGCAAGGTGTCCTTCATCTTATCTACCGAAATAGAGTTCAGGGGATTGTTAAATAAATATACAAAATGTTTGACCTTTCTTTGGCATAGGGAAATGAAATAGTTCAGATATTAAATAATTCAGATACGCCATTTGCATAACTGATGAAAACAAACATTTGCATAAAATTACTACAGCATTATGTTATATCAGGCGAGTAACGTTAGATCATTGTAGCTTCCGTTGAGTCGGAGTGGTGATATACATTTGATTCTCCAGATTTCACTTCACTTGCTTTTTGTACTTTCAATCTCCTTTGATAGTAGTTACTTGTTAATAGCCCGTAAAAGTGATGAACTCTATATGTCTGATCCTCAATACACTACCTGACGAGGAAAACTTTGATGGTTATGCTACGATCAAAATTATTAACCATCTTTCCAACAACAACCCTGGGCATCTTTTTGAACTCCATGTGTCTAACAACCGTGGACATGCTTACAAAATCAGAAAACAGCACAGCTACCATGACTTTCGGAAACATTTTTTTACGCTCAGAGTTGTTGAAGCATGGAATAAACTACTTGCATCTGTTGTTAGCTGTCGGGACACTGCGTCCTTCAAAAGTTCCATGCATCCCGAAATTCGCCAACACTACATCTGATATTCCTCCTCCATAAATACGCACGCGTGTATCTGTGTGTATATCATGACTCATACACTATTTACTTTGCTGACATTTGTACATTATTCTATGTACTATACATGCACCTTTGATAAGTTGCAGTGCACATGAGCAGTGGACTCAATAATTTTCATTATCATTATGAAATAAAGAAATTATTATTATTATGTACCTATGTTACCTATGTTATAAGTGCTATAAATACATAGACATCAATACAACACTTTATGAACGTACTCATATAGCCATGATGGAGCATTCATGAACATCCATTTCTCATTTGAATAATAGTGAAGGTATACATACATATTTCGGTCGGTATTGACCACACGACCCTTGAATGAGTGACCACTAAATGATAATGGTGTGCTATGAAGCTACCGCATACTACTATCCTCTTTAGTCATGTAGAGCGTATATTCCAGAATCACAAATGTTAGCGATTGCTGTTTCTGTGCATATTTAAATACAATGATCTATACCTTTTAAATATATCTTTAGGAACAAAATACTTGACAAGACGGGGCGACCGGTCCGCCGCGGCTGCAGGGCAGCCAGTGCATGGGGTTCCATTTGCTCACAATAGTGAGAGATGAGGAGAGCGTGAGAGACGGAAGCAGTGACAGTGGGAGTTTGGTTCTCAAGTAAAACCAGTCTCTATTCCTCCGATTATCTCTGTGCAAGTTGTTAGCCCCACTACACATGGATATAAATTACTGATTAAATAAGTTAAATCCAAAGCAGGGTGTCAACATATTACGATTTAAAATTTAATAAGATTCTAGAAAAAAATTGCTTTGAATATTTAAACGGTATGTGTTTATTTGTACACAGATTCACCTAAGATTATGCTGTTATGCAGGAGATTCGTCGCCTCCATCAGTAGGTAGCCTTGAGTAGCTCTGGTGCCGCGGTGAAAGGGGCTGAAAAACCTGTAGACTTACTTTACCGCCCGATGAGACATCGACTCATGCATTCAGAGACGGAGTACAGCAGCACCATCAGCATAGATCTATAAACTGAAATAATATCGATGACCTGTATTCTTAGAAATTTGTGCAAGCTGACTTTACGAATGTCTCAATGACAAATAAAATCTGTTATGTCCAAACTTAAATAGATACAGTTGCTAATAAAATATTTATTTCTTCCGTTAAATAAAGATTTATAATTTAGACACAAGGCCAGCAATTTTGGATGAAGGGAAGTCGATTACATCGACCCAGTACTTAGCTGGTACTTTATTTTATCGACCTCGGAAGGATGAAAGGCAAAGTTGACCTCGGTGGGATTTTAACTCAGAACAAACACGACCATAACTAAACGCTGCAAAGCATGTTGTCCCATGTTTTAACGATTCAGCGAATACACCGCTTAAAATAATAATTGTTTCTACTTTTGGCACAAGGTCAGCAATTATCCCACAGGTACTTTATTTTATCGACCCCCTCCCGTAAGGATGAAAGGCAAAGTTAACCTCGGCGGGATTTGAACTCAGACTGTAAAGGGACGTAACTCTATGCTACAAAGCAGGGTGTCCGACTCTCTACCGATACTGCCAATCCACTGCCCTTGCGTTAAATAATAATACTAATAAGACTATAAACTTGATGAAAGAAAATAAGTTGTAACGTTTATGTCTCTCTCAACAACATTACAGATAAAAATGAATTACCGGATAATGCGGTGAAAGTGTTGAACTGAATTTGAAGAATTGTGTATACAAACGTAATGCAATCTATTCATATATAAAATAAACTCAAATATTCTATGGTGTGTGAGACAATTTTCCTTCTGTACTAACTGCTAAATCTCCACCCTCTAGAGGATTAATATAGTCAGGATATTTACTTAGACTGATTAAATGAGCATCTGTAGTTAAGACTGCACCAAAGCTAAAAAAGTCCAATCTAGGTCGAAATAACAATCCTTCAGTTGTGGAATTCACATGTTATATATATATATATTATGATAATTAGTATTGGCTGATCCAATCAATCGACCAATAATGTTGTAATCAGGCAGAAGCACCTGACGTCATGGGCGCCACACGATATTACGTATATGGTATCAATATTAAGAAACAGAAGAGAGACGTTATCACATATTCCACTTCATTCTATTCCAGTTCATCATCTCGTTATGTACATCTCGTTGGTATAGAAAGGTCGTTATTCAACGATTATTACGTTTGCGTCAGACAGGAAGATCAAATGTATATATAAATCAAGTTTGCTTTAGTTGATATGCCTACCGTGCGAACGCCGAGATGTAAACACATCTTCAGCGGCAGTATATCATCAAAAGAAAACTTTTTTTTTTTAACATCAGATCAGATCTTCCTGTCTGACGAAAACGTATTGAATAATCGTTGAATAACGATCTTTCTGTACCTTCGAAATTTGCATAACGGAATGATGTACTGGAATAAAATGAAGTGGAATAATTGATACCGTCTCTCTTCATATATATATATATATATATATATATATATATATATATATATGAAGTGAGACGGTTTTCAGTCTTAGAAATGGGGCTATACTAGGACACATACACTTAAAAACACATGGATTAAATTATTCACATACATATAAATGGTACACGCTGATACATCTATGTATATTCGCTATATAACGCAAAAGCGATATCGAGTTATTAACCGATATGTTCAGTATTTCAAAAAGATTAATCTTCCGTCCAAGTCACCTGGCTAGAGTGTCAGATGCCAACATTCTGTCATTTATAAATATAATAGTCATTGCTCTTTGCCATCTCATGGAAAGCAGTAGACTGTACTTGGACATTCCAACAAACAGATAAATATTATAATTTTAGTTTGGAATTTACTTTTTTCGTTTTGTTCAACGGTAGATCCTTATATCTTGAATACTGTTGTTGATTTGGACCTTTGTGAGTTGTAGCTATGCTGAAGCACTACTTTTTTGCATTTAGTATCGGTATTTCTGTCCTTCTCAGTGGTGGTTTTTATATGACTTTAGTTGGTAAATTCGCGTATTGCTGGATATTGTTTTATACATATTATAAACCTACTTAATGTAGAATGTTTGAAGAGTTGTAGAGACATTTATCAGGAACATTTATTAAGAACGTCGACAAGAGAGATCACCACATACTAGATCTAGCAAAGAATACCTGGGTCCTTCGAAGGCCAGCTTGCTGCAATGCAGTTAGTGAAGTGCATTCGTGCTCTTTGTGATTTCTACAGAATTCTGCTAAGTTAATCTAAAAGTCGTCTAGATATAGGTGGCAATATTTCTTGTTTACTCAAGGAAATAGAGCTTCAATTTGTGGTGTCTTTTCACAAGTTTATTTGTTTTGGTTTATTTCTTGTCTTTTTTAGCAAATGTATTGTGGAGGAGGATTGGAATAACTTATACAGCTAGGAATGGTTTTACGTCATCATTGCTGCTGTTAAGAACTTTCTCAAGATCTTGATAATGCAAAAGTGACACGAATGTAAACGAGTGGTTGTACCACTATACATAGTGAATTTTACATGCGTGCGTTTATGTATTAGGTTAATGCAAAAATAATTAGGTGGGGGACTTGTTATTTAAAATTGTGTTGCTTATTTTTGAACAAACATATTTAACTAAGTTCATTTAAAAACATGCCATTTTGTTGCACAGATTTTGTTATATTGATTTATGCTAATAGTATTGCTTTTATTGGTTGTTCTTGTTTACTTGAGGCTGAAATTAACGATAGGGAAAAGCAAATTCGAGAGATTTTATTGTATGAACTCCAAAATGGAAGGGATAGCAGTGAAAACTGTTCGCTATATCAATCAACCATTTAAGCAGAGAACAGTCAACAAACGTACAGCTCAAAAGTGGTTCCAAAAATTTCGCAAAGCAGTGGAAACTTCTCGCAGTATCAACCAAGCATTTGACGAGGGAGTAACTAACGAACATACGTCTCAACAACGGTTTTAAAAAGTTCTTAGTAAATGCGAGAGCCTTGAAGATGAGGAAGTCTACAGACAACCTTC
>OZ024745.1:77188186-77190686 GCA_964016885.1 Eledone cirrhosa | reverse complement strand
AACTACATGGCATATATATATTTAAATTATGAGTTATACTGCATGTGAACATCTTTTCAATAGATTTTGTTAGTTGTCCTGATAAAGGACGAGCAGTATAGCCACTAGTTTCATTAAAGATTTCAACAGCATAGTGAATATCAATTAATCCGCATCAAACTTCAGCAGCTCTGACAATTTTCATTTGACAATTTTCATTCGTGACTTCGACGATAAATAACAACATATCTAAGAATGACTTAACCAAACATCGAATATTAAAATTAAAACAATTTTTTTTTTCTGAAATGCTTTTCAATTACGGGATACTTGTTTTTGTGTCTTTATTAATACTGTCATTAATTGCATTATGCGAATTTATATGTTCGTGCTTAAGCATACATAATTTAAGAGTAAAAAATACTTCTTTTTCTCATATATAGTTTAAATCCTGATTAAATAAACGGAAATAACGGTTACTTATCAGTATACATATAATGTAAGTGACGCCATTGCTTGAATATATATATATATATATATATACACACACACATACACACACACATATATATATATAATGTATGTATATATATATATATATATACATATATATATATATATATGACACATGAATAAGCTCTCAACATAAACGCATGCATCTGTGTTGAGATCTTACTCGTATAATATATCTTGGGTCTATATATTATATAGAGCACTTATTTTCTTTGATTTATTTCTTCGGAAACTCTTGGCAGTATATATATATATATATATATATATATATATATATATATATATATATATATATAAACAAGTTTAAGTGAGTTGATAATACAACCGTATAAAGGCATGGACAATTTTAAAGCTCAATGAGATTTTATAGTCCACAGCAAGAGAGGTAAAAAACAGTTCGGAGTTAATTCAATCGGCAAATTTCCATTCCCTGAAGTGTTATGATTTCACAGAGCAAATATATAAAAAACAACAAAGATTAACAAGGATTTTAATTAATTCCTGATAGAATAGCGTCTCAGAATCGATCAAATATAAATAAATAAATACCTTACATTTTCTAGAATTCCATATGGAGTGCAAATAGCATCACATATATCTAAAATACTATTTATCATTTTAGAAATTTTTTTCCCCTTAAACCAGTATTATAGTGTAATAAATAAGAACAGTTAAATTATCCTTTTCTACTACACCAAATTTCAGTGATTATTTGGCTTTCAATAACTGCAGAAAAATATATAAACATAAATCGGAACATGTAATTCCTGTAGATAATAATAAGCAAATAAACCATTCCCTACTTTAGATAAAATGTTTAATAGCAGTAACGATATTAATGATAATACTGAACAGATTTATGATGCTGATAACACTTCTAGGCTCTTAGGTTAATTAATACAAATAACGCTTTATATTACCATAATAATAAAGTAAATAAACCAATTATAGTGCCCTTGATTCTTGCCAGCTTAGGGGCCACTGTCTTCGAAATTATGATGTATATAAGTGTGAAGTCTCAAAATATAATAAATCGTATAATTACATAAGTGCAAATATAAATAATTTTAAATTTCGATTTTATTTACATTCTTTTAAGAATGAAAAATTTAAAAATTCCACTTCCTTAAATTAATCTGCCGTCTAAAAAGTGATAATATACAATATTCCATTACATGGGATATTATTAATTAGTTCAACAGTTAATACATTAGTTATTCGATCTACCCATGTTTCATTCTCTTAGGATATTGCTCACAATATCCTCATAAAGAAATAGTCAGGATCAATTATAAACATAACATATTAAAGAGTTTTAATTACCAATCGATGAATTCTTTAACCGCATGGTCCAGCCATCAACTATATATATATATATACTAGCGTGGAATAACGGACGTAAAACGGTGATGATGATGATGATGATGATGATGATATATAACGAAGGAGGTGTGGTAAGGAACGAGATGGATCATAACACACCAGAGTACTCAATACTTAGGGTAGTAGAGTGGGTAATAGGAAAATGTTTAAACCCGACGGCAGAGCTCAAGCCGTCGGGTTAAACATTTTCCTATATATATATATATATATATATATTTGTGCGTGTGTGTGTTTGTGTATATATTTGTATATGTGTATGTGTATATGAATGCGTCGTACAGAGATGAGGTCCGTATAGATATGATTTGGCTACATGTATGAATAAGAGTAGTTGGTGGCTACAATAAATTCACCTAATCTAACAAAATAAACGCTGTAGATATTTTTAGGCATTACTTGCTTCCATAGACTTCATAACATTAACGCTTAATAAACAATATACCGAGGTTAAATTTGATTATCACTTCATTAAATACCAATATAGTTGTACTAATAACAGACATAGATTATATTAACATCAGAACATGACTGCTGGTAATACCAGGTAGAACAACTATTATGAAGAGTACCGTTAAATATTTCTGGTAATTTTAACCTTCCATAACCTCAGAACAATTTTGTTTAC
>OZ024745.1:77180686-77183186 GCA_964016885.1 Eledone cirrhosa | reverse complement strand
CCAATAGCAGCAACTACATCAGCTACAATAAAACCAACAACTGAAACGGCAATGCTAGCATCAATAAGACCGACGATACCACCAACAGCAACACCAACGCCCATCGAAGACGTGCCCCTCCCCGACGTCACACAGGTGGATCTAAATTCTGACGAAGGGTGAGGAGTGATAAGCAGTCTTAAAAAAAAAAGAAAAACTCTATCTTCGCCCTCAAAAAAAAAAAAGACAGTGAAAGAGAGAAAAATAGCAAAGCTTGGAAGGCAACAAACACACATACTTACACCCTCACCAGCACTAGTATCAACACCACAAACCCCACCATCATCAGCAACACAAGAAACACCACAGATACCAACAACATCCCAAACAAAACCAAGCCAAAATCCGAACAATAACAGCAAATACAACAAAAGGAAACAAGCATCACACACTATACAGCAAGACGAACTGATTTGTTCAGACGCCTGGAGACCTTTGTAGGAACGTCCCACTCTTTAGTGTTAGAGGGTAACTGGAACGGTATCTTTAATGAATGTTGGGACTGTGTGGGACTAGTAGATAGAAGAGGAGGGTGTAAATACCTCGCAATCCTTCTCAAACACTTACAACTGTCTGACAGGTAACAACTGGATTTCCCAAATATGCCAATCTGGCCAATTATGCCAATCTGGCTTCATCCAGAATGTATGTAGATAGAGTATTCGGCAGTGAAGCAGTCAAGGATAGAAAAGGTTGTCCACAATTTAAAGTCGTCAACTACACAGACCATAAATTCGTGCTTTCTATGGTCGATCTAGATCCATCCATGACAATCTGTACCCTATGTGATAGATCATAGAGAGGGTGGATAAGGAACCTAGTACGGGTGGGAACTAATCAATTTAGATCAACCGAAATCTTTCGGTAGGGTCGACTATTAGTACCTGGCGGCGGTCCACATGGTAGCCGGCTTTGGGCCTGTTTTCAGAGGATGGATCGCTGCACAGAGACGTCTGCTCTGTGGTTAGAATGAACGTTCACCGCTCGGAGCCGTTCTACATTATGCGCTCGATTTACCAATGTTGTCCCGTCTCATCCTTGTATGTATTTGATTTTCGAGCCACTACTACACAAATTGGAGACGTTGAAAGGAATCCCGTTGATGAGGTATCTAATTGATAATTAATTCATCAATATTTGTTATTTGAGAAAATGATGTAACTATGTAACTGTTTAGTCAACCTCAAAATGATAATCAGATTAGAAAATTCAAATTGTTTTCAGATTGCATGAAATAAGGTAACGAATGAACCTAGTTATCGAACTAATTTCGATTCCTAATCGAAATCAACTTCTTTATTATTCTTGAATGAATGAACGACATGCATAACTCTACACATCTGTAATTATCACAGGAGTGAGAAATTAATATTTGAACTCAGCTTAGCACATTGATAAAAATGTTTGCGTGTTAGATGCAAAGTTTACTTTTGTTCTTCTAGATTAGTGGTTCCCAAACTTATTTTATCGCAGATCCCATAACTATATTTTACAGACAATCCCATTTTTCTAATTTTAAATGACATTAGTTGAAACAACAATTGTTTTAGACAGATAATTTATACACATAATAAAAAGATACATACTCGTATATTTCTCGGAACCCACTTTTGAAAATACTCCTCTAGATACATTGTTGTATCTAGAGAGTTATGTTCTACGAGGTGGGGTATATAGTTTTATACAGTCATAAACATAGAATGCATCTGTAGTAGTAGTAGTAGTAGTGGTAGTGGCAGTGGTGGTGGTGGTGGTGGTTGCTGCTGCCACTTTTGTTGTTTTTGCTATTGTCGACGACGACTATGTTGAGGATAATTACGTCGATGAATATTGGTTTCTGATTTAAGCACAAGGCTAACAAAGGTCGATTAAATCAACGCCAGTACATTACTGGTACTTTATTTTATTGACTCCGTAGGGATGAGAGGCAAAGCTAACCTCGGCGAGATTTGAACTCAGAACGTAAAGGACCGTAACTCAATGCCGCAAAGCATATTGTCAGACTCTCTGATGATAATAAGATTGTACGGTGTTCAAACCGCCTACACTCTCGAGGTTGAAATTGCATGTACTATGTCCATCAATCGATAAAACAAATAACTTTTGTAAACCGAGGTTAACTGAAGAGAAAGTATCATGTTTACAAGACGAATACAACATTGTTTATTGTTCAGCTTTAAACTATAAATGAACTTTGTGATGCTCAGTTTTTTTTTTCAGCTTTATTTCTTTAGAGGGCTTATAGTAATATTTCGTGTGACACTTTACTCATTTTAACGTCTTCCATAATAATTTTATCCCAAACCTTGCAAATCACCTTTGTTTATTATTTAAAACAACATCGATCTTTTGTATAAGAAATTTAGTTAACTAAATCAACTAAAGGATATATTTATATAGGACAAACAGCATTTGTAGTATGGTGGGGCTTAATACGCCCTGTTGCCCTAAATATAGGAAA
>OZ024745.1:77135686-77168186 GCA_964016885.1 Eledone cirrhosa | reverse complement strand
TTTTTAAAAAACCCATGCCTTTAAGCAAGCGCTGACGCAAGAATTGACTAGGTTATTTTATATGTGTTGTCACAAGTTTCTCTCAATCTCAAAATGTATTCGGATAAACCTGCCGCAAGTTTCTTGGTTGGGTTAACGTGTGAGTGTCCGTGTGAGCATAGTTCATCATTAAACCATTATAGCTGAAATATAGGCTTTTGGTTGAGAATCCTTGTTCTATCATACCTGATGCAATATACTATAAAACTGGTGAGGCAGTTTACCTTGAGTGGGAAATTAATAGTGTTCATAGAATTAAAGTCACGTAAGTTGGTGGAATTACTATTATTTGACAGCCGATCAGCAGTGATTGAATTAACAGAGCTGACGAAAATTTTACAAGAGTTAGAAACTTGGATATTAAACATTTTGTAACACTTATCTATCCTACTAAAATTAAATGATACAAAATTAAGGAATTCTGTGGCTATATTTGTACGAATATTTAACCTAACATTCGTAATATACCACAAGATATTTCCAAATCTGTTTCTATGCCTGGTGGCTAAAGATCTGGGTAAGTATTCTAGTTTATCTGAATACCTGTTTCAGCTAAATGTTTCATTATAGAAGTGCAAATGTGTTCTACAATAAGACACCTGAAAGTATAGACAGTACAATTAAATGTATGTCTTGAGCTACTGAAATGTACATAATGCTCTAACTTCAAAATTATCTCAATTCAACCAAAAACAGTCCTGAACACACTCAGCAGTAATCAAAACATTAGCGTGGCCGGTGACTGTATATGGTTGTGAGTCATGGACTTTAAAGGCATCTGACTATAAACGACTTAGAGCATTTGAAATGTCATGAATTAGCTGGACAGTTCACAGAACAAATGAATCTGACCTGGAAAAGATTGCTGTCACTCGACAGTTGGTTGAAACAGTAAGAACAAGGAAACTTTAGTATTTTGGTCATATCATCAGGGCCAATAATTTGACTACCCACATCCTGAGCGACGAATACAGAGGAAAAGGGCCGGGGGACAGCAGAAAAGAAGATGGACAGATGATATTGAGGAACGGAGAGTTTGGCGGAATGTACGGCAATGGCAAGAGACAGGAAAAGATAGAGAGTGCTGGTTCATAGGTCGATGACCCCCAATCCTCAGATCTGAGGACGGGATGAAAAGAAGAAGAAAAGATTGCCGACTGAGGATGAAGGATGCAAAATATAAACTAAGAAGAACGTTATGTAACACACCCCAAACCATAAGATTTTGTTCTATGTCAGAATATATTTTTAGCTTTACCCTAATGAAATTCAGAATAAAATCAGATATTAAAAAAACATGTAAATAAAATGTAAATAAGTATAGAACCCTTGATAAATTATTAACACTGATAAAGACCCACACAAACAAACTCTATTTGTATATGTACGATTATCTATATAAACATATGTTTACACATACTTATGTAGGTGCTTACATTAAGAAATGTTTTAAAAATAAAATATAGGTCGAAACAAAAAGAATTCGAATTCAAATGATAAAAGGCATAGAGTATATTGTATGCATTTTTATATAATTCTACAACTGGAGAAAGAAGTAGCGCATCAGTCTAAATATTTCTTATATCTCTTTTTTTAAGTTCCAAAATTAAATCTTACGGGTAACTTATTACAATAAGTACATAAGTACAAGTGATCTAAGTTATGGATCCAATCTTGGAATTTTCACTGAAGAAAGTATGTTTTGTAATTTGTGAAATTAAATTGACGTGTCTGAGAATTAGCTAAACTGTACAATGCTTTACTTCATCAAGAAACTGGTCTCTCATACACGACTGTGGAATACTAATTAAACGTCCATGCAAAGAGAAAACAAATAAAATCAAAATGTGCAACGAAATATACAGAATTGTTTGTAAGATATAAGAATAGTAATATTAAAAGTATTATGATAATAAATAAAATCTGTAAACGTAACTAATCCACGATTTAAGAAACCAATATTATCCACAAATATTTTAAATTTTATTTTCGTGCATGTGACATTTATTATAGTCATGGTGTAAATTATGTTGGTTAAAACTTGTACGATTTCATTTATTTAGCAGTAAACAGGCAAACTGAATTCACACACTGAAATACATACTCTTCAAGGCAAACACATACTGTTTTGTTATAAAGAAATAGCACTAAATGTAACTGCAATTAAAAGATAAATTGTACAAAACGACAACAGAATTTCTACTGATAACAGAAGCCATAGATATCTGATAAGAAGCCCTTTTGCCAAATTCAAATTATATAATCACGTTACATTGCCATAAGTGTAAAACAACGTATAAACATTCAATAATATGAACAACTAAAATTCTCAGACATCGCCAACAGAATTGACCAGCGGTACTACTTTTTTCTCTAAACTAGGCTATTGGTACTGGTGAATGAACGTGGAAATTGTTAATAGCTTCATTATGAAAAAGTACATGAGGATAGTGATTTCAGTGTTACTGTTAGTATCGTTCATCATATTACAAAATGAATAAAAAAATGAACGAATAAATAAATGTTACTTAGGAACTGCAAACGCTCTATACTTAGTGTGATTGAGGAGGAATGTATGTCAAGAGGAAGCACACTTCTCGAAGAAGAAGAAGACTGACAATAACAGTAACACCAGCAAGCAGTAAATGCAACTACTACAGGAACAAGAACCAGAACAAATAAGTTTTTAACATTTGCTATGAAATATATTGTATTTCACACAGTATTGGAGCGATAGGTTTAGTCCATTAGACCGACTCAGACGGGTTTGAACATGGAATTTTATATGAATTTTGTAAGGCATTTTGCCGACCGATATATTGTTTTATATATTTTCTTATTCGTGTCAAATGTACTTAATATTGGTCATGGGGTTAAAATGTTTGCTCCTTTTACTAATTTTCATTGCTTGGCATCTTCTTTTTGGCCAAAACCTTGAGAAGGAAATTTAGTAGACGCAAACAGTTTGGAAGCCTATCGTATAGGCTTAATCCGTTGCCCAATTTAACACCACCATCTACCCTACTATGAATGCCACATGCTCTCTCTTTTTCTCCCTCTCTCTCTCTTTACATATATATATTTATATTAGTTGATTTTAACACACGGAAGAAAAAGTATTCAGTACTGTAGGTAGAGTGTAATAGTTTAGTGTAAAAGCCAGTCCATGTATAATAAGTTTAATAAGCTTCAAGAAATATATAAGAGCTTAGAGAGACGTATGGCCTCACCATTTATTAAATGAAGGTAAATTGGATAGTGTGACGTTCTAGATGTTACCAGATTATTAGAGACCGAAGTGAAAGAAGATACATTAACACCATTTGTTTTTATTATGATTGTTGATAGCTTACTTTTTATAATATTCAACTGCACTTAAAACATAAAAAAAACAATTTAAGTGAATTAAAATACTTTCTGTCTAGAATACAAAGCAGGTCGCCGAAATGGCTAGCAAACAAAGAACTTTTCGTTACGAAAATAATGAATTTAAAGCTATTTTACTTTCTTTACGCGGTAAATGATTTTTTGAAAAACAAGAATGAGACACGTTCTTGTCTCCTTTCCTATAAATCCGTGACTGTGGAAATGATATTAAACAAATTGATATAGAGTTATAACGTGGATCTTCGGTTTCAACACATTTAAAAAAAATGCGAAGAAAGCATTTCCAATAGTTAATCGTCTTAACTAGAGAAGAACCTATGTAGAGAGGTGTTTCGGAAATAGTTCAAAAGGGATTTGAAACCGTATTGGAAATACTTGTTTCCAAGGAGCTTACATCATTTCACAACACACGTACATGATAACCCTACTATAATTAATGTAAGAGTTATCAAAGTGGCCGAGATAATAGGACTGCAAAACTAAATGTTTTACAGAATCAATACCATATTTTGCATTAAAATATCACAAAAGTCGATTTCTGGTGTCTATCAAATAAGTACTAGTAATATATTAAACTAAAATAATACGGTTATGGTTTGAACGTATAGGCACTGGAATATTGAGTGCAGTATAACAACTACACAACAAATGCAGCTCATTGATGTTGAATCAATAATGTATTATATATGAAGCCATAGCTCATGACAGGGTAGTATTGGCGCCGTCATGACATACGGTGGAGCGTGTCTTGGGGACTTTATAATCTTGGCGGAGCCCATCCCTTCTTCAGATCTGAACACATCTGCTTTCTTCCAGAGAGAGAGAGAGAGAAAAAATGTGTGTGTGTGGGGGGGGGGGGGGGGAGAAAAGATATATAAGAATCGATTCCAGTACTAGGCTGGTACTTTTTTTTATCAACCTCGAAACGATGAAAAGCAAAGTTGAACTCGACGGGATTGGAACACTTGAGAGCACCAACATCCGAAACGAATGCCACAATTAATTCTATCCGATGTTTTAACAATTCCGACTATTCGCTGGCTTTTTTTTTTTATTTTTTTAGGAACTGTTTAATGTATAGTCGAAATATGAATCTAAATCCAACTAATTCCTTGGCTACATTACCATCAGTACTTGCCGACATCCTGGCATTGTATTTTCTTCTGATTACTTTCCCTTTCTTTTAATTCTTTGTCTTCCAGATAAATGATTTAAATTCCAAAGACACTCACCTACTTGGCTAAGTCCATTAAGAAATAAAACAGGAAAAACAGCTAACCTTCTAAACTTTGGTCACAGTTCAGTTTTCACTATGGACCCGGCTGTTAGCCAAACCTGTCTCACAGGTGGTAGCAGGTGTTCGGCACAAGCCCACAACTCGGGCACTGAGTAAAAGTATGCAGAACAAAATAATAATTGTTTCTACTTTAGGCACAAGGCCAGCAATTACCCAGTGCATTACTGGTACTTTATTTTATCGACCCCGTAAGGATGAAAGGCAAAGTTAACCTCGGCGGGATTTGAACTCAGCACAAAATAATAATGTTTCTGATTTAGGCACAAGCCCAACAATTTTGAGAGGAGGGGAAATCGATTGATTAAATCGACCCCGATAAATTAAATCACCATTACTGGTGCTTTATTTTATTGATTCTAGAAGGATGAAAATTAAAGTCGACCTCAATCAGATTTGAATACTAGCCACTAAGTATTTTCTCGTGCGCTCTAACGATTCTGTCAATATAAAAATCGCGGAAAAGATATAACTTTTCTTATGATAGGTTTCTAGGTTTCATGTTTTATTCGTTGAATATAACTTTGTTTTTGGAACACGAGTGATTGTTTATCTCTCGTTATAAATTATTGAAGAAAAAAACTTAGAGAAAGGAACTATATTATCTTTTTGAATCCGAGAAAACAAAATATTAACTCCACACTGGATTTCAGTATGAGAACGACCTGTATTTCTTCTCAATTAATGTTGGCAGATAAATCCGTATCTTTTTGTTATTACCTGAAATTTGATAGATATATATTATCTAAGGCAAATCCAATATTGACTTTACTTACACTCACATGTGTGTGCGCCAGTGCTTACGTACGTATGCATGAGTGTGCATGTGCATTTGTTTCTGTGTAGATATGTATGTTTAAATGCCTGTGTTTGTGCGTGTCAGTGTTTTAATACGATCCTATTCAGTTCTCTATCAAACAGCCTACAGAGAGGAAGCTGACGACCGCGAGATTTTACTGGGGCACATACACAATTACATCGACCTAATTCCATGGAAGAAAAATCGATTATAGCGAAGACAGCGCTGTCACCTGACTGACTACATAAAGACACAAATACACAAATGTTTCCACTCCCTTCTCACGTTGTATATCTCGGAGCCGTCTCTGTTCATTTGCTGTTGTACTTTTTTTTAAAGCAAATAGACACTTTTATTACTTTCATTCCTTTTTTGCCTGTAACTGTGCGCAATATTTCCTCACCAGTAAACGATATGTTTTCTCTCAGCTTCAAACCCACCCTTTTCTCTTACTCTTTGTCATGTCCATTAGAATCCACGCACATTAAAATCCATCTCAACACACATACACACTACTTGCTTCCTCGCTTCCTTTTTGCCTATAGTTCTTGCAGGGACTGAATATAGTATGTGATGTGATTGGCTATAATTTACGATCATATTTTAAATAAGCATAGGTCGGGAGATAATGCAGGGGTAGTCGAAACCTGTTTACTTTGCGTCCATGCATTAATGACGTAAGTAAAATTCCTACAGTCAATATTAAGAGTCGGATAGTAGATTCGGCTCGCTCAGATCTACAGTGCTGCATAGAACTACAGAAATAATAACAGTAACAGCAGCACTTGCAGCAGCACAGTTAAAGGCAGAATAGCAAGGACAAGTGATGTCAATCTATAATTATTAAAAATAAGATCGCGTCAAAAGTGTCTGCATTCACTTATTTCCTCTCCTCTATTTAGCTGGAATAAAAATATTTAAATGAAGTTTCCACATATAGATTTAGCTTTGAGATCAATGTTTTAGAATTTTAAGAATTTCAGGGTAGAATAGAATTTTCTTAATTTCGCTTTGTAAAGGCATGAACGTCATTCAATCGAATATTCTCTCATTTATAAATGTTGTACCGGTGTGAGAAATAATTTATTTTTTATAAGTTATTGAATACATAGATTGTGTGTGTGTGTGTGTGTGTGTGTGTGTGTGTGTGTGTGTGTGTGTGTGTGTGTGTGTGTGTGCGCGTGTGTGTGTGGGTGCGTGTGTGTGTGTGTGTGTGTGTGTGAGAGATAAAGCTATAGCAACCTTCTTTTACATCATATTTTATAGTGGATTTAGTACATTTAGGTCGAGAATAGATGTTAAGTTAGGGCCAAGGATAGCAGACTTATGGGTTATTGTGGTTTCATTTTCCCATCTATTCATGGTCGAAATGCTTTAAGGTACAATCAATGAAGCACACTAGCTTAATGAGAAATCAACTATCTGCAATTCTATGAGCGTCACGAGTATCATAAAACGTTTCTGAGTAAAAGACAAATCCCTGGCTTCAGTTGCCGATTACTGTACACATTTGATTTCAGTTATGGTTTCTACTTAACCCAGGAATTTCAGATATAAATCTCGCTAATGCAATCAGTTTTATGAAAACAAAGCTGAGCCGAGATTAAAAGTTCTTTCATAACTATTTTTGTTTATTCATAAAAAAAAGAAAAGTATTTTGAATCAAATATATTAACATTGTCTTATTTCACCTACTTCATCTATCAGACAATAGAGCTTTTTATTGTTTTATATTGGTTTAATATGGAAGGGGTTTTGCATTTAGCCCTAGAAAACTTCCCCCACCACTCATATCGGTAAGATCAATTTCAATTAAGACTGTGCTTAAACCAGCGCAAATTGACGATTACGAGAAAAATAGTTGCAATGAGGGAATTCAAGAACAGAATACCAGAAGCCTAAAGTTCTGGGAACGAAGGACTAAGTGTACTGGTTAGAGTGGAGCTTGCAGGGAGAGAGAAAATATTGGTGACGAAGGGAGTAGAAATTACTGTGTCGAGAATGTCAAAGTGGAAGTGACACAAAAGCATGCAACCTGAGTTTAGGAGCAGAAGTCACCTGTATATATATATATATATATATATCAGGTCAGTCTAAAATCTTTTCCTGAGTCCAACCATTTTCGTTGCTATGGCAATGCGGCTGGACTGCCGATCGCTATATTTGATTTGCAAAGCTGTTTAAACGTATTGTTATTACTCTGGGGGTACTATTCCCTATCGAGTGCTAAAGCTACATACCGAATTTGCATTCGTTAGCTTGGCCGCAACCTAAAGCTTCGTTGATGCTGTACTAAAATTTGTATATATATATATACAGATTAGAGCAAAAATCACGAGCACTCTATCTCAAAATTATTTTTGAAAAGCATAAGAAATGCGCAACTCGTAAAAACTTAAAACTAAAACTGAATACTAACTAATACTTATTACTAATTTATACTTATTCCTAATTAAACTATTTTTCGCTGGGAAAAATTTGTCACCATTTTCTTTTCCTTTTTACTAATATATATATATATATATATATATATATAAAGAAAAAAAGATGAAATCGAAAATGCAACTGGAGTCTTATTTTTTTTTTAAATATATATATTTATTTGGTTCCTTTACCGGTTTCGCAGTTCTTCTGCTTTTCAAAAGGTGAGTTGAGATGGAGGGTCTGTGGTTTTTCTCACATCTCAGATGTGAGAAAAACCACAGACCCTCCATCTCAACTCACCTTTTGAAAAGCAGAAGAACTGCGAAACCGGTAAAGGAACCAAATAAATATATATATTTAAAAAAAAAATAAGACTCCAGTTGCATTTTCGATTTCATCTCTTTTTCTTTATACTTTCACTCGTGTAGGACACCTCGGTTATTTTTCATTTTGTAAAAAAACCTCACTTTCTAATATATATATATATATATATATATATATATATATATATATATATATATATATATATATATATGTGTGTGTGTGTAACTTTCTCTCTCCTTAAATAAATCGTGAAGCCCCTTAAAATGACAACGGATACTACCGTTTTATCCCTGAATAAACCGTAATGTACACATACACACACACACATTCGATCGCAGCACCGTTAATCATTAATATGTATGTATGTTCTTTTTTTTTATCATGCAATGGCCATACTCGATAACGAGAGGGCAGCCATCATGTATGTATGTACTCCAGTAAGGAATACTATATTGACAATGCAAGCAATGAATTCTTGTTAGTAAAGCAGGTGTAATGTTAGTATTTGCAGATATTCGCCAAGTTACAGATTGAATATGTTCGGATATTTTACTTCTTTGATAATTTTAGGAATTGTCTTCAAGATATCTGGTTAGGCTGCGATTACAAAAGACGTTGGCATATTGTGTGTATTGTTGTGTGAAGGACTTTGCTCGCAACCACAGATGTCGGTAGATAAAGGTACTGACATTAATACAGCCAATATAAACAACAGAACACGCACACATACACATGGAATGGACCTCCGTCGGGTGCCACTGTCAGTGATCTAGTTTTTCTATTAACAGAACTGCCTGCTCTGTCATCGTGCAAGCAGATGAGCATTCCATGGATATGAGTAGCATATGCAATTCTCAAGTGAATTCAGTATGTAACTCTGTGTGTTAGGGCTTGCCATTAGAATTAAAGGTACAATTCATTTTTCCAGCTAAGTAGATTTGAACCACATGAACTAAAGTCACTCGTTCAAGAAGAGAAAGAGCTGCCAGGAATTGACCTCATGATTATGAGAATACCTTAATCTCTAAGGAAGGCACTTTTACACATGGATAAAACAATACACACGTCAAACAAAACACATATATGTGTAGTGTTTTGTTGTTATATTTTTTTCATTTATGAGATAATGGTAAATCAATATCAAAAGGGTAATTTTACTGCAAACTTAGCAAGTGTGATATTTGTAAAATATGTCATATTTTCCCATTTCATTGACTCGGAACCATCCTCATTTCATGGATAACAGGGATTGATAAAGAAAGTACTAGATCAGTGTTCGTACAACCTTTTCTTTTTCAGTTTTATAAATCCTGGATGATACGCAAGATCAATGGGGAAATGTTTTGTTTCTGCTCACGACTGCATGGGTACGTAGAGTACTTAGTGAAACAAGGTGACACAGCCAAGTCATACTCAATTGCATGGGATGAATATAGCTTTACACACACATACACACACACACAGATATATATATGTATATGATATATATATCACACATATATATATATATACATATATGTGTGTGTGTGTGAATATGTACTATGAATGTGTAATTGAAAATATCATACGTGTTATAATGTGTTTCGTTGCTTTCAGTTGAATAAGCCCTTTTCCGAACTTTATAATAGTTGGCGACCTAAATCATAACCATTTTCCTCGGTTTGTTATATTTTTAGACCGTTTTAATAGAACGATATCGGAATATCTTATACAGAACTAGTGGTTAAATGTATTCCAGTAAATCAATTGTTAAAGATATAGCAGCCAACCACCAATACACGCACACACACACACACACACACACACATACACATAACTATATAGGCACGTACACACACACACATATATACAAACACACACACACACACATATATATATATATAAATTTATTATTTATTATATATATTTATATATATATAATATAATCAGATAAAGAGTTATGCCCATAACGTTTCATGCTCAATATAATTCCATAATTAGTGAGATAGGACGAATCTACTTATCACTAGTACAATCCATAAAATTGTTTAAGAATCAAACTTCACGCCAGTAAATCCGACGGACCGTATAAATACAATGGTTCAAAGCACACAAATAATAATATAGAAAAAAGCAAATATGAAAAATTAAGTGTTTATATTTTTCTGTCACATGTTGCTTCGCAAATAAACAAAAATAAATGGAAGTAACAAAATAATGTATCACGTTGTTCTAGTTCTATTATTCTTATTGAAATGTATCAATATAATCACAATCTGAGCATTAGCTCAAAGAATCAAATATTACTTCTGTTCATCATTTTGTCTTGAGAGAAGATAGAAATGTTTCAGTATGCACTGTCCGTAAAATGACTTGCGTATATTCCAACAATTGCATGATATATTATAAACAACGCACCGTTATTAAAACTCCTGTAAAAATATACGCTATGTTTAAAATGAATACAACGTCATTATTGCAACCTTAAAGAAAGTGAAAGAGAAAAAGAAAGAAAGAAAATAGAACATGATAGGAAATAGATTAGAGTGCAAATATCTGTACGATATCTACTGAATGAGAAATATTAAGATTGAACTAGAAGGAAATAATTAGATCGATACTATATTAGAGATTACATAGAAGCACAATATACATATAATAGAATATACAATTAAAAGTATCAATTGTATGGAAATTCTAAGCTCATATTATTTGTAAACAATATATGGGATAATGTAAGTAATATTAAATGTTACAGAAATACGCTAAAAGATAATACTAAATGAATTAATAGTTAACAAAATTATTATAATGTATTAATATCAAATCTATAAATGAAGCAATTAAATTTTGATTATGTTAATAAAATTTAAAAGAGACCCATTAAGTTTAGAAATTTGTTATTAATTTAAATCCTATTTAAACCGAAACGGGTATACACATAGCTACAGATAATAATTGTTTCTACTTTTGGCACAAGGCCAGCAATTACTCAGTACATTACTGGTACTTTATTTTATCGACCCCGTAAGGATGAAAGGCAAAGTTAACCTTGGCGGGATTTGAACTCAGAATGGAAAGGGCCGTAACTCTATGCGTCAAAGCATGGCGTCCGAACCTCTACCGATACTGCCAATCCACCGCCATAGCTGCAGATAATAATAGCTTTGGTTTTATTATATAGAAACTACGTAATATGACAGCTGCAGCTTGATAACGTTTGTCTTCACCAGTAGGTGGCTATTGCGGTCTGGTTGCGTAAGCCGAGTTTGGGAAGATGGGTGGTCCGCCTTTGATTTTCCGAATTTGGAGGGTGAATATGGTTTGTTTACCAGGAGTTATGAGTACAGATAGGCGTTCGGCTTAGGGTAATTTGCTGAGGGTGAGAATGCTGCTAGGAGCAATAACGGTCATATTTATGTATATACAATATGCAGAGTTATTAGTAGATTATTAGCTTATATGTTAGTTTATTTATTGTTAATTATAATATCAAAAATACAGTTACTTATAGTTTACTGGAGACGTTTGTTAGCAAAATATTATGAATATAAAGAATATTAAGAATATAAAGAAAATACAACAAAGAAAAAAGGAGATCTGAAGAGAGAAAAAGATCTGAAAAGTAAATTAAGCGTATGAAAATCTTAATTTACTGATTATTTTGTAAAATTACTAATGGAAAATAAATGCATATATACTCATGATTTACATATTCATATGTTATATACTCAGTATAACTAAGGCAGTTAATGACAGTGTGTGAGAAAAAGTAAGAAGCGTGTAATGTGAAATACTAGAAGTTATAATAGAATAATCAATATAATATATATTAAATAAGATATTTGAATTTCTATATAATAAGCTATATCACAAAACGTATTGGTTGCAGAAACATCTTGTATCTAGAAGTATAATTAATTAATTAGTATTTATCAAAACATACAAGGAATGGAATTATTAAAATTTATAAGAGTATTATTGACAATAATAATGAGGCAGTTCATAGTTAATATCATTATTATTCTATTATTGCATTATTAAATTGATACAAAACAATAGAAATTTAACCTCTATTATGTTCATCATATGTATAAATCAAAATTAAAGAAATATAAATTTAACTAGGAAATAAGTTTAAATATTTGGAAGCCCTACAATGCGTGTGAGATTATAAGTGTCAAGGTAATAGCAATTAGAGAATATAGGATAAAAGGACTGAGAAAAGAATGAGAACTGCAGAATTTTACCATAGCAATTTTATTGAACCTCAATACTTTCAGGTTACCTTACTCACGCATTGTCGGAATTCCAAATACTTTAACTTATTTCCTAGTTAAATTTGTATTTCTCATTCCACAATGCTTCAAGCAAACTACAACAACTTGTTAAAGAAATATTATTTATTTTCGTTATTACTCAGTAAGAAAAAACATCTACTTGCAATTTAAGATATATTTACTTAAGAATAAAGGAATTCAATCTGGAGGAATATAATTAGAATTATATGAATATATTCTTGACTTTCATAAAAAAATCAAAAACAAACAATTAATTTAGAATGTTTCCTGATATGTAAGTAAGTACATATTTCCAAAGTAAAATCTATTATTCAACATTGATTTACTAATGATAGAGGACTTTAGGTTTGAAAGTATGTAAACATGTTTAAAATTGTTATAAAATGTTTGAAAATTAATGTCCTCAAATGAGAAAAGTTTATTATCTATGTCAGATCATATATCTTTAATATAAAAAAAACAAAAACGATGGACTTTGTGTGGACATTGATTAATATTTTCTTGTCGATGATTCAGAAATGAAACACTGAGAATGTTATTTCAAGAGCTGGGACAGAATAAATTAAATTAAGAACTTTCGTAAGGACTGAGAGTATTAATTATACACCTCTAAACGATATTATATGTTGAAATGGCGTAAACCACAAATAAATTGTACAAGTTAAATAGTGTTTTTCTTATTTCTTTCTAAAAGAATATAAATGTTTTATCAAAATTCAATAGTTCCTAAAAACTTTTGAAGCAGAGCTAGAATTCGTACTGCCCAGAGCAGACTACCATCTAGCCCATTTCTACCTTTGCAACTGCGTCGGAGATAGAAATATATACTTTGCACTGTTTGATTGTCTTTTAAATTATGTGTTTTGCCACAAGAATCGGGACAGAAATACACGAGACATATATTTGGGAATTTTCAATCATCTGCACGTTTTTCGTGTAAATCTTTTGTTTTAAAAAGTAATATTAGTACTACAGTATAGTACTACATTTAATTTTCAATGTCTGTTTGAAACTCTTCTCATCTCTGTATAGTTGTGTCTCACTCTCTCTCTCTCTCAGGCAGAGACGTTAGAATGTCGGATAAACAATACTTTGTGGTAATTGTTTCAGCTCACTGCGCTCAGGGTTCGATGTCGATAAATAAAGTATCAATTCAATGCTGGCATCTTCTCTTCCTCTAGCTCTCTTTCTTACTTTTCTCGCGTACTTATTTTCCCGAAAGAAAGCAACTGTGTTCCAACAAAGAGAGATATGTGCTTCATCCGGTTTTTAAATAATTCTCCACGACTCCATCGTATATATATATATATATATATATATATATATATATATACGAGGGCAATCCCAAAAGTAAGGTCTCCTTCCGATATTGCAACTTTTCCGTTAAAATCCTGTGGATGGTGCTTTGGAAAACCTCAGGAACCAAAATGCAGAGAGCATCCACAGTGATCCGCCGATCTTTACACATGTTTTCCTCGGAAGGAGACCTTACTTTTGGGATTGCCCGAAATTCGCACTTGGCGGTAGCGTTCAACGGGAGCTCCATTCTCAACGGCTGCCAAGCCAAGATTGAGCATCCCAGCGAAGCGCGCGCATGCTTGTTTGGGAGTGAAGGTAGCACCAATAACAATAGTGTTGCCAACAGCCGTACGAACAGTTTCTCTGCGTCCCCATCGCTTTGGAGACCTTACTTTTGGGATTACCCTCGTATATATATATATATATATATATATATATATATATATAGTTAAACTTTGGATTAGTCATGCTGCCAAGAAAAAATACACGCACCTGTTGATTGTCACCTCAATTTATTACAAATTTCCAGTTGGTTGCTTTAATAACCGGATGGTTGTTTATTTGTTGATTGTGAAAGCTCTTTCGTCACACATTCTGTGACCGCCTCAGTGACTAATTTGTTATTTCGTGTCTCTCCTTTGTTCTGTCTTACACCATCAAAATAACAAATTAGTCACTGAAGAGATCACAGAATGTATGACGAAAGAGCTTTGACAATATATAAACAAGCATCCGGTTATTGAACCAACCAACGGGGTCGTGTGTTTTTATTTCAGCATGACCCTCCCAGAGTATAACAATATCTGTTTCAATACACGCTTTCAGATAAGAAATCTTGTAAAAAAATACAGAAGCGAAGTATATATATATATATATTTAATTGCATGTGAGTATATATAGAATTAAACATGCACACTCCCATAGATTTACAATCACTCTCTTGTATATATTCCTATCTTAATCAATCTCAATTTTGGGCATACCTGCTTTCTTTTCTGCTTTCATATCTACGTCTGTCTCTCTGACTGTCTCACGTCTGTCTCTCTGTCTGTCTCACCACCTCTCTCTCTCTCTCTCTCTCTCTCTCTCTCTCTCTCTCTCTCTCTCTCTCTCTCTCTCTCTCTCTATATATATATATATATATATATATATATATATATATATCTCTGTCTCTAAATATATGTGTACATGTGTGTTTTGTACGGCTGTTTGTGTGTGTGTGTTTGAGTGTAAAGAACGAAAATCCATGAAACAAATATATCAAAACGAAAAATTTAAACAAACAAATCGGCTGTGAAAACATTCATGCATTATATATACAATACACACACACACACACACACACACACACACACACACACACACACACACACACACACACACACACACACACACACACACACACACACACACACATATATATATGTATATATATATACACACACACACACACATATACACACACATATATATATATACAAAGAGAAAGGGAGAGAGATAGAGAGAGAGAGAGAGAGAAAGAGAGAGAGAAAGAAAGAGAAAGAGTAAGTGAGTGAGTGAGAGAGAGTGAAAGATATATATATATATGTATATATATATATATATATATATATACATATATATATATATCTTTGAAGACTTAGAATTCGGTGGCGTAACTTGTGATCAATAGTAGATTATCTGGCAGGCTACAGAGAGACTCACATAATATATTACTTACAATCAGTGAACTGGTAGCGATGCAGCTATCGCTTCTGTTGCCAATGCATCGATTGCAATCAACGTAGCAGTAGGAATACACAGCAACGATATGATTATAATCATTATCATTATTAACTTCTTCTTCTTCTTCTTCTTCTTCTTCTTCTTCTTCTTCTTCTTCTTCTTCTTCTTCTTCTTCTTCTTCTTCTTCTTCTTCTTCTTCTTCTTCTTCTTCTTCTTCTTCTTCTTCTTCTTCTTCTTCTTCTTCTTCTTCTTCTTCTTCTTCTTATTATTATTATTATTATTATTATTATTATTATTATTATTATCCCGCCGAGGTTAACTTTGCCTTTCATCCTTACGGGGTCGATAAAATAAAGTACCAGTAATATACTGGGTAATTGCTGGCCTTGTGCCAAAAGTAGAAACAATTATTATTATTATTATTATTATTGTTATTGTTATTCCTTGAATCTCAGTCATTGATGTTGGTTAACTGGAAAGTCCGTTGGATTGAATATCAAGCCACTACCTGCAGCCTCAGATATTCAGGACGTATCGGAGGGTTCTTGCTGTTCCAAGCAAGCATGCCTTTTGAAGCGTTCCAAAAAGCGTGAAGGGGCCGATTTTCTTTAACCATCCCTGGAAACCTTTGGAGATAGTCCCCAGTGCGCCTATGACAATCGGGATCACTTTGACTTCATGGCAGTTCCAAATCCTTTTCACCTCCCACTTTAGGTCCTGGTATCGGTTAATTTTCTCCCTCTCCTTCTCTTGCACTCTCGTGTCGAACGGGCAGGCCACATCCACAATCAGGCACGATCTTTTTTCTTTGTCCACAACCACCAGGTCAGGTCTATTGTGTTCCAGTTTTTTGTCCGTCTGTATCCTAAAATCCCACAGCACCTTCACCTGACTGTTCTCCATCACCGCCTCTGGCCTATGCTCATACCATTTCTCAGAATGTGGTAGATTGTTTACTTTGCACAGGTGCCAGTGGATCACCCTGCCCATCACATCGTGTCTCCAGCCCTTATAGTGGGTCTGGGCTAGGTGTTTACACTCGGACACAATGTGAGCCACAGTCTCCTCTCTCTCTCCACAGATCCTGCACAGTGGGCTAGCCTCCTCCTTGTAGATATGGTGCTTCAACCACTTCGTTTTGAGGGCCTGCTCCTGCGCAGCCATTAGCATTCCTTCTGTAGCCTTTTTGAGGTCTCTTCTTCTCAACCAGTTCCATGTCTGTGGATCTCTAAATTCAGTTTTCTCAAAGAAGGTACTATGAAGGGATTTTCCCTTAAGGCTGCTCTTCCTCCTTGATGTTATTTCCTCCTTGGATATCCCCTGGCCTACTGTCCCCTCCTTCAGTACAGCTCTGAGCATTGGCTCCTTACTATAGGTCACGTATTTGTATAGGTTGTTTTTCTCCATCTGAACACAGTCCTCTATGCTGATAAGACCTCTTCCACCCTCAGATCTCCTTAGGTAGAGTCTATCGACATCACTCCTCTTGTGGAACATGTTGTAGATAGTCAATATCTTCCTAGTCTTCCTATCCATTTCTTTTTGTTCAGCAACATTCCATCTCAGAATTCCCGCACTGTACCTAATAATAGACACAGCTCGGGAATTTACTGCGCTTATGGCATTTCTGCTGTTCAGATGTGACTTCAATACGCTCCTTACTCTCCGAATGTATTCAGTTCTTAACAATTCCTTCATTTTTTTGTTCTTTATGCCATCAGCCTCCAGAACGCCCAAATACTTGTATCCTTCCTCAGAGTCAATTTCCTTTATCATCTCACCTGTTGGTATCTGGATCCCGTTACTTCTGCTCAACCTACCCCTCTTCATCACAATGACTCCACATTTACCAATACCAAACTGCATACATATATCACTGCTGAAAATACGGACAGTGTCAACAAGCACATCCAACTCCTTCTCACTTTTCCCGAAGAGCTTAAGATCGTCCATGAAGAGGAGGTGATTGATGGTAAGCTCTCCCCTTCCCAACTTGTATCCTGCTCTCACTTTTCGCAGCATAATGGTCAAGGGCATCAGGGCAAGGACAAACAACAGAGGGGACAGGCTATCTCCCTGGAAGATACCTCTCTTGATCTTCACGCTTCCCAAGGATACTCCAGTTGATGTCAACTCTGTCTCCCAGGACCCCATACTCCTGTCCAGCAACTGTCTGATGTTATCTGCCACCCTGAAGATCTCCAGGCTTTTGGTGATCCAGGAATGAGGCACCATGTCAAATGCCTTTCTGTAGTCTATCCATCCCATGGCAAGATCAGTGTGTCTCCTCCTGCAATTCCCCATTACCATCTTATCAATAAGCAACTGGTCCTTTGTACCACGTGACTTCTTTCGGCATCCTTTCTGTTCGTCCGGTAACAAGTTGTTTGTGTGGAGGTGATGGTAGATTTCCTCAGACACAATGCTCGTCAACAGTTTCCACATTACGGGCAGACATGTGATAGGTCTATAGTTGGTAACATCATTACCCTTGATTCGGTCTTTCATTATCAGAACTGTGGTACCTTTTGTCAACCACTCTGGCACCTCACCCGACACCAAGCAGTCATTGTTATTATTATTATTATTATTATTATTATTATTATTATTATTATTATTATTATTATTATTATTGCCATGGCGAAAGAGATAGTATGGTGGACACGTTTGAAAGGGCTGAAGACGAGCACTTACCTCTTCGGTGATGCCCTGATTAACTTTTTCAAATTTCATTTGAAAAGGAAAATCAGAGTAGAGAGGGAAGTGCTCTCTTCCCAGCATTTTGTTGAAAGATGGGTGAGAGAAGCAAGTATGGCCCGAATGAATGGGCCTTCTCTGAGTATGTGTCTGTAAATTAAAGGTGGAAAACTGGGAGAGGGCACTTGTCCTGGTGGTCAGGGTCACTGTAGCCTTTTAATGGGCTTTCTCCACAAATGTCCCTTGGAAGTCGCCCCATTGTTATTTTTTTTATTACATCCTCTGTTTTTTTTTACACGCAAAAATGCCAAATTGTACCGTCCTGTATTATCCTGTACTGTCCTTAATGTCTACTTTATGTAAACCCTTGTGGTTATTAAAGAAAGCATTATTATTATTTTTATTATTATTATTATTATTATTATTACAGTTGCATTTATCTTGCTTTATGTTCATACGAGTTATCACCAAGTCACAACCAGTGACCTCAAGAGACAACAAGGTCCGCCATTTTCAAGAAAGAACATACATATTCACACATGCATCTTTAGTGTTTAGACTTGTGATGTACTTATATTGACAGAATCTTCCTTAGTATATGGGCAGTTCCCATTAGTACTATCTTTTGTATTTCTCCTATATGCGGGTTTCCTGGGATTTGCGATAAGTAATCATTAGACCCCTTAGGTATCATTCCCAGAGCGCCTACAACCACTGGTATTGTTTTAGTTCTCAATTTCCACATTTTTCCAATTTCTATCTCCAGGTCCTTATACTTGCTCAATTTTTCAAATGTTTTTATAGATACATTCTTGTCTATTGGAACAGACATATCAATTAGCAGGCATACCCTCTTTTGAAAGTCCTTC
Source organism: Eledone cirrhosa (assembly GCA_964016885.1). Lineage (NCBI taxonomy): Eukaryota > Metazoa > Mollusca > Cephalopoda > Octopoda > Eledonidae > Eledone > Eledone cirrhosa. Next base: position 77,149,049 of record OZ024745.1, on the reverse strand, counting down.
AATATTATATCAGGTCTATTTGCATCTATTTTTCGGTCTGTTTGGATGCTAAAGTTCCACAAGATTGAGGTGTGATCTTTTTCAAGTATGGGAGGTGGTTGATGCTCCCACCAATTCTTTTGATGGGGCAGGTCAAAATGCTTACACATTATCCAATGTATGTATTGTGCAGCTCTGTCATGCCTGTTTAGGTATTCGGTTGGAGCTATAGGACTGCACATTGAAATTATATGGTCAATGGTCTCTGGTTGTTTTTTGCATACACGGCATAATGGGCTGCATCCATTTTTTATTATGTTGGCTTGGTAATTTTTTGTTGGCAGACACTGATCTTGTGCTGATATAATTATTATTATTATTATTATTATTATTATTATTATTATTATTATTATTATTATTATTGTTCTTTGAGTCTCAGTCATTGATGTTATTTAACTGGAAAGTTTGTTGAAATGAATATCAAGCCACTACCTGCAACCTCAGATATTCAGGACGTATCGGAGGGTTCTTGCTGTTCCCAGCAAGCATGCCTTTTGAAGTGTTCCAAAAAGCGGGGCGGGACCAATTTTCTTTAACCATCCTTGGAAACTCTTTGAGATAGTACCTAGTGCCCCTATGACAATCGGGACCACTTTGACTTCATGGCAGTTCTAAATCCTTTTTACCTCCCACTTTAAGTCCTAGTATCGGTTAATTTTCTCCCTCTCCTTCTCTTGCACTCTCGTGTCGAATGGGCAGGCCACATCCACAATCAGGCACGATCTTTTTTCCTTCTCCGTCTGTATCCTAAAATCCCACAGCACCTTTACCTTATCGTTTTCTATCACCGACTCTGGCTTATGCTCATACCACTTCTCAGAATGTGGTAAATTGTTTACTTTGCATAGTTGCCAGTGGATCACCCTGCCCATCACATCATGTCTCCAGCTTTTATAGTGAGTCTGGGCTAGGTATTTACACTCGGATACAATGTGAGCCACAGTCTCCTCTCTCTCTCTCTCCACAGATCCTACACAGTGGGCTAGCCTCCAGCTTGTAAATATGGTGTTTCAGCCACTTCGTTTTGAGGGCCTGCTCTTGCGCAGCCATTAGCATTCCTTCTGTAGCCTTTATTATTATTATTATTATTATTATTATTATTATTATTATAAGGGCGGTGGATTGGCAGTATCGGTAGAGTGTCGGACGCCATGCTTTGACGCATAGAGTTACGCCCTTTGCCATTCTGAGTTCAAATCCCGCCGAGGTTAACTTTGCCTTTCATCCTTACGGGGTCGATAACATAAAGTACCAGTAATGTACTGGGTAATTGATGGCCTTGTGCCAAAAGTAGAAACAATTATTATTATTATTATTATTATTATTATTATTATTAGGTTAATTTTGCCTTTCATCCTTACAGGGTCGATAAAATAAAGTACCAGTAATGTACTGGGTTATTGCTGGCCTTGTGCCAAAAGTAGGAACAATTATTATTATTGGCGAGGAAAGTGTAAGACGTGCGATTCTGAGCTCCAATAGGTTTAAATTGGTATCTTGTTAATTTTTTGTTGTTGTTGATAAGGGGGCATAAAACACCCGCCTTTGCCCCGAGGAAGAGAGTCGTTTATTTTTGAAAATTATTTTTCTGTAAAAAAATAACATGGACGGAGTAAGCCCCCCTCCCTTCCCACAGGTTAAGCCAGCTGTCACGTGACAGCAGCTCTAACACCGCCATTAGGAACAGTGTTACCATTACCACCACCACAGGCAGTATCGCTGACAACAACATCAACAGCAACAACAACAACAACAACAACAACATCTACGAAAATTAATCTCGTGCAGCAACCGCAAACAAAATAGACTTTTTCCACCTTTGCCAATGTTTACCTATGCGAACGCCGCCACTCCTACCACAACGACGGCAAGCACATCCAACACGACCTACGCCCCAACCCCACCTCCACTGCAACAACTGAAACAAAAACAAAATTAAAACCAGCACAGACAATCGTGAGAACACAAATAATTGTTTCTACTATTGGCACAAGGCCAGGAATTACCCAGTACATTACTGGTACTTTATTTTATCGACCGCGTAAAGTTAACTTCGGCGGGATTTGAACTCAGAATGGCAAGGCCGTAAGTCCATGCGTCAAAGAATGGCGTCCGACCCTCTACCGATACTGCCAATTCACCGACAAATAATGAACATGAACAACGATAACAGAAACAACATGAACAACAATATCAATAACAATCACACCACCAACAATGCAACAATAAATATAACAGAAGCAAACGACAAAAATAACAATAACACAGAAAAAAAACGACAACACAATGGCAACAACAATATCATGAACAACAATAACAGCAACAACAGCAACAACAGTAAGTATGAGAATAACAACAACCCTCGTTTAAAAAAATTGACATGGCGGACGAGAAGTATCATTCTGTTGAAATGAAATGGCGTCTGTCCAGAAGATGGAACAGTCAAAATTTAAAAAAAAAAGAACAAAAGCAGCAACAACAACAACTACAACAGCAGCAACAACTCTAAACGGTAAAGCTTCCCGCTTTTAAATACTGCTGTTACATTCACAGTAATAACAAAATAAAACAATCACAGCAAAAAAGAAAAACAACAGCACGAACACGAACACTATCACCACCTCTACCTTCTCCAATGAATACTTTCTTCAAGTACAACTGTGTCTTCCACTTTAGCATACTATTCAGAAGAATGGGACAATCCTATGAGAGTTCCATATGAACACTGACAGAACAATCAAGGCCAACACACCTGATGTAATTGTAAAGGATCGTAAAGAGAAAACATGTTTCTTAATTGACATAAACCTTCAATTAGATCTTGTAGAAAGAGTTCGGAAAGCTCAGTAAATATAAAGACCTGACAATTGAAAGTGAGAAAATGTGTCATCTTAAAACCTGTGCAATACCAGTGGTAGTCGGTGCATTCAGAATGATAAAAGAAGGGAACTAAAAATATTTACACCAGATACCTGGAAAGCCATCTCTGCAAGAGTTAGAGAAAATACTTCTGACATGGCACAGTTAATGTCCCGGGAAGGACATTATCAATTTAGAAACCTTGCAAATACATTTACTGTTGTGTATACCCTTGTGTTAACATTTGTATGACAATTGATTTTAAAATGTGTGTATTATTAAATTTCGCCTCAGGTGTCAGGTCGACACTTGGCAAGAAGCAGAATCATCTCATTATTGTATTTTTTCTTTATTTTTCCTTCCCTCTGTCTATTCTATCACCATGTGTTGTATGTGGGCTGTCGGACCCTCTCTCTTTTTTTTTTGTTTTTATTTTCTACGTAAGCTTATCTGACTACCAGGCGTCTCTGGTAGTCAAATGAAGTACCATGAATGATAATAGAAGCCTCTCCCTTCGACCAATGAAATAGCATGGAAGACCAGCATCAGAGAGAGGTCTGAAATAGCTCACTATGACTGAGATGCTGCTGAAATAAAAAACAAGTTAGACATCCCGAGGCGGTGTGAGCTAACTATGTATATGGAAATAATAATGATGATGGTGGTGGTGATGGTGGTGATGATGTTGGTCGTGGTGATGGTGCTGGTGTTGGTAATGGTAATAATAATAATTATTATTCGTCGAATCGTCGGTAACTAAACCGGCAACCCCACCAAGCTTGCTAGGTGAGGAGGGTGATGTTTGGACTCCTTACGGGATGAAAAACAAAACCCGTCGAAGGGCGGAGGAACTCAGGAGAATCAACAGCTATCCAGCTGCGGAGTTTAAAATACAGGACTGGTGACCAGCGCAAGATAGCTCACTTCAATTCTAAAGAGCCCTCAAACCTTAGAATTTAAAGTCGTTAACGTCACCCTCTAGAGATGATGTCTCAAAAAACAAAACACTAGTCCTAGTGGAATATGAAAACCACTAACCTCAATTAGTAAAATGAATCAAAACATTTATTTACACAAAGATGTGAATGGTGCTGGAGCTACTAGTGAAGGTGCCTCGTTCGGCATGGGTCCTGTGGTTGAGCAGCGCAGACCCGGTCGTTATCATGACACTGCTAGAATGCAGTGGAGTAAGGAGGTAAACAAAGCTGTTATGGGGTGTTATTTTAGAAGCAGGCCTGTAAATTAAAATGGTGTATCAATTAGAGGATATAAACAAAGGATGTTACGAGTATGGTTGGAGATAGGGTTCTTTCAATCAACTGAATAGAGGATTCGTGATCAGGCATGGCAATACGCAAATACGGATGGCTATCTGAGATCGTGATTAAAATGATAAAAATAAAGATAAGCCAGGAGGGTGTGGAGGATATAGAAGCTCAGGATGTTAGAGATTCAAATAGAGATGAGAGTATGAAAAATGAGGAAATCCAACAGGAAGAGGAAGAACTGAATATTTGAGATGATGCAGGAGGTGACATTAACATTGATGAACCGAAGAACATATCAGAAAGACAGACAAATGATTGCTGATATATTGGAGATCTCTAAATCAGGAGGCAGTAATCTAAAACATTTTTCAAAAATCAAACCAATGTCAGCTAAAAGAAATAACTAACAAAGTAAACAACATCCTTGAGAAGGTGCCAACTAGAACCATCACAGAAACCAACAATATAATCAGTGCTACAAGTATCTCCACCGGCAAAGAGTTTGGTATGAAACAGACTATACAAAAGCAGATCCAGGAACTGTGGTAGAAAAGGAGAATAGAAGGGAACATCAAAATGATTAGGAAAGATATTAATATTCTGGAAATGGAAAAAAGAGGTGAATTTAAAAAAAAGGGAGAAGATTGAACGACTTACAGGGAAGTACAATATCAGGTAAAATATTACTACGTCTAGCTTTTTCTCCAGTTTCGATGTTAGCGTCCAAGTGAGAGAGAGCCATAAACAAGTACTGATTCCTCAGCAGCTCTGAAGAAATTCCTTTTCAGTTTGGCCGGCAGGTTTGATTTCCATATTTTTTCCATTGCATTCAATGCTCCCCAGGCTTTTCCAAGTCTGATGTTAACATCATGTTCTGTGGAGACGATATAGCTACCCAGGTATTTGAAGTCGTCAACTTGCTTGATTATATCGCCGTTTAGACTTCGCATACCAACGGAGAAAAAGCTAGACGGGGCATACACACGCATGCTCCGTGCTGCTTTAAACGTGTCTTGGAGGGAACACCCAACAAATAAGGATCTCTATGGCAATATACCGCCTATCAGCAGGTCAATACGTGGACAGAGACTCAGATTTGCTGGCCACTGTTGGCGCAGCAAGGAAGAAATAGCAGGTGATGTGTTGTTACGGAGTCCATCTCATGGAGCAAGAAACGCTGGTCGTCCCAAGAAGACATACGTCAAGCAACTTGAGGACGATACTGGATGCACTGCGGAAGAACTGGCAAACGCTATGAGAGACAGAGATGGATGGAGGAAACGTGTCGTAGAAAGCCGAGCAAGCTTGATGATGATGATGATATTACTACGCTAATTGAAGAGCTGAAACAAAAGGTACTTGCCAAAGCTACAAAGATTAAGAAGTATGAAATTGTTCCCAACATCAGCCGGCCCAAATTTACAGTTAAAAAGTACTTACCACCTTGCCAACACTGAAGAGATCCCCAACATAACAACATAAACAACGCTTACAAAAGAGCGAAAAAACATACAACTACAACAGCAACAACAAAACTAATAAACACCAGCACTGTTCTTTTGAACAGATTTCGCTGTTGTTTGTAAAAGTAAGTGCAAGTAGTTTGAAGAGATTGTCAACGACAATAGACTTCCAAAAGATGGGTTTCAACGATTTCTAATATAACACACCATAGACACAAGAAATTACAGAACACTAACAGCAAAGTTCCCTCGGGGTGTAGCGATTTTCAGTTTAAACCAAACAAAAATGCCCTATAGAAGTCCTTTTCAATCAGAGAAGAATAGGTCAGCCAGTTTTCAGGAAGACCAAGATGAGTGACCTCTTCTCTTTTCTTTCCGTTTGTCTCCGATAAACATGTCTACAATTAGAGTAGCAAATATAAATATATGTGACTTGGAATCGGCATGGAAGCCAGGCCACTTACGGAACGATCTCTAGTCACTAGTGATAACAAGACTAGAGTTTCAGGGACGCACATTTTCACATCTATTTTCAACTACGAGGCATTTGTATCTGGTGGTGTGTCGGAAACAGTAAGTGGGAAAACTGTTATTTTGAAAAGGTCTGGGTCAGAGTAAGGATGATCTTTCTGAACCAAATTATGTCTTTGCTATCACGTCATGACTCCACCCTCGAGGCCCACTCTACAGGGGTCTATTTTCTGTTGTGTTTCAAAGGGGGAGAATATGTCGGCATGCACACTCACTCATTCACACACACACATACACACATACATACACAAACACACACACAAGCAAACAGACAGACGACACACACACAAATATGTCAACAAATAGAAGTGAAGGTGTGTCGCTGAGTGGTTAGATAATTGGATTCGCAATCTTGAGGTTGTGAGTTCGATTCCCGGACCGGGTGATGCGTTGTATCCTTGAGCAAGACACTTTATTTCACGTTGCTCCTTCTTCCTGGAGTTGCGACCGATATATAGTATTAGCAATTGGAAAGACCCATGGAAACGTTGTTTCCTCGGTTCGATTTGACGAAAGTCGATCGACTGTCGATATATATGTATATATATATGTAGATATAAATATATATATATATGTATGTATACACACACTTAAATACACGCACGTATATATATATGAGTAGATTTTAAAAATTGATAAATGAACAAAGAAGCTATAAGAAGAAGGCGTATAACAGTTTCTATAGCTTATTTTATCTTTCTTTTTTTTAAATGACGCCAATTTATCTGTTTCATTGCCGCTTATTTTCATGTTTAGGAATAATCCCGCACGGAAAACAATCAACAAATTGTGAGCTGGCATAAAAAAGAGGGATCTGCAATAATTTGGTCAATAGTGAAACCGAACGAACGAGTGAGGAGATAATGGTTGGAAGAGAGAGAGAGAGAAAGAGAGGGATAGATATAGATAGAAAGTTAGTGAGAGAAAGAGAGATAGAGAGAATGAAATTAAATATATAAAATAAATTCATTCCATATAGTAGTTGAAGATTTTGGGCGTTGCGATTGTTAGACAGATAAAAAAGAGAATATATAAATGATGACATGACATTTTCTTCTTACTGTTTTCGTCTTGTAGTATAGTTTCTCTTTAGTATAGGGTACGAAGTATTCTTAATTTTCCTCCCACATCGTCTGTATTAATCCTCATAAATATAGATTGAAGATTGAAAGTATATATTGTTGTAGATTTTTTCTGTAGGCACACGTTTCAATATATCTATCTATAGATCATCGGTATAACTTATAGATATTGATATTAAGGTAAGTTTTTGAAAGCTAAATATAAATCATAGATGTACCGGAAAATGAAATGGAGGAGATAACCAATAGGTATTTCACCCACCAAGCTAGAGGCTTTCATTAATATATAAATGTTTTTATTTGGCAATTCATTGAATTTACTGAGTTTTTGCTTGGTAATTATAAATGCGGCATTGTTAGTATCGATTCATAATTCTATCGAAACAGTTGCTGGATTCATCCTTACCTAGCAAAACCTCACCAATTTGAATGAATTGCTTCGGTTGAAAACATGTAAATGCATACATAAATACATGATGGCTGCAACTCGATTTCGAGTTATGCCATCGCTTGATACTTAAGCATGAGCATCATGGACGTGGGTTTTCAGTCCTGCAAGGGTCTTGCCTATGGCCAGCATGCATCGCCAAAAATGTCACATATCAAGCGATGTCTGTGCTTGAAGATTTGTTAAGTGAGGAAAGGCTTTGCACGGGGCCAATTGCACTCTCTGGACATCGTAAGTTTTATAGGCGAGTGACCTTCTCCTAGAGGGATGTCATAATGAAGACTAGGAGCCTCTCGACCCCCCCCCCCCCTAAAAAAAAATACATACATACATATACAGACCAGACATAGTAATATGGGCAAGAGAAAAGAATTCATGCACATTAGTGAAAAACAGCCGCCCAGAAGATGTCAGCATCATGTTAAAGATTAGTAAAAAGGAGAATATTTATGCTGAACTAATGAGAAATCTGCAGATACTCCACCCTGATTATAGCTTAGATTTGTAGCTGTGATCATTAAGGCTCTGGGATATGTTACTAACACCCGCAGCACATATCTGAAGAAGCTGGGCTTCACAGAACCAGAAAGTGCACGGGTCGTGCAGTCCACTGGAACTATAAAAATATGTAAACTATTTCAGAAATTCAGCATGTGATAACTGCATGTACATATGTATAAATTTAGAAACATATGCACGTTCACACATAACCCAAATATACATGTATGTATGTATGTATGTATGTATGTATGTATGTATGTATGTATGTATGTATGTATGTATGTATGTATGTATGTATGTATGTATGTATGTATGTATGTTCTTCTGGTTTTATAATTTCACAAAGTTTTACCAATAGAGAGTCGGTTTCTAACATAGACACAAGACTCTCTCATTGGAATTTACACAACATCAACTAGGTAGATATGTATGTGTCTGCATGCATGCATGTGTAGATATGGATGTTATTGTATGTGTGAATGTGTATGTTTTGAGTTGTATGTGTGCATGTGTATATGCTTTGCATCTGTACATGTGTATATGCAGTTATTAGATGCAACATTTTTGGAATGTTTTACATATTTTTACTGTTCCATTAATGGATTGTACTTGTAATTTCCTAACTAGTTTATGTATGTATGTATGTATGTATGTATGTATGTATGTATGTATGTATGTATGTATGTATATCGGTAGAGGTTCTCCTACATGGATATAAAGTAGTGACCGTACTCGAAAACGAGTTGGCAGCCACCATATGTATATATATATGTATATGTATATATATATGTATATGTATATATATATATGTATATATGTATGTATATGTATATGTATATGTATATGTATATGTATATATATATATATATGTATATGTATATATATATGTATATGTATATTTATATGTATATGTATGTGTATATATATGTATATATATATATATATGTATATATATATATATTCAATCTGTCTCATCCCAGTACAACCTGTCGGGTCGGGTCGTTGGCGACATATGTATATGTATATATATATATGTATATGTATATGTATATGTATATGTATATGTATATATATATATATATATGTATATGTATATATATATGTATATGTATATTTATATGTATATGTATGTGTATATATATGTATATATATATATATATGTATATATATATATATTCAATCTGTCTCATCCCAGTACAACCTGTCATGGTCGGGTCGTTGGCGACTAAACTGGCAACCCCACCAAGGTTTCTTGGTGAGGAGGGTGACTTTGGACATCCTGCAGGACTAAAAACAAAACCTGCCAAAAGATAAAGGAGATCTTAAGTGTCAATGGCCATCCAAAATCACCGGGAGGGATGACCCCTTAGCCTTTGTCAAGGCAGAATTCTAGAAGAAGGAAAACTCTGATATAACACCTGCAACCCTGATGGTATCCAATGGTGTTGACTTGTTCTTCTTTTTGGTAAATATCATCTTGGTTAAGAGAGTGGGACTGGCTTTGTGCAGTGCCTTTGCTCACTATAAAAGCTTCACGGCACAGGCATTGCTTTATATCTGGAGATCTCTCTGCACTTGTCGTCACATGGTACCATGGGCCCAGCACTATGTGTCAATAATTGTCACAAGTTTGTACCAGAGTTTTCAAGTTGCTGGCTGGACTAAAAAGCCACACGCGTTTAGCGCATCGGTAGGGTTTCTCCTACATGGATATAAAGTAGTGGCCGTACTCGAAAACGAGTTGGCAGCCACCATATATATATATATATAGCAAAGGAATTGTGGTAAGGAACCAGATGGACCATAACGCACCAGAGTACTCAATACTTAGAGTAGTAGAGTGGAAAATAGGAAAAGTATGACCCCGACGGCTATTTCTGGATTAGCCGTCGAAACGGCTTGAGCTCTGCAGTCGGGGTCATACTTTTTCATATATATATATATATATATAAATCAGGAAAGAAGAGTGACATGGTTTGCTATACAAAAAAGGTTTTTAATCTCATTGCTGACAATTGTTTCTCTGAACTGGTAGGTCTAGAGATCGCTACCCGCTTGTTTTCACGTTATTCGATCTCAATTACAAAGTTATAACCAGTCAATTCATCGGAGCTTGTGAGAATGAAAAGAATATACAGGCATGGCTACTATATATAGTAGTAATGGCATTCAATCAGAACAATAACAACAATACTAACAATGCTAGCAATAAATTATTTGAAATAATCACAACATCAATCTAGGTGGGAAGTATAGTATATCTACGATTTTAGCGTGTAAATCTAGCTGACATGAGGCAGATGTATAAAATTGACATGTAAAAGCTGTCATGGGGTGTATTATATATAATGTAAAGATAAGCCGGTGGTTTTAAACAATGTAGGTCTGGTGGCCGTAAGTATCATTTATTATCTGACAGAGGATGAATTTATCACTGTAGTGAGGATAGTAATATTTGTGTAGTCTATATTAGATGAAAGGGTTGTCTAGCTTTCTCATCATCAATAACATACATGTATAAGACAACATTAACAGAGTAGCAATATAATGGGCAAGTTAATACAGAGGTTAAGGAGGCAATATGTATATATACATACATACACACAAGCATATATATATACATACACATAAATACATACATATAAAGAGAAAACATGCTGACTATAATTATAACAGGAGGAAGGTAAAGAAAGATCAATCTTCTGCAGACACAGGATCACCACTAAATTCACAAGATTTAAACCTCCGTGAATCGAACCGACGTTACTTAGCTTTCACTTAGGATACCCACTACACTGCACGAACCACCACAGAAATATAATCATTAAGTACATTCTAGCCTTCTTAGTTCTATACCACACTAATGTCTGTAAGTACCTCATCAACCCATAAACATATCTCTTCTCAGCTGTTGTCAGCACATGAACCTAAATCCAAGAACATTTCAAAATATTACTACAGCAGAACTTTACCTTCCTCCTGTTATAATTATAGTCAGCATGTTTTCTCTTTATATGTATGTATTTATGTGTATGTATATATATATATATATGTTTGTGTGTATGTATGTATATATATGTATTGCCTCCTTAACCTCTGTATTAACTTGCCCATTATATTGCTACTCTGTTAATGTTGTCTTATACATGTATGTTATTGATGATGGATTGGCGGTGGATTGGCAGTATCGGTAGAGGGTCGGACGCCATGCTTTGACGCATAGAGTTACGGCCCTTGCCATTTTGAGTTCAAATCCCGCCGAGGTTAACTTTGCCTTTCATCCTTACGGGGTCGATAAAATAAAGTACCAGTAATGTACTGGGTAATTTCTGGCCTTGTGCCAATAGTAGAAACAGTTATTGATGATGAGAAAGCTAGACAACCCTTTCATCTAATATAGACTACACAAATATTACCATCCTCACTACAGTGATAAATTCTTCATCTGTCAGATAATAAATGATACTTACGGCCACCAGACCTACATTGTTTAAAACCACCGGCTTATCTTTACACTATATATAATACACCCCATGACAGCTTTTACATGTCAATTTTATACATCTGCCTGATGTCAGCTAGTTTTACATGCTAAAATCGTAGATATACTATACTTCCCACCTAGATTGATGTTGTGATTATTTCAAATAATTTATTGCTAGCATTGTTAGTATTGTTGTTATTGTTCTGATTGAATGCCATTACTACTATATATAGTAGCCATGCCTGTATATTCTTTTCATTCTCACAAGCTCCGATGAATTGACTGGTTATAACTTTGTATTGGTGATCGAATAACGTGAAAACAAGCGGGTAGCGATCTCTAGACCTACCAGTTCAGAGAAACAATTGTCAGCAATGAGATTAAAAACCTTTTTTGTATAGCAAACCGTGTCACTCTTCTTTCCTGATTTATCATTACTCCAAGTGTTTACAACATAGGAATTACACCGTACTCGCAGCATCACTATGGAAACGCCTTGTTGAGTCAAACCTAGCCAAGCGTTGATATCATCCACTACCCGGAATACCATAACTGGACTACACTTAAGTGGACTACCTATAACAATAATTTGTTACCGCGTATATATATATATATATATATATATATAGAGAGAGAGAGAGAGATAGAGAGAGAGAGGGGTAGAACACTGGAAGGTAATATCCGTAGTGGTAGAGCACTCAGTCCAAACGGTATGGTGAACTAACTGTTGTGTTACCACTTCTCTATATATATATACATATACGTTATTCCGGGTTGAATCGGAGGTAACCACAGATTCCTGATGATTTCTAAAGAATGAAACAGTTCTAGTCCTGTAGAATCTCATCTATATTAAAACTATATATATAAATATATATATAGAAAGAGAGAGAGAGAGAGAGAGAGAGAGATAGATAGATAGAGAGAGAGAGAGAGAGAGAGAGAGAGAGAGGGGGGGATAGGTTAGCTTTGACTTTCATCCTTACGGGTTTCATAGAATAAAATACCAGTAACGTACTGGGGCCTATTTAATCGACTTTGAACCCCTCCCCCCAATTGTTGGCCTTGTGCCTAAATCAGAAACCATTATTGGATGTAAACTCCATCATGGACTACCAAATCGCGATTGGAAAGATACATTTGTTATTGAGTGCTTCAATCCAATTGCATCATCGTTTACTGATTGTAGTATTGAATAGACAGCTCGGTTGGTCAACATCTCATACAAAATTCACATATATATATATATATAATGGACATGTTTTTATGATTAATCCAGGTAGAAAGTGAATGTTGATTTAATACAATTAAATATTTTCATTTTTGAGAAGCACATATTCCCCTGCCTTTCAACCTCGATATATGTGGTGAAGCAACCCACGGCTAAACACTCGATTATTAAATAGAAGGCCATATTAGCAGAATGACTTCGTGTGATTTTTTTTATTCCTTGATACAAAATGAAATTACAGACAATAAATCAATTTAAAGTTGTATAAATAACATTAGAAATATTGATCGAAATATGAAAGAAAAAGAAGAAAGAAGAAAAAGGGGATGAAAACGAAAAACAAAACCAAGTAATGAACGGTCTGGGTAAAGAAGAGCAGATCTGACTATATAGCAAGGTAGGAGAAAGGGCTGTAAATGCCATAAATGAGAAGAAAATGAGGGAAAAGGCAAGGACT
>OZ024745.1:77128186-77130686 GCA_964016885.1 Eledone cirrhosa | reverse complement strand
TTTCCAGTATAGTTACGTCCCTTTACGATCTGAGTTCAAATCCCGCCGAGGTTGACTTTGCCTTTCATCCTTACGGGGTCGATAAAATAAAGTACTAGTAATGCACTGGGTAATTGCTGGCCTTGTGCCTAAAGTAGAAACAATTATTATTTTTATTATTATTATTATCATTATTAGTTACAACACTGACATATATACAAGTACTTGAGTTTCGTTAGGTTATACACACAAACTTCTTCAGTCTGTGATATAAAGAAAGATGGCCACATTTCTGTATATAACAGGCTGAATGAGTTGGGGTGTACAACTCAACGAAACTTAAGTACCTGTATATGTTACTGTTGTAACTAATTACACTTAACTCGTCCTACGGACTGAGGGCTCTTACTCTTCGATATTTCTACCAAGCTTATACTGGAGTGTATATATATAATAAGAAATTAAAAGATGGTTAAAAATGTTCCATATATTTTATTATACGCATTTCAAAAACAAATATCATCCTGGGACGATAGTTGCGTTCTCATCAGATAAAATAAGGTAACATGATATGATGCATAAAAAACACCTGTGAACAAGAACAAGAAAGTGTCTTTTTTAACCATCTTTTAATTTCTTCTTATATATACTCCAGTTCAATAAATTGTTGAGTGCTACTTATCCGATATATGCATAACAAAACTCACCTCCTACACACACACACATATATATATATATAAGTTTATCCCGGGTTCAATCGGAGGTAATCACAGTATATTTATATATATATATATATATATATATATATATATATATATATATATATATATATATATATAACGAAGGAAATGTGGTAAGGAACCAGCTGGATCATAACGCACCAAAGTACTCAATACTTAGGGTAGAAGAGTGGGTAATAGGAGCGAGTAGAACACCGACAGCTGAGCTCAAGCCGTTTCGAGGTCTAATTCTGGACTTCTGAGTCCAGAATTAGCCGTCGAAACGGCTTGAGCTCAGCCGTCGGGGTCCTATTCGTTCCTAATATATATATATATATATAACTACACGTATGGTTTTGTTCACAAGCACACACTGGTACATCACTATACGAGTAACATTTCCACAATATATGCATCCACATACACTCTGTACCAAATGTTCTTCACACACATACCTGATGCAAACCTCATACGCCTCATCATATGCAACCGTTGCATTGCAACCGAACTTATTCACCTATACATGCACCATCACTATTGAATACATACACTCAGGCACCTTCCCTACAAACACATAAGAACAACCACGCGGTTGTGGAACCAACCAACCAACCGGAAATTTATAAATTCTTAAATTTATAAATTTAATTTATAATAAATTGGAGTGAAAGCAACTGGTGCGTGTGTTTCTTATTGGCAACATGACCCTCCCAAAGTATAATACATATATATACACACATATATATACATATATATATATATATATATATATATATATATATATATATATATATATATATATATAAAAGTGGATGAATACAACCGCTTGCTTCGCTACTTTTTATATATATATATATATATATATATATATATATATATAAATGATATATATATATATATGTAGGAGGTGAGTTTTATTGTAGCACAACAAATATCATCAATGGATGATAACTGCGTTCTCATCAGATAAAATAGGGAGACATCTATCACCCATCTCTCCTCCTCTCTCATCCTTCCCTTCTTATACTCCTCCCCCACCAACCTTTACTCTCATCTCTTCCTCTTCCTTACCTTCCCCTCCCTCACTTTTTCCCAATCTCATACATCAATCTTAATTTATTTTTCATATGTTGATTTAAAACTTCAGTATTTACAAGTGCTTTTTAAGCTTCATATAATGTCTCCCTATTTTATCTGATGAGAACGCAGATATCATCCCATGATGATATTTGTTTTTGAAATGCGCATAATAAAATACTTGGAACTCTTTTAACCATCTTTTGATCTTATATATATATATATATATATATATATATATATAGTTAAAAGAATAGAGGTGTAACACACAAGTTATTATATATTGGTAAACGGAATAGAAAATGCTGACAAATTGTTCACAGTTGAAAAATGGTTTAATTAGGAATAAAAGAGTATTAGTGATTGTATGGGTTAGTATTCAGTTGTGGTTTTAAGTTTTTAAGTTTTTACCGGTTGCGCATTTCTAAATGCTTTTCAAAAATAATTTTGAGATAGAGTGTCCGTGCTGTTTGCTCTGATCAACCGGTAAAAACTTAAAAACTTAAAACCACAACTGAATACTAACCCATACAATCACTAATACTCTTTTATTCCTAATTAAACCATTTTTCAACTGTGAACAATTTGTCAGCATTTTCTATTCCGTTTACCAATATATATATATATATATATATATATATATATATATATATATATATATATATATATATATACACATACACACATATAAACATATCTATTACTCCCATCATGATGTCACCTCC
>OZ024745.1:77120686-77123186 GCA_964016885.1 Eledone cirrhosa | reverse complement strand
GAAAACAATTAAATGAATTAGCAAGTGAGGACAGACCAGGTAAATGTTGGGATGTCTAACAAAAATGATTATCACAATGCAATGCTATCGGAATCCCAAGTCATTTTCTATCTGATCTGTAAAAAATCAATGCCCGCTACGCATCTTTCTATATATCACTATAATTTTAATGATACAGTCATTAAAAAATGATGTCAATATAGCCTGAAGAACTGGAGTTTGTCTTCGTGACAGATCTGAAAGAGACGGCTAGTAATTGAGATGCAATCTATGTGGCTGATTTCTTCTAAGAGCTGTTTTTTTTAACCATCTGAAATCACTCGAGCCAGGGAGAAATTGAGCCAACTGTGAGATGGTTCTACCGCCACGGTACATTTGCTGAGAATGTAGTTTAATTTGCAAATCTGCAGGTGGACTGACCAGACATGGTAAAATACATACAGACATACTCCAGTCGGTTTTACCAGGAGACAGACAGTTCAAGTGTCACATCTGTGAATGGATCTGCAAAACAAAAGCGGGTTTGAAATGTCACCTGCGTGCAATGTTCATTGAAAGGATGTCACTTTTCTGACAAGAAATAGCAATCAGCATGCATGCATCCATGCATGCATGTATGTATGTATGTATGTATGTATGTATGTATGTATGTATGTATGTATGTATGTATGTATGTATGTATGTATGTATGTATGTATGTATGTATGTATGTATGTCGAGTCACTCTTCAGTGCTACTGGTAACATGTAACCCAGTGCAACCTGTCGCATCGTCGGGTCGTCGGCGACTAAACCGGCAACCCCACCAAGTTTACTTGGTGAGGAGGGTGATTTTGGACACCCTGCAGGACAAAAAAACAAAACCTGACAAAGGGCGGAAGAACTCATAAGAGTCAACGGCCATCCGAAAGTGTGTAAATATGTATATACACATGTACCGCGTGGTTAAACCACTGGGAGTGAAGGACCCCTAGCCTTTGTCAGGGCATTCTTCTAGAAGGCAACTCAGGAAACTGGGATAACTCCGATATAAAACCTGCGGCTCAGTAGTTACTGATGATGTTGATCTTTTCTTCTTTTCGGGTTATAGCTACTGTCGCTCAGAGAGTGGGATTGGCTCAGTGCACAGTCTTTCCTCACTTTAAAAAATATCTTCACGCACAGGCATTGCACGATAGAATTAATTAATAATTATTAATAATGGTATATCGTGCAATGGCCATACTCGATAACCAGGGGGCAGCCATCATGTATGTATGTATGTATGTATGTATGTATGTATGTATGTATGTATGTATGTATGTATGTATGTATGTATGTGTGTGTGTGTGTGTGTGTGTGTGTGTGTGTGTGTGTGTGTGTGTGTGTGTGTGTGTGTGTGTGTGTGTGTGTATGTATCCATATATGTATGTATGTTTGTATGCACGTGCATTTATTTGTATAAATCCCAGTCACGAAAGAGTCAATACGAAATCTCTTTCTTGCAAGTGTTATCTCTTAACTTTTTATTGACATTAGACGTTTAAAGTTTACGGATATTAACTTTATCTTTCATTTGGATGATCTGTTGTATATTTGAAGCTTTTCACTATTCCCTCTCACTTTCTCTTTCTCTTTCTCATTCTCTCTCATTCACTCTCACTTATACAGGCTAAGTTTGAATCCTTGATTTGAAAAATAGTATTTTATTCCCACTCCGGTACAAACATACAGTATTTAAATTCATTTAAAGTAATATGAATAATAGCGGTTTCTACATTTGGCTCGAGGCCAGCAATTTGAAGGGGAGGGGAAAGTCGATTAAATGGTCCCCAGTGCGTGACTGGTACTTTATTTATCGACCCCGTAAGGATGAAAGGCAAAGTTAACATCGGCAGGATTTTAACTCAGATCGTAAAGGACCGTAACTCTATACTGCAAAGCATGATGTTCGACGCTCTACAGATACTGCCAATCCACAACAATTTTGTAATAGACGTTGCCCAAAGCTTGGCGATTGCATTCGTAGCTAGCATTTAGTTTTTATTGATGTTTCCTCACCATTATTTTGGTTATCAAATTTGCTATTTTGTTTGCTGGAGCAACGAAACCTTACCACAAGTTGCTGTGATACAAATTTCTGTGCATATAAATATAAAGATAGTAATTAAGTTTATAAACTTTAATTTAAGATTTAAGAAAGGAAAACACCCTTCCATAGTCTACGTAATTTTTTTTTCAGAGCCGGTGCTATCATTATGGCTAATTTGGCAGGTATAAGGGTGCAGCCATTAGAGATGCGCATTACTGAATATCACAGTTTTATACACATTTATATAACTGACTGAAACATATAATACTTTCTTGCTACTAATAAATAAATCACTAAACATCTTTGCCGCGTAGCAGCCTTGTAGAACTGTGTAATGCGGTAGAGAAGGTCGTATGGCATAGTAACATGTCGTATGATTTGGCATGGGTGAATGTGGATTGGGTAATGGAAAATGCAGGTTTAGTAAGTT
>OZ024745.1:77103186-77115686 GCA_964016885.1 Eledone cirrhosa | reverse complement strand
TGGCCGTACTCGAAAACGAGTTGGCAGCCACCATGTATGTATATATATATATATATATATATATATATATATATATATATATATATATATATATATATATATATATATATATATATATATATATATATATATATATATATATATATATATATATATATATATATATATATATATATATATATATATATATATATATATATATATATATATATATATATATATATATATATATATATATATATATATATATATATATATATATATATATATATATATATATATATATATTAAAATAACAGATTAAAGTTTAAGCAAAGAATCGTTGCTTTCATATATATATATATGTATGTATATATAAGGAACGATCGACTGTGAAGGCGTGTGGCTGAGTGGATAGAGAATTGGATTCGCAATCGTGAGGTTGTGAGTTCGATTCGCGGACCGGGCGATGCGTTATGTCCTTGAGCAAGACACTTTATTTTCACGTTGCTCCTTCTACCTGGAGTTGCGAAGAGTTGCGAATTGGAAAGACCAACGGAAACATTGTTTCCTTGGTCCGATTTGACGAAAGTCGACCGACAGTAAAAAAAAAAATATATATATATACATATACCGGTGCTCGGGAGAAAAAGAAAAACGATATTTCTATAAAAGCAGAACCAATAATGATATATATGTGGTGATGAAGAATAACGCTAAACTGTTTCACCCATGACCATATTGAATTTGATTTGATCGTTATGTACCTTCTACGTTCAACCCTGTCTTGACCAAGTCTACATTCTGCTAAAGTCCCCTTTCCACCGGAACGATATAATTAGTATCAGTAATATACTGAAGTCAATTAACAACTGGCCTTGTGCTTCTGTAACAAACCAATATGAATACTATAGAGCAGATTGGCAGTATCGGTAGAGGGTCGGACGCCATGCTTTGCAGCATAGAATTACGGTCCTTTATGATCTGAGTTCAAATCCCGCCGAGGTTAACTTTCCCTTTCATCCTTACGAGGTCGATAAAATAAAGTACCAGTAATACACTGGGATAATTGCTGGTCCTGTGCCAAAAGTAGAAACAATTATTCTTATTATTATTTTGTGGTTAATAAAGAAATCAACATGTGTGTGTGTGTGTGTGTGTGTGTGTGTGTGCGCGCGTGATATGAACTTTCGACCTCTTCAAAGAAGAATCTCTCTGCTAGATTCTTTCACGTAGGTAATGTCCGTGAAGCATATACATATACGCCAGGTCTGAACACAAAGGAATCAAACTCCCACTGTCACCGTCACTGCCTCTGTCTCTCCCGCTCTCCCCCATCTCTCACTATTATGAGCAAATTAGGCCCACGCACTGGCTGCTTCGCAGAATATAGAAGGCGTTTTCTCCGGAGGATAGTGAAGGAGAAGTGCTGGAAGAGCAGATATTTATTATTCACCCACCAATGCAAACTTCAACACGATTCCTCAGTTAATCAGTCTTCACTTTAATTCATTTTGCTTATGCTTCTGGAAGATACAACTGTTACTATACTTCAAACAGAGATTTCTTAGACTGCATTCAAAAGAAAACTATTTTACTGATTGACAAACATTCTTGACTCACATAGGTTAATCTGTAGTTTGTATTACCAATTTTACCTCAAATCATAATGCATGGTCTTAACAAAGGATGGACACATTCTAAGATGCAGACCTAGATACAAACCAGACCGATAAAATAAGTACCAGACTGAACAAAGTAATCGGGTAAATACGATCCTTGAATGTGGTTCCTCAGAATGGCCCCATGCAAATTCTAAAACTTGTGAAACTGTTTATATATATATATATAATATATATATATATATATATATATATATATATATATATATATATATATATATATATATATATATATATATATGCGTGTGCGTGTGTGTGTATATATCTATATAACTTTATATGTATATAAATATGTCCCAAGGCTCTGATACCATCAACACTATAAACACAGAGCTGGCATATCTAAGAACTGACTAACTGCCTGATGAGGTCATAGCCATTCAATGGCTATCATCGAAATATATATAGCAGTAAATAAAGGATTATGTGTTCATGCAATTGACTTATGTTTCGTCACTATGTATATAAATTTGTAGGTATGTATATATATATATATATACATATAAATATATATATATCTGTGTGTGCATTACATATCTGAATACACACACACACACACACATATATATATATATATACAAACGGCCGGAGCTCAGCCGTCGGGGTCCCGACTCTTTTCATATATATATATAGGAAAAGAGTCAGGACCCCACTCTACTACCCTAAGTATCGAGTACTCTGCTGCGTTATGGTCCACCTAGTATCTTATCACACCTTCTTTATTAAATATATATATACATATATATATTTATATATATATATATACATATATATATATATATATATATATATATATATATATATATATATATATATATATATATATATATATATATATATATATGTCCCAAGGCTCTGATACCATCAACACCATAAACACAGAGCTGGCATATCTAAGAACTGACTAACTGCCTGATGAGGTCATAGCCACTCAATAGCTATCATCCAAATATATATAGCAGTAAATAAAGGATTATGAGTTCATGCAATTGACTTGTTTCGTCACTATATATATATCTATATATATATATATATATCAAATAATTGTTTCTACTTTTGGCACAAGGCCAGTAATTATCCCAGTACATTACTGGTACTTTATTTTATCGACCCCGTAAGGATGAAAGGCAAAGTTAACCTCGGCGGGATTTGAAATCAGATCGTAAAGGGACGTAACTATGCTGGAAAGCAGGTCCAACCCTCTACCGATACTGCCAATATCAAATAATGGTAGTTAAGACGGGATTAACTACCTACCTGGGATAAACTACTGACGTGTAGTGCTTTGGATCGCTAGGAAGTTACTACGTAACAACTAAGATAAACAACACTCTCGTACAATATATATATATATTTATATATATATATATAGAGAGAGAGAGAGAGAAAGAGAATGAGAGAGGAGGATGATTGAAGGATGGAAAGTAATAGAAAGACACGAAAAGTTATTAAAAGAGAATATGAAATAGAGAATGAGATAAAGGTGGATATAGAGTCGGAGGGGGGTCCATAGTAATAAATCCGAGGTTGCTTACGTCACCTATACATCATTGCTTTATAATCTCCACTAAGCATGTTCTAAAAATATAATTACATTGTTTGGATACTCATAAAACGCATAAACAAACTAACACAGCAGTAGCAACAAAAGTAAAAAATATCCAACAAAGTATAAATATGAATATGCAACAAAATAACAAAAATAATTTAAGCAAAAAAAAAAGAAAGATATAGAATAAAAACAACTACGAAAGAATAAAGAAAAAAGACTCGATCCAAACAATAGCATGTGACGACAGCAAAGACACGCATTGGTGTTATGAAAGTAGATCAGCCGCTTAGTTTACTTCGATTATAGAGACCGAATGAAGAGTAAAAAAAGACAAACAAGCCAAACAGCAGCTTACAGTATATCTGCGTTAGATGGTAATATGATAATTTTGTTTTCTTCTTTCTTCAGCAGAAGGCCGATTGTTGAAAGATAAAGGTGCACTAGACCTCAATATGTTAACTAATATTAATTTGATCGATCTGATGCCAATATAGGACAAAGCTAAATAATGTATATCTTTCAGTACACTGTAGACATTTTTGCTAACACAAATGTATATTGGCTTTCTTTGGCACCTGTTTTTTTTTTCTGTTCCGAGTCAAAATAAATGTTTTAACAAATAATTAGAAATCGGGTTCAAATTTGACCTCCACTGCACTCATCCTATTTTGTAGCTCTCACAAAATAAGTACGATTTAGTTTGTGTTAGATTCATATTTTTGTAAGTACATTAACGTAAGCTTTAAAATCGCTTTAATCTACAATTTTCATGACTTGGCCAATGCGTCTCATATCATAAGTCCCTGCGGATTGGGAATTCATGACATTTATGTTTTCCAAAATTTAAGCAACCAAAGTAGTAGGGAATAGCTTCAACGAGCAAACCAAACGCGTGTAACGGTTTCTAAATGTCAATTATCTACCCTTTGTTGGGCGGTGTTAACCTCTACTTCAGTTTTTTTTTTCATGAATGTAAAGTGAATATAAAGGACTGGACAAAATATTTTCAGTTCTCTGCAAAGGTGATTTCAATATCCCAATTGAGCCACTTTAATCAACTTGTGCTACTGATATTTGTATAAAGACATGCAACTCCCACAAGCCACACACCTGTATTTCTTATGTATAAGAGGGGGGAGGAGTGGTTATCGTATTAGTCCAAGAATTTTGGCGAACACTATATGCCAAACATTTTAGTGGTTCCTGAACGAAGCAAATATATTTAATTTTAATTGATTACGTCCTTGAAATAACCAACACAAAGCCTTGAATATAAGTGGTATTAGGTCGAATCTTCTGACCACAGCACGATAAGAAACCTTGTCGAATCTAATGAGATTTGAACACATTGCAAAATGCTACTAGACATTTTGTCTATCACTTTACTAATTTTGCTCTAAATAAATCAATATTATTGGCTTAATGAATTTTCATGCGTTTCTTTCAGTCAGAATACTCAATAAGAACAGAGTTTCTTTGAGTGCATTCAAGTTTACTACACACTTGCATCGCTGTTGAATAAATCTTTTATATTAGTGTTTAGTAATCTTTTTTATGTGAACAGCAGTCGACCGATTCCTTGATATTTATGAACAATGCAATTGTAAGGTTGCTTAATTTCATTAATATACGCCCATGTATGAATATATGTGTACATGTATGTTTATACATGTGTGCGTGTATGTTTGTATGTATACATGTATGTATATATGTATGTTTATTTGTATGTATATATGTATGTATGTTTATTTGTATGTATGTATGTTTATTTGTATTTATGTATGCTAGTACTTCTATCTATGCTTGATATATAAGTGTAAGTGATGTGTTGACATGCGCATAATGTATGCGAACGTGTGTAAGTGTGCAACAATGCCTTTTGGGGATATAAAAGCATTTGAATAACATATCAGTTTCTCTTTGTTTTTGGATTTTTATTTTCTGTTGATATTTTAGTGTTTCGTCTGTTGTGTTGAGCATGTGCACTGTGAGATGTGTTGTTGTTGTTTAGCCATTCCAATTATGAGCAATTAATGAGGTTTTAAAGCTAGCATGTATAGGACTACATTATCCATTGTGCCTTTCCGTGTTGGAGAACGATTTCGTTGCTATTTCTACTAGATATAAGAGACTCACTCTATTTGCTGACTATTATGTTTCGTATGTTCTCTATAAATGTTATGTGTTTTAGTTTGGAGGATGGTTTTGTAGAGTATGTACTGTGTAGATTATGTTGTCTACTTCCAATTATTATTGGTATTGTTTTCACTTTCGTAGCCCACATGCTGCTAATTCCAATTTCAAGATTCATATATTTGTCAGTTTCTCCACTTCCTTACAGAGATGTTTTGGTAAGAAGATATCAAGATATATATATTTTTTTATTTGTTGGATCTGGAGGAATGGACTCTGCCTATAGCCTTTACAGGGCCTCGGAGACTCGGGAGACTGATATACTTAACGCTTTGCGCAAACTATGGCAATTCGATACCTGCAGGAAAGTCATGAACATCAATGAAATTCTTGATAGTCGATATTCTTGGGAGAAATTAACGGGTGTATGGGCTAGTGCGGAGCATGAGGGGTTCGATAAAGCATAGGTGACGTGAGGAGCTTCAAAGTGAAACCCGTAAAACAAACTTCTATAACAACTTAAAACATTGTATCGTGACCGTCTAGTTAATCAAAGGGTATGAAACGATAAACTCCTTCTACAAACAAGAATTGTAAAAATACTTTTATGACCAAGAATTGTAAAAGTATTTTAAAATTTAAACAGAATGTCATGTACCAGAAACAACACAGTAACTACCGTAAAATAAAAACACCATCAGAGGCAGAGCCTCTAAAATAAATTTCCTACAATAAAACAAGTCTGCTCTTAAGATGCTGTGGTGGGATAGGGGAGTTCCTTTTAAAATACAAGAGAGGCAGACAATCTTTTTCATGGCTTCCGTCTTAGCCCTCCAGACACTAGATTAATGTAGTAATGTGAATACGGCCATTTCGTCTAACTTAGTGTTAATATAATTATATCCTAGTTTATTTTGTATACTGATGGACAGGATATACATTTCATCGGCAGTTTCGAAATTGACATTTTAGCATTATCATGCAACACTCAAAATGACACACAAATCCCAATCTGATTCGTATAGAATAAAGGCCAGAGCTACATCTGCCATTTGTGACGCGTGGCACACACACACACACACAGACACACACACACACACACACACACACACACACACACACACACACACACACACACATACACACACACACACACACACACACACACACACACACATATAAAAACACAGAAGTATATTTAAAGACTATTTAATGCGACAGAATGAATATTTTTATAATTGCTGCATTAAATATAACCAGCTTCGATTGGTATAACAAACAAATGTTAAATAATTTATTTTAATGTTTTTTTCATGTATTCTGTGAGCATGTTATATATATAAATATGTAACGGAGACTGCTCCAACGTGTATATATATATATATATATATATATACATATATATATATATATATATATATATATATATATATATATATATATATATATTCAAATCAGCAAACAGCGAAAGACGCCTTCCGGACTTGTCCGACAGACAACCTTTTCCCTCACCCCGGAAAAAACCCCAGTTGATGGATGTGAATCCGAAATATATAGGGACTATTAAATCTCTCCCAAGGTAACTCTCTCTTGTGTTGTTATTTTTATTTTTATCCTTTTACTCTTCCCTCCATTCTACACATCTCACACATCTTATACACACCACGCATCTCAACGTACACCCACTTACATCTCTCTCTCCACCACCGGACCTTGTTACTCGGAGATTTACCCATTTGCAATGTCGAGGCTTCCAAACGACTTATAGATATATATATGTGTGTGTGTGTGTGTATATATATATATATGCCATGCGTCACAAATGGCAGATGTAGCTCTGGCCTTTATTCTATACGAATATATATATATATATTACTATATATATATATATATATATATAGTAATAATAATAAATTTGAAGACTAAAATCCAAAGAGGGCTCGATAAGGATAAATATATATCAAATATATAAGAACCGTAGAGCAAATATTTATTAAAATAACAGATTAAAGTTTAAGCAAAGAATCGCTGCTTTCACCCTTAACGGGATCTTCTGAAACTAACAAAGTCAATCTGTAAACGCAGAAGTGGATATTTCAAAAAACGTTGCAACCGGAGGAAGACAGGAAGACGATACTTTGGTTCGTGGAAACGTTCCCTGGCTATGCAAATAAGTAATGGTATAAACACAACATATACTTAGCTACCACATCAAGACGTAAAATATCCACGTATAGATCGTACTATCCGTTAGGGTATAATGTGGGGCTGTAATACAGGAAAGTTTTGTGCAATTTATGTTTACAAGCCGAAATGGCCACACCTTTAGCTAAGATCTTTCTATCCCTTATTACGAAGCATTTTCCCCCTACACATAAATATAGTAACATTTTTAATAGAAATACTATTAAATGTCTTACTCTACGACTCCTAACCTTGCACATAACATCACAGCTTCAAATTTAGCTAAACTACCTAGCCGTAGGAACACGTGCAACCCTGTGGTTAGTACTAACTGTAATTGTAGGAATCGGGTTGATTGCCCCCTATCCGGGAAATGCCTCTCTAGTAACATTGTCTACAAATGTAAGGTTGAAACACCCACGTCCCGTAGGGCCTACATAAGGTTAACCGCTAATAGATTCAAGCAGCGTCTTTACATTCTTTCGTTACCCTCTAAGAAGGAATATGACGTCACTTTTAGCTTATATCTGGAGTCTAAAAGACAACCACACCCAAAATAAGTTACACTGGGAGATCCTAGCTAGGGCTAGATCGTATAACGGAAATAAAAGACCATGTGACCTCTGCGCCGCTGGGGCCTTGGAAATACTCTACGCCACAGACCCCATCTTAAACAAAAAATCTGAGGCAATTTCGGCTTGTAAACATAAATTGCACAAAACTTTCCTGTATTACATCCCCACATTATACCCTAACGGATAGTACGATCTATACGTGGATATTTTACGTCTTGATGTGGTAGTTAAGTATATGTTGTGTTTATACCATTACTTATTTGCATAGCCAGAGAACGTTTCCACGAACCAAAGTATCGTCTTCCTGTCTTCCTCCGGTTGCAACGTTTTTTGAAATATCCACTTCTGCGTTTACAGATTGACTTTGTTAGTTTCAGAAGATCCCGTTAAGGGTGAAAGCAGCGATTCTTTAGTAATATATATATATATTACTAAAATAAGTTACTCTAACTCATGACGATAGAACAAATTATTACAATATTGGTTATTGCAATGACTTGGAAATGCTGGTATTGTTTCTTTTGTTCTTGAAACCATGGTAGAAAGACGATTATATGAGTTATACTAACGTATTTTAGTCTGTCTGACTTATACTCCCTTAAATTGAGATTTTTGGCATAAGTTTAATATGTAAAATTACTTCTCTGAGTGATATTTATCTGTATATTTTATCCATTCATTGAGATGTCTAAGTATTAAAGACAAATAACTTTATATATATATATATATATATATTTATATATCGTGCCTCGAGCTGGTCGCCAGAGAAACGATTGTAATATGGCCAATAAATTTCATTCGTCGCAACACTGATTCTCTTTTGTTCTGTAATATATATATATATATATATATATATATATATATATATATATATATATATATATATATATATATATATTAGTATTGGTGCTCTGAAATAGCGATGTATATATGAATGTACGTATGTAGTCTTGATAACCGCTAACGAGCGTGAAACAGGACTATCGATTACTTCCCATTGTTCTTGATGAATGGTCTTCAAAATGTTTTAAAATAAACATACAGTATATTATCAAATATACTATATGTACATTCATATATGCATCGCTATTTCAGAGCACCAATGTTAATACCTAATTTCTGCTGGACCGGCAACCGCTCTGGTTAATCAGCTCTTAAACATTACTGGAATTATATAAGAATCCATCTTCTGGACTGTCGGACTTCTGCTGTGGCAATGTCATCACAGATCGATACAGATCGAACCATGATCGAATGATGATACAGATCGAACCAATAGCGAAACGCGCGTCAGTTCTCAATAAACATAATGAAGACATAACAAATCGTCCATCTATCATAAAGAAAGATATCATAATATTTACACTCTGCTTAGTTCTACACCTCTTTACAGACTGGAAATTACGCTCGTT
Source organism: Eledone cirrhosa (assembly GCA_964016885.1). Classification (NCBI taxonomy): domain Eukaryota; kingdom Metazoa; phylum Mollusca; class Cephalopoda; order Octopoda; family Eledonidae; genus Eledone; species Eledone cirrhosa. The sequence continues at coordinate 77,106,169 of OZ024745.1, read as the reverse complement.
ACACTGGAAACTGCACGTTACCCTCCCTATATATATGAGCGCGCGTGTGTGTGTGTGTGTGTTTGTATGTATGTGTGTATATATATGTATATATATATATATATATATATATATATATATATATATATATATATATATATATATATATATATATATATATATATATGCATATATTTAATGTGTATACATATATGTATGTATTTATATATGTATGTGCGAGGCTATGTATGTGTGTATTTTCTATCCCGAAGGCTTAAAAATTATGATATAAAAATGTGAAAAGAATATGTTTCCATAATAAATTTAATCCTTATATACAGAAAGATAAGTAGGGGAGAAATATTAGTTTGTATGGCTATCTTACACAATCGTATCACCGGTGGTTGTCTAGTTACAACTGATTTCCATCGATATTATCACTTTTTTTGTTGTAGCTTGGCAGATTCGCCATCTTAAATGAATTTTATTTGCGCGGGGAGAAAGAAAATATCTATAATAATAACCATTTCCGTATTTTCGTGACTTGCCAACTAATCCTGGCAGTTATCCCATTAGCCAAATCATCATTCAGAGAATTATTTATTCAACAATCATTTGTTTTTTTCTTATTTAATCGAAAAGTGAATGGTCTATAATATATATATATATATATGTGTGTGTGTGTGTGTGTGTGTATGTATGTATGTATATATATATGTGCGCGCGCGTGTGTGTGTGTATGTATGTATATATATATATGTGCGTGTGTGTGTGTGTGCGCGCGCGTTCTTGGTTATGCTGGACATCAATTGGTTCCGACAACTAGTGCTCCAGTTGATCAAAGAATGGAACAGCCTGCACATCATATTAAGCGGTTGAATATTCCATAGATTCCTGTATCCTTAACGTAGCTACGAGGAAGATTCAAAGTGACGCAGTGTGCAACAAGGATATTCTTTTGAATTGGAGATTCAACGTGCCAGCGACAATGGAACTCACGACACTACTAATTTCCTGACCACATTAAGTCAGGCGCTTCCATAATGTAATATATATATATATATATACATATTATTAATGTGATATATATATATATATATATATATATATATATAAAATTATAAATGAGAGGAAATAATAGACAAAAATATACCTATTTTTTCTTCAAAGAGCCGACTGCACTTTTGTCGGGACTTAGAAGAAAAAATAGGTATTTATAATTTGATGGATAGCTCTGATTAAACGATTATTTTAATTATTTCGGTCATTGAGCAAAACTGGTCAAGGCGGATAACCACATACACATATACTTATGTATCTGTGTGTGTATCTTATCACTATATATATATATATATATATATATATATATATATATATATATATATATATATATATATATATATAGTATTAAGGATACTATTTATGGTTATGTATATACTAAAACCTTTTATAGTTATATATATATTATACCCTAAATAGTGAAAGACAGTAATTTATTACTATCCAGTAAGATAAATAGCTCAATGTAACAACATCAGTTGTTTTACAGAGCAGTTATATAGAGATTACATGAAACAAAGTTCTGTTTAAACCATTTATCTGCTTACAATTGTTTCTTCCAAACCGAGGTTTGGAGTCTTCGGAGCAATTATTCAGTGATTTTTAACATACTTGACCTCCTTTTCAACACAAGAGACATATAGAAACATATGTATATATTGACCCACAGTGGGTTGACATCCATTATAATAATATAGCATGGTAATTTACATATAAAGATTACAGTCATATTAAAGGACAAAATTAAAGTTAAAATTAAAATTAAAAATTAAAATAAAAATAAAACATTGGCAGTCTACTAAGATAAAGCAAGAGGAAAGTTTGGAGTAGCCAGTGCATGCAACAGTCACACGTGTGGCATGCACGCGTGTCCTATTTATACAAGATTATAGTGCGGCAGATTGTTACACTGGCTACTCCAAACTTTCCTCTTGCTTTATCTTAGTAGACTGCCAATGTTTTATTTTAATTTTAATTTTTAATTTTAATTTTAACTTTAATTTTGTCCTTTAATATGACTGTAATCTTTATATGTAAATTACCATGCTATATTATTATAATGGATGTCAACCCACTGTGGGTCAATATATACATATGTTTCTATATGTCTCTTGTGTTGAAAAGGAGGTCAAGTATGTTAAAAATCACTGAATAATTGCTCCGAAGATTCCAAACCTCGGTTTGGAAGAAACAATTGTAAGCAGATAAATGATTTAAACAGAACTTTGTTTCATGTAATCTCTCTCTCTCTCTCTCTCTCTCTCTCTCTCTCTCTCTCTCTCTCTCTCTCTCTCTCTATATATATATATATATATATATATATATATATATATATATATATATATATATATGAGTACCTTACTTACTGTGGTTACCTCCGATTCAACTCGGAATAACGTACCTATATATATATATATATATATATAACAAAGGAAATGTGGTAAGGAACCAAATGGACCATAACGCACCAGAGTACTCAATACTTAGGGTAGTAGAGTGGGAAATAGGAAAAAGTAAGACCCCGACGGCAGAGATCAAGCCGTTTCGACGGCTATTTCTGGACGTCGAAACGGCTTCAGCTCTGCCGTCGGGGGTCATACTTTTCCCTTTATATATATATATATATATATATATATATATATATATATGAGTTAGGACGACAAAAGATAATGGGAAAGTCAACAGTTAAAACGAAGCTCTCTGTTGGCCGATATGCTTCCGCTAATCTTGTTTACAAGATATTAAATTACTGCTGGATGTGGCTGGATTTCCTATGTTTACATACTATTTCATTTTTTGGCTTTCTATACATGTAGTGCTTCCTATACTGAGGTCCAGGAAGATGTCCAGAAAGTCAACATTGCTCGAGCTGCTGGTAACGGTGATGTTTATGCTGAACTATATGAAGATCCTTACGAGATAATTTCTTATCCTATCCGAGATT
>OZ024745.1:77095686-77098186 GCA_964016885.1 Eledone cirrhosa | reverse complement strand
TAGCTTTGTGCTCATTTTCACGAAGAAAATGGCAGGAGGTTCTTTCCAAATAGAATACCCTTATTCAGGCTTGTTACAACCTAATACATTTAGAAACACTCATCCTTCCATAGGTTTTGAAGGTTTTCTATTAGTTCGTTCCTCTTGTCGAGAAAAAGAAGCATCAACAGAATTTGAATACAGAACATGTAGTATAAATCTAAAAAAAAAAAAATATGTACTGCATTTAATTCAATGTACCAACTTTTCTACCAACTTTTTAATTTTAATTTTTTGCATAACATTAATTCATCTATTCTGAAAAAATTAAGTTTAAGTTTGAAAATACATTGTCGTATAGTTGTAGCCTTAATAATCGATGTTTTAAACAATGGTGTAAAAAGTAGGGGAGCGCACTGTTGCGTCTATAGAACTCAAGAGCCCAGTTTGAGGTTTGGTAATTATCTGACACATATCACTCACGTACTCATACTTAAAGACATACACATCCCAGATTCTTTAGTTTAATGACAAAGAAAAGGATTTAAAAGTACTGTACAAAGACTTTGTTTTACAAATGGCTGTGATATAAATTATCGATAACTGAAAAGCAAATTTATAGGCTTTTGTTTCAGGGAAAAGAAAATCTTCGCAAGATATTTGACAAAAAATTATTTTCAATAAAAAGCAAATATCCCTAAAAGGAAATTAAGAATGATCCCAGGGTAAATTTGAATTTGAAAATTTCCGATTGTACAAGAATGAAATTAAAATTTCGAATAGTAGTAAAAAAGAAATGGTTGTATGATTTTAGGTCTGACTCCTGAAGCACTTTAAATCCGATAGATTGAATATTATTGAGAGAGAGAGAGAGAGAGAGAGGGGGGGGGGGGCGAAAAGAAGAAGAAACGAGAAGGAGAGATTATTATGTCTTAACAAAAGACATAATAGCTTAAAGGATTGGGGAAATTTGAAAAATAAAAGAAATAAAAGAATGACTGCTATTATTAGAAAAATCTAACGATATGAACAGAAACAGAGAAATCATCAATAATGTTTTAGGATTTAAAGGACTTTCAGCATTTAGATGTCGACACTTTCATGTTGATTTCTCCATGAAAGTAAAGGATGTTGATTCCTTCTATTACCCATAAATTCTATCATATAAACCATCAAAGTATAGATGTTAACTATCAAAGTTAATTCAGATTTTTATTCATCTGGATTCGATAGAATAACTGCTATTAATATTTGCTATGAGAAACGATAAAGAAACAATTCCTTATATACTGATATTTCAAGTTTATGGCCTGCCTTTAAGCGTTCGTTTAACTATTTTTGATGCGTCAAAGCTCTTTCAAGATACATAAAACAGAAATACTATAAAGCAACGCCATGAAATTCTATTATGGTATATTAAAAGTTGTTATAGTATATAAATATTTTATTAATTTATTGTTGAACAGAAGTCTACAATGATGAACGTATTTTAAAAAGGATCGAAATTATGAGCGGAAAATGAGAAAAGGTGAGGGAGAAAAAAGTAAATAATTGTTTCTACTTTTGGCACAAGGCCAGCAATTACCCAGTGTATTACTGGTACTTTATTTTATCGACCCCGTAAGGATGAAAGGCAAAGTTAACCTCGGCGGGATTAACTTTAAATAATTGTTTCTACTTTAGGCACAAGGCCAGCAATTACCCAGTGCATTACTGGTACTTTATTTTATCGACCCCATAAGGATGAAAGGCAAAGTCAACCTCGGCGGGATTTGAACTCAGATCGTAAAGGGACGTAACTATGCTGGAAAGCATGGCGGCCGACCATCTACCAATATTGCCAATCTACCGAGAGAGAACTGGGAGACAAGCTATATTGACTAGGCAGTGTACCTCAGCCGCGTCCTTCGGAAAAGATGGCGAAAATATTGCCGCGGAGATCAGCCAACGAAAACTGTTCAGTAACAAGGAATCTTCACAGAGATTTGCATAAATAATATCGTTATAGATTATTTTCGAATCATTCACGAAGAGGAATATCTCCAGCGAAAGCCATGTAAAAGCGAATTCATTATGATGACATTCAACACAATATGTATCATTATAATAATGCATATATTTAGATGACAGATATTTTGTGGCAGTCTTGAATGTGTTAACCCTTTAGTATTCAAATCGCCGAAATCGCCCGAAATTATTTCCCCTTCATTTGTTCAAACCGCACGAAATCGCCCGAAAACACCTACACTAAAATATCGTTCTAAAAATAAACAAACCATCCTCAAAATCTCGTCAATTCGAGACTACTGCGAGATTAGGCCCTTACCGCGAAAATTAACACTTAATATAGTGAAACAACTTGAAACAACTCGTGTTTTTTTAACTTTGAAAGTAGAACAGATTTTTTTTGGTATCAACATGGCTTCTGAAAGTAGCGATACCGACTTTGAAGGTTTTACACACGACGACATTCAGAATGAACAAGAAACATTCTTGCCGTGGGCTGATATGCGACACTGTC
>OZ024745.1:77075686-77090686 GCA_964016885.1 Eledone cirrhosa | reverse complement strand
GTGGGGTTGCCAGTTTAGTCGCCAACGACCCGACCATGAGACAGGTTGTACTGGGATACATGTTACCAGTAGCACCAACTGGTAACATGTGTTAACATACATGGTAACATACATACATAACTGGTAACATTCATACATACATACATACTTACATACATTGGGCTTCACAGAACCAGAAAGAACACCACTAGTTAGGAAATTACAAGTACAATCCATTAATGGAACAGTAAAATTATGTAAAACATCCCCAAAATTCTGCATGTAATAAACTACAAGTACACATGTACAGATACAAAACATATGCACATGCACACATAACTCAAAACATCCACATCCACACATACAATAACATCCATGCACGCACGCATGCAGACATGCATATCTACCTAGTTGTTGTTTAAATTGCAATGAAAGAGTCTTGTGTCTATGTTAAAAAACCGACTCTCTAATGGTAAAAATTTATAAAATTATGAAGAACATACATACATACATACATACATACATACATACATACATACATACATACATACATACATACATACATACATACACACATACATACATATATTTTCACTGATGAAATAAAATATTGCAGGGGTATATTTCAGGGGGACAGTCTCTCTGTTATATTATTCATCTTGTCATTAAACCCCTTGTCCTTTCTGCTCAAGAAATGTGAGGGATACATCATTGGCTCACAGGAGGACAGAAATACGAACCTAACCCATAGTTTCTTTGTGGACGATCTGAAACTTTATGCCAAGAACATGGATGGGATGAAGAAAATCTTGACCTGGTTACAACGTTCTCAAAGGATATAGGAATGGAGTTTGGCCAAGATAAATGCTCATACATGACTGTAAAGCGGGGAAAAACAACAACCCAATCTAGCAACATTGTCATCAATGGCCTAACTGTTTCACCGATATCTGATGAGGACTGCTACAGATACCTGGGGATAGATGAGACCATATCCTATAATGGTACATGTAATAAAGAACACGTAACCAAGGAATACTACACCCGATTAAGAAAGATCTGGTCATCGGAACTCTCTGCGCAAAACAAAACAGTGGCTCACAATGTGTTTGCTGTGCCTGTCCTAACACCAACGTTTGGAATACTCAATTGGACGATAGACGAAATCCGAGTAGTTGATGTTGGAACTCGAAAAATACTTAACAACACCGGAAACTTCCACATCAAAAGTGACATAGAGCGCCTTTACTTGAAACGTAAGCAGGGAGGCAGAGGCCTAACATCAGTTCAGACAACATTTGAATGTCGCATCATATCTCTCCGACAACATCTACGAACCTCGAAGCGTAGGAGCCCGTTTCTCGAGCAAGTCTATCTGCATGAAAGAGATAAGATCATGAGAGTTGGGAAGGAATTCCTCGAGAGATATTCCCTGTGTGATAATCAAAAACTCACACCCTGGGATGTCGCTCAGCAGTATCGCAGTGAATCCATGGATGAAAAACTGCATGCCTATCAGCAAAACATCATGCATGGATATGTTGCCAGGAAGATCCAGTGTGAGAGTAATGTAGATAGGGAAAGTAGTCTATCCTGGATCAACAACCGCTATATTGGCTCCCACTTTGAAGGATACGCTTTTGCAATCCAGGAACAGGAGATTAGCACGAAATACCTCATTCACAAAAGCGATAGCGATGCAGGCAAAACACCTAGATGTGATAACAAGTGCAGACTCTGCAGAATTAACATCGAGGATATCACCCATGTCATCAGCAGCTGTCCAAAGATGTCATCGCGGTACTATCTACCTATGAGGCATGATGTAGTGGCCAAAACACTGTACAAAGCAGTTCGTAAAAAGATAGCCCCGATAATAAACACATTAAAAACTACAGCAATGTGGAAGACATCCATGTACATAATATGAAAGAGTACTGGTGGAATGTTCCAGTAAAAACCCCAATAAAATGCAGGCATAACAGACCAGATATTATGATATGGGACAGGGAGAAGAAAGCATGCACAGTAGTGGAAATTAGCTGCCCAGCAGATGCCAATATAATATCAAAGATTAGTGAAAAGGAGAACATTTATGCAGAACTGATGAGAAATCTGCAGATACTCCACCCTGATTACACCTTCAGATTGGGATATGTTAGTAACTGCCTCAATACAAATCTTGAGAAGCTAGGCTTCACAGGAACAGAAAGAACACAACTAGTTAGGAAACTACAAGTACAATCCATTAATGGAACAGTAAAAATATGTAAAACATTCCAAAAATTTTGCATCTAATAACTGCATATACACATGTACAGATACAAAGCATATACACATGCACACATACAACTCAAAACATACACATTCACACATACAATAACATCCATATCTACACATGCATGCATACATACATATCTACCTAGTTGATGTTGTGTAAATTCCAATGAGAGAGTCTTGTGTCTATGTTAGAAACCGACTCTCTCTCTATTGGTAAAACTTTGTGAAATTATAAAACCAGAAGAACATACATACAGCATGTATACAGGACTAACTTCCTGGTACATGTCTAACTTCTCAAGAAATGCTATTATTATCTCTTGAACGGTATGGACTAAAATATAACCCTGAAAGAATAACTGAATAATTACTTCCATTCGGAGATGGTATCACTCATATTATTCTCAATCTAGCATTTGACGAATTAAATCTAAAATTAAAACTAAAATTCACATGCATAAATATATAGGTTTTTTTCATTTTCTTTTCTGATGTCCCAAGCCAGCTATGAAAATACGTCAACAACTATATGTTTATGCGCGAACACCCTCTCCTTCATTGAAAATCTAAAGGGATATAGAAACATAACACCCTGTACCATTTCCTCATTTCATTGCAACTGTAGAATTTCATGCTCCTTATAAATTAAAATATTCTTTTCATAGTCAGATTCATATTTTTAGAATCATTCCATTTGTGGAAATACCATTTAACAAGGTAAGAATATAATCAATATGAAACTACTAAATTATTAATTACTGATCCTCCTCAAGGATAAAACTTCACAGCTTCAAAAATAGAACTGTTACAATTCATTGTACACATAAGGATACAACTCAAAATTCACGTATATATTAGTGTACATGCATAACGCACGCACGCACATATATATATATGCACACACAGTCACACACACAAACATACAAACACACACACACGCACACACACGTATATAGTATACATACATACATTTTGGGAAAGATAATGGAAGCATTTTAAAGACATTCTTTTTATCTTTCTTATTATTGTGATTAAACCTGATTGAGTAAACCAACGTGACCATACTACAAAATGTATCCTTCATATTGTTTTAAAGATAGTAGGGTGTGAGTGAGAACTGATTGCTATTTCTAGCAAAATAACCGACGTAACAAAGGCTCCTTGGCTAACTCGTTTTGTCGTTTTGTTGGATTATAGCTATAGCTATCGTTATTGCTGATGTTGTTCATCATTATCACCATCACCACTACCACCAACACCAACACCAACACCAACACCATCATCATCATCATCACCACCAACTCCACCATCATCATCATCATCATCATCATCATCATCATCATCATCATCATCATCATCATCGTCATTATCATTATCAACAGTATCATTCTTCGTTACACCTACCAGCAGAAAATGCCCAATGAGAACAAAAGAAATGATACCAGTAATAAGAGGACTTGGGGAATCTCCATAACCAACAACTAAATATCTTTCAAATCACACTCTACTTTCTCAAAAAAGAAACGATGCATTGGATAATCTTGTCATAGACATGGCTTTGTTGTTAAGAATTGTACTTGATATCGAGCTATGTCCTAACACCTCGGCCAAGTGTCTTCTACTTAAGCCTCGTGCATAATGGTTGGTAGGCGGAAACCGCGTAGAAGTCAAGCGGAATAGCTTTTACTGTTCTTGGGGTTGTAGACTTAATCTGTCATTCGGTTTAACACTACTACCTGACCTTTGGGTACCTTTAACAAGGTGCCCCAGCTAAAGATAAGTTTCCTACCTCCTCTCACTATTTTTGCACACATTCAAAATATTCGTGGGTGCTTCCCTTTTTTTTAATAAGTATTGACACTTAACTACTGATAGAATCGTAAGGGCGCCATCATAACATAAAGCAGGTCTTGTGCATTTTGAACCTGGCGGAGGCCAACAACTCTCTAGGGATGAACATAGACTACTTTTTCCAATGAAAGAGAGAGAGAGAGAGAGACAAAGAGAGAGAGTGAGTGAGAGAGAGAGAAAGAGAGAGAGAGAGAGAGAGAGAGAGAGAGAGAGAGAGAGGCAAGAAGAATCTACCCCTTTACTTGACTGTTAATTTTTTATCTGCCTTGAAAGGGTTAAAGGCAACGTTGTCCTCGGCGGGATTTGAACTCAGAGCGCAGAAAGCCGGAACGAATACCGCAAAAGTTCTATCCGATGCTCTAACGTTTGCTCATTCACTGCCCCCCCCCCCTTTAAATAAATAATTTAAAAAGCCAAATCTTCTTCATATCACATTCTCTCGTCTTAAAGTGTGGAACAACAAATCTGATAATGTAATCCTCGAAATATGATAGACGAGATGGTTATGGCTGGATTGTCAATGATAAAAATATACTTGATAGGATTGACCTTTAACTAAAAAATAACTATAATAATAACAACTATACGCTTCAACAAACAGCTACAGAAACTAATAAGAATGATAACAACATTACCGACAAAACAGCTTTATTGACTTCTGAAGTACCATCAATACAAATAACGAAAACAGTAGCAGACAACTAGAACTAGAAATATATCAGCAACATAATGAAACTAGCCACAGTAGTACTGACTTACCAAGCAGGTAAAAATACTAAAGGTGGTTCAGTTGATTCGAAGAAGGCAGTGTATTTAGTTAGTTAAGTGATATTATTACTACGATGACAACGACAAAAGCAGTCAGCCGGTAGCAAGCTACGATCAATATATTAAATATTCTTGGATTTTAGGCACGGAACGTAGTAGAAAACAATAGAAAGGCAAATCTATGATAGTGGGAGAACAAGTTCCACTCTCTCAAGGTTTCTCTTTCCTTCTTTCTCTACTTTATCTAATTCCTATCTCTTTTCTACTCTTTCTATTCCTTACTTCTTTACCATATGCAAGCCAATAAATTCAACTGGAGTCTTCGAATTTGATTGCTATTTCTACGACTGCTAGTAGCACAGAATCTATGTGTGCATAACGAATATAGTTCATGATCCAGTCAACACACCACCTCACCATCGAACGACATTTATCGTCTTGTGATCGATCAAATCTCTCCTACTTAAGCTATATTTCTTTATTTCCGTCTTAAGGGGAATATCAATGACGGAAACGTTCGACGTTTCAGTTCGTTTGAAGACGGTGTTTAAACGGAAAAGAACGAGCATGGGGCGATTATAGTTAAATTACGTATTTTAGCATTATTAATGATATGTAGTAAGTAAGAAAAATATTTCAAAATAAAAAAAAAAGGAATAATTGATTAAGTTAATGAAGTTATCAGAAAAAATACGATTTCTGACGAAGAATATACAAATCTATATATAATGTACAAAGCTGAATTTTTTACTTATATATATGTATATATATATAAGTATCAAAAAGTGCCCAAGTGCAGAAATGCTATGAAGATAGATTATAAAATAAAGTGAACACTCTTAAAAGACGGAAAAATAAGTTGCCATCGGCCGCTATGAGGAATCGAACACCATATCTTCCAGATACCGATAAGCACCCCACCCCCCACTCACACACACACACACACACACACACACACATATATATATATATATATATATATATATATATATATATATATATATATATATATATATATATATACATATATATATACATATATATATATATATATATATACATATATATATATATATGTATATATATATATATGTATATATATATATATATGTATATATCGGTCAGTACGACACGACGACACAATAGGACAGGGTAGTAAAACTTATAACGGAATAGTTATAAGCAAAGTAAACAGATGTAAAAAAAAAACTGAAAAGAGAAGATATTGGTTGATAAGATATATGCTAAATAATAATAATATATATATATGTATATATATATATATATATATATATATATATATATATATATATATATATGAATGTTTCTAATATATATATATATATATATATATATATATATATATATGAATGTTTAAGTAAACACATTTTGAAGACCATTCGCTATGAATTTTAAAGTTGTGACTATGTCACTTACTTATTCTCGGTAAAAACAAAGGGGAGTAATTGACAGTCCTGTTTCTCGCTCGTTAGCGGTTATGAAGACTACTTATCCCTTCGCTTCTGCCGAGAATTATAGAAGCTGGATTCTTATAGAATTCCAGTAATGTTTAAGAGCTGATTAAACAGAGCGGTTGCCGGTCCAGTAAAAGCCCGTCGGACCTATATATATATATGTGTATATATATATATATATATATATATATATATATATATATATATATATATATATATATATATATATATATATATATATATATATATATATATATATATACACAGTTCAAGAGTAACCAATCTTAAAGAGAGAGATGGAGATAGTAGAGGAGATATGAGAGGAGAGATTGGTGAATTAGTTAGAAGCCAAAGCGTAAAGGCATGTGCTCAATGTGCAATATGCAGTAGAAAGCAGCTAGGTGGCTGGGTTCATGCAGAAGTTAGGAGCGCAGAGCTGGAAATATTCATTAGTTAAGCAAAGCAAGACCACAAATTTCACAAGGAAGATATTATTAAAAGATTGTCAACATATTTTAGTTTGATGTAAGGAATGTAGAGAATAATAATAATAATATTAATAATAATAATGTCCGTTTACAATTGTTTCGCTACTCCATATAATATTTCTGGATCAGATGACTATATATCATAATTGATCTGGTTCAGTTGAAAATAATTAACATATTTAAAAGACAGAGCGGCTCATCGGAACTTCAAAGGAATATAAATTAAAATAATTAGAGAATGTTACATAATATAATGTTCCATATATTGGTTTTTACTATGGTTGCTGTGGGGAAAAATCCCTGAATAACCCCGTGTAACTAAGAGTTTTTTCTACTTTTGGCACAAAACTGGTACTTTATTTTATCGGCCCTGTAAGGATGAAAGGCAAAGTCAACCTCGGTGGGATTTGAAATCAGTCCGTAAAGGGACGTAACTCTGTGCTGAAACGCATGTTGTCCGACCCTCTACCGATATTGCCAATCAGCCGCCCTAATAGTGTTACTAATAGTGAACTGTTGTGGGAACTGTGTGTACGGAATCTCGTAGTTCGGAATTACGCCTAGTGAATGCCTTGGGTTTTACCCTCGTTTCGTACAGGTATACAAAACAGTTGTGTCACACCATCACAAAAGTAGCGGCGTGTTATTCGAAGCTTAAGCTGGACTGATTTTTTTTTTAAACAAAACAAAATCTCCTTAATATGGAAGATTTACTGGCCCAAGTGGTACAGTTGCAACAACAACAGCAGTTAATAGAACTAATACCGAAGAAAACGGAAAATACGTCAAGTTTGTTCATTCCGGACACTGTAGTGAACTTAACAGCAAAATTTGCATATAACCCAGATGAGGGCATTACCTTCTCTGCTTACTTTAGAAAACATGAGGAAATTTTCAGAGAAGAAGGCAGCGACTGGGAAAACGAGAAAAAACATGATTTTGTTGAAATTAGATCTTTCTGAAGCTTACCTACAAATACAAGTTGAAGAAGAATGTACAAAGTTGTTGATAATAAATACGTATAAAGGTTTGTACAAATTTAACCGACTTCCTTTAGGGATAAAAGTTGCTCCGGCTATATTCCAACAAATTATGGATACGATGCTTGCAGATTGTAATTTCGCGGTTGCCTATTTGGACGACATATTAATTGAAAGTGAATCTCATGGTCAGCATGTCGAGCATGTCAAGTGTGTTTGTTAAGAGTGAAAAGTCAGCGATGAGAAGTGCGAATTTGTCTTGCCTAGAATAAAGTACCTAGGACAAATCATCGATAAAAATGTTCGTCAACCAGATCTGTCGAGGGCTAGTGCAATTAAAAATAAGACCCCACCGACAAACATTACTATGTTACAAACATTTGGGGGGTTTGCGAACTATTATCATATTTGTATATATATATATATATTATTGATTTATTGATATTTTTTCTGAGTGTCCCGAATCTTCCAGATCGCAATTTTTCGGTCGTACGGGTGATTATAGACTTGTTCTATGTGTGACGGTATTTTAACGATAGTTATAGCTCTGATTTATCTGAATTATTGAGCCCTCTGCCGCTCATTTCGAATTTTGTTTATCGTGAACTCGTGCGCCGATTTTTCGATACTCGATTATTCTACTATATATATATATATATATATATATATATATATATATATATATATATATATATATATATATATATATATATATATATATATATATATATATACCGAATACGCGCTATGTAAGATCGCCACTAAATAATTTGCTAAAAAAAGACGTAAAATAGAATTGGACTGATATGTGCCAGAAGGCATTTGAAGAAATTAAAAACATTAACATCTGACTTATTAGCGCATGTTGACCCCAAAATAGAAATTGTATTGGCTTCAGATGCTAGTGAGTACGGTATTGGAGCCGTGATTCTGCACAAAATACGATGATGATAGCACGAAAGCCGTAGCTCATGCTTCACGTTCTTTACTACAAGCAGAAAAATATTACAGCCAAATCGAAAAAGAGGCGTTAGCAATAATATTTGCCGTGAAAAAATTTAATAAGTTCATTCACAGAAGGAGTTTCCGTTCCCAGAATGACCACCGTCCGTTGTTGTCAATTTACGGATCAAAGAAGAGAATTCCCACCCATACAATAAATAGATTACAACGCTGGGATACCATCTTATTAAATTATGATTTTAAGATGGAGTATCTACCATCCAAAAAATTCAGATTCGAACTCGTACGCGATTTGTGACAATGTACTGATGTATGCACAAAGAGTAATAATGTCGGTCACACTACAAAAGCGAATCTTAAAAGAATCTTACATTGGTCATCCGGGAATTTCAAGAATGAAATCTCTTATGAGAAGTTATGTATCATCCAAGGTCAAATGAACAAGCAGAACTTTTTGTGGATACATTTGAGAGGGTCTTAAAGAAAGCAAACAATGATGATTTAGCACTTAAACAGAGCAAACAGTAGATGATTTAGCACTTCAACAATTCTTAAGAGTAGACCGGGTAACACTGAAACCTAATACCCCTGTAGGCATCGCACCTGCAGAATTGATGTTCGCAAGGAAAATTAAGTCCGTGCTTGACAAACTGTTACTGGATTGAAAAAGAAAATTATCGGATAACAAAAATAATACAAAATTTTCAAAGTTAGCGACAAAATGTATTTTAGAATGTATAAAAATGGTAATGAAATGTGGGAAAACGGCGTGATAAGTAAACAAATTGGAAATATGTTTTATATGGTAAAATGTCACAAACGAGAACATAAGAGACATATAAATCAGTTTTAAAAATATTTGCTGAAGAAAGGGTCACAAGAAATGAAGAAAAAATGGAAGTTTTATCTGATATTTTCGATGTGCTAGCCCCCAAAGAAATTGTTGAACTTACACGTACGAGTACGAGGAAAGGAAAACGTACAGAATTATTAGAAGTGGACCCTTAAAAAATATTAAGCTCCGGGCGGGATTAAATTCTCAAAAAGGGAGATGTGGGCTGAAAACTGAAATATATATATATATATATAGTCACACTCCCGAGGAAGGGGAATCTCAAAAGGGAAGGATTTGTGGGGGAAAAACCCCGAGTAACGCCGCGTAACTAAAAGTGGACTAGGCGAAACTCTATAAATAAGAACTGAAGTGAACTGTTGTGGGAACTGTGTGTACGGAGTCTCGTTGTAGTCTCTTGTTGGTAGTTCGGAATTTTGCCTGGTGAGTACCTTGGGTTTTAGTCCTTTCGTACAGATATACAAAACAGGTGTGTCATGGTATAGAAAAATGTGATATTTGAAGGCCACGACAAGGCGAAATGGACGAACAAGAAAATAAGACGAAGCAAGATGTTAGGTGTTACCATATTTATCTGTCCTGATATTTCGAGATAAAATTTCTTCTTCGAAGGATTATAACAAGTGACCCGTCTGGAATAGGTAAACGTGTTTACCAATTCCAGACGGGTGACTTGTTATATTCCTCCGAACATATATCTATATTATTATACTTTGGGATGGTTATACTGCCAATAAAAACACACATACACACACACCTGTTGAGTTTCAGTTCAGTTAATTATTAGTTAAGCAATTCTGTAAGCTGGTAGTTTAATGACTGGCTGGTTGTTTAATTGATAATTATCAAATATCTTTCCTCGCACATGCTGTAACCTTCGTAATGACTATTCCTGCTCTTTCATGTCTTCTCTTTGTTCTGATCTTGTTCTATCTACTCCAGGAGCTTTGACAATTAACAATGAAACAACCAACCGCTTATTAAACTAACCACTGAATGAATTACTGTTTGAGTATTTGTGGTCTTCCCAGTCCCTCTACCGCAGACTATAAATATATATATATATATATATATTAATAAGGTCCAGAAATAGCCGTCGAAACGGCTTGAGCTCTGCCGTCGGGGTCATACTTTTTCCTATTTCCCACTCTACTAGCTTAAGTATTGAGTACTCTGGTCCGTTATGGTCCATCTCGTTCCTTACCACATTTCTTTTGTTATATATATACATATATATTAATAGTCTGCGGTAGAAAGAAATACGAAATATTTATACATATTGTATAAAGCTATGCTTGAAGCGAAATCCTATTTCTTTTTTATTATAAGTTGAGCCAACTTATGCAGCTTCATATGCAAATGAGATTAATCACCTCATTTACACAGACGAGAAAAGTATATATTCTAGGTTGTCTTCTAGTCCAGCAGTCGCAAGCGGTGGGAGGGAGTGTCCTGACGAAGACCAGTTAAGCCTGAAATGCATAGACGGTTGTCCCCCTTGCTTCTGCTGGACATCACCAGAGGGCGTTAGCCCACCGGTGCTCGCATAGCTACGGCTTCCTAAAACTGTATTTCTTTGGAGATACGAAATATTTATACATATTATATAAAGCTATGCTTGAAGCGAAATCCTATTTATTTTTATATATATGTATATATATATATATATGTACTGTGCCGTTTGTTTTGATATTTTGTTATTACTTTTACATACATATATATATATATATATATATATATATATATATATATATATATATATATATATATATATATATATATATATATATATATATATATATGCGTGTGTGCGTGTTTGTGTGTGTGTGTGCGTGCATTCATAAATGTGTATACATTCAGGCATGAATCTATTGTGCGAAAGTTTTATATAATTTCTGCATAGAGACACCTGTCCCCGTTCTGACTAGCAAGAGCTATCTCGTTTCAATAGCGAGGATTACAGTGTAAACGTCTGTAACTTTGGTCACTTCTTACCATGCAATATACCAAAAGAGAAAAAAAAGTAATTTAATTATGTGGGCATTGATATTTTCAGCTGTCCATTTTTAATACACTAGCTAATGTGGTTGGTAACTGATCAGGATCCTGTTATTGAACATGACAATGATGATGATGATGATAATAGTGATGGAAGTCTTGGTTGTGTTAGTGGTGGTGGTGGTGGGGGTAGTGATGGTGGGTGTGGTGATGGTGGGTGTGATGATGGTGGGTGTGGTGATGGTGTTGGCTTCTGCTAATCGTCTTTGGTGGTGGTTGTACTGGTGTTGGTGTTGGTGTTAGTGGTGGTGGTGGTGGTGGTGGTGGTGATGGTGGGTGTGGTGATGGTGGGTGTGGTGATGGTGTTGGCTTCTGCTAATCGTCTTTGGTGGTGGTTGTACTGGTGTTGGTGTTAGTGTTAGTGTTGGTGTTAGTGGTGGTGGTGGTGGTGGTGGTAATAGTATTGTTGATACTGAAGCAGTCGCGGCTGTTGCAATTATGTTTACAATTCTCTGCTTGAAGAAACGTCAAAGAGGGAGGGAAGGAGGAAAGAAACAAAGAGAGGGAGAGTAGGGGGAAAAAACTGGAATCTAACGGGCGAAGGAACGAAAAAGTGGAAGATATTCATATTGACAGACAGATAGACAAAAAGACAGATAAACAGATAGAACCGCACACACACACACACACACACACACACACACACACTTATAAGTGTCTGTGTATGTGTTTGGGTGTGTTAGTGTCTATGCGTGCGTGTGTGAATGGACAGATGGATGGAAAGAAAAGAGAAAAATGAGAAATTACTGTAATCGTTAAAAGTGAACTATAGCAAGAAAGACGGAGAGGGGGGGGGGGGTAGATAGATAGAGAGAAAAGAGAGGGGGGAGGATAAGATAGATAGATAGAGAGAGAGAGAAAGAAATGGAAAGAGATAGTAAATGACAGAAATGGAGACGAAGTGTGGATAATGAAGAAGAGAATAATAGAAAATGATTACATTAACGAAAAAGTAAAAAAAATCAATATTCAGGTAGAGAATGAAAGTGAATGATTACGAGGGTAGACAGACAGAGGGATACATAGAAATACACAGGCACTCACATACATACATACATACATTATATACATACATACATACATACATACACACATACATACATACATACATACATACACATATACATACTTGCATACATACTTGCATACATACATACATACATACATACATACATACATACATACATACATATATGCATACATACTTGCATACATACATACATATATGCATACATACATACATACACATATACATACTTGCATACATACATACATACATACATACATACATACACGTATACATACTTGCATACATACATACAGTCATACATACATACATACTTGCATACATACATACATACTTGCATACATACATACATATATACATACTTGCATAGATACATATTTGCATACATACATACATACATACATTCATACATACTTGCATACATACATACATACATACATACATACATACATGCATACATACTTGCATACATACATACATACATACATACATACATACATACATACTTGCATACATACATACATACATACATACATACATACTTGCATACATACATACATATATACATACTTGCATACATACATACATACATACATTCATACATACTTGCATACATACATACATACATACATACATGCATACATACTTGCATACATACATACATACATACATACATACATACATACATACATGCATACATACTTGCATACATACATACATACATACATGCATACATACTTGCATACATACATACATACATACATACATACATACATACATACTTGCATACATACATACATATATGCATACATACTTGCACACATACATACATACATGCATACATACTTGCATACATACATACATACATACATACATACATACATACTTGCATACATACATACATACATACATACATACATACATACATACATACATACATACTTGTATACATACATACATACATACATACACACATACATACATACATACATACATATAATAATACATACATACACATATACATATATACATACATACTTGCATACATACATACATAAATACATACATACATACATACACATATACATACTTGCATACATACATACATACATACATACATACATACATACATACATACATACATACATACATACATACTTGCATACATACATACATACATACATACATACATACATGCATACATGCATACTTGCATACATACATACATACATACATACATACATACTTGCATACATACATACATACATACATACATACATACATACATACATACATACTTGCATACATACATACATACACATATACATATATGCATACATACTTGCATACATACATATATGCATACATATTTGCATACATACATACATACATACATACATACATACATACATATATATATACATACATACTTGCATACATACACATATACATATATATATGGATACATACTTGCATACATACATATATACACATATACATACATATATGCATATATACATACATACATACATAAAATACATACATGCAAGCACACACACACACATACATATATATATATATATATATATATATATATATATATATATATATATATATATATATATATATAGGCGTGTTGTGTGCGTATAGATAGATAGACATCACACATATACATAAATACATGCATACATACATGTATAAGTATATATATATATATATAGAGAGAGAGAGAGGGGGGGGGGTAGAAATAGATAAATAAATAGATGAAGTAAATAACTGAGTGAAGAGAAGGGTTACTAGGGTAAAAAGGTGAAATATATTTTTTTAATGTATATCAAAAGAAAGAGTGAGGAGAGGAAGAGGAAAAGAGAGCGAGAGGAAGAGAGAGCGAGAGGGAGAGGAAAAGAGAGCGAGAGGAAGAGAGAGCGAGCGAGAGGAAGAGGAAAAGAGAGCGAGAGGAAGAGAGAGCGAGAGGAAGAGGAAATAGAAGAAGAAGAGAGAGAAAGAGATTGGTAGAGAAAGAGAGAGAGAGAGAGTGATAGAGAGATTGGTAGAGAGAGAGAGAGAGAGGGAGAGAGAGAGTGATAGAGAGATTGGTAGAGAGAGAGAGAGATGGAAAGAAAATAGTAGCAATGTGAGAATTCGTTATATAAATTAAATAAGGTTGATGAGAAGGTGTAGAGAAAGAAAGATGATAAGAGAAGACTGGAAGATTTTTGCAGATAGAAATACCAGATAAATAAATAATAAGCAACATAGTGTATGTTGTGAATGGGAG
>OZ024745.1:77053186-77063186 GCA_964016885.1 Eledone cirrhosa | reverse complement strand
CTCTCTCTCTCTCTCTCTATATATATATATATATATATATATATATAGAGAGAGAGAGAGAGAGAGAGAGATATCGTCGAGCTGGGACATCGCCCTGATTTAATCGATCTTATCGATCCCAGTACTTTCAAGTATATATCGTCGAGAGTCAATTTATATATATGTATATATATATATATATATATATATATATATATATACATATATATAAATTGACGCTCGACGATAACATAAAATATTGGTGTGAGGACGGGTGCAAAACCATAGAATAAGAGGAATGTTTGAAAGAATCCATATTGGGGTGGGTATGGGTCTTCAAAATAACGAAGGTAGTAAAAGCTTTTTTAACGACTATTGTAAAATACTTCAACAAGTGTCTTATACATTTCTGTTATTTTAAAATTAGACGTGTACTCCCTCTCTCTCTCTCTCTCTCTCTCTCTCTCTCTCTCTCTCTATATATATATATATATATATATATATATATATATATATATATATATATATATATATATATATATATATATATCCCTCTCTCTATCTCTCTCATATACGTACACATGGTTATTTGAAAGTTTTTTCAAGGAAGTATGAAACAGCCTTTTGTACTGGTTATCATAATAAATTACCGTATTTTGAGGTATTTTAACTTCTCCCCCTACTTCTTTCCAGTTTTCATATTAAAAGGAAAACGATATATATATATATATATATATATAGAATAAGAAAAAGCGAAGTAGTTTCAGATGTTAAAATCCTTTAATGATATATATATATATATATAAATGGAAAAGAATGAAACGAAATTTCATTCCTCACTCTTAGTACGGCTGATACTTAAATGCAAGTATGTATGTATACGTACATACATATATGTATACAGACGTACAGTAGTATATATATATATATATACATACATGCACACCGATACGTACATATATATATGTGTGCACGTATGTATATATATACATACTACTGTACGTCTGTATACATATATGTATGTACGTATACATACATACTTACATTTATATATATATATATATATATATATATATATATATATATATATATATATATATATATATATGCACATGTGTGTCTGTGTGTCAATCGCTCTCTGTCGCCCCCTCTTTCTCATCAACAACATTGCTAACTATCCAAGGTGTTTACATGATTACTGAACATACTACATATATCTGCCAAATCTCTTATATATCATATCTTAACATCGCTAAAATGGAAGGATACATAGCACAATGTAGCACTTATACTATCTCTAAAAATAAACAGAATGAATTAACATGGCTTACTCACCTTTAGACATAGGACTGTACGGTCACCGAGAGCCAACTTGGAGCTAATCAACATCAACAACGCTTTGGAAGCTAGCTTTCATCGTCTTATCCAACTCTGCGGTAAGACTCGTTGCTGACTGTGTCGTCAAGATATTCCACATCTGCTTGTAAGGCCAGTGCCTTGTACTTTATAATGAGCTGTGCGCTATGCCAATACAATTGATTCTCTTGTGGCTGGTTTTGACTACCTATCTACTGCAACAACGGAACCTCACGAGGTCATGTAATTTGCTTGAAATAGTAACCTAATCCACAAACAAATGGATTGGTTAGAGTTGCTCCGGGACTTAACAATAAAACAAGGTACCCTAGATTATGGTGAATTATAGCGTACTGTTTTAAACATTATGAATCTTTTATAATCATTTAAGTATTTTGTTAGCTTATTGTACAAAGTTCAATTTGCTCAAGTAGGACTTATTCTTTCTATAGAGTGTTAAAAAAGGTGAAGTTTTTAAAACTTCTGTTACTGTATGTCTTTGAGAAAGCCATAATGAATTGTCAATATATCTAAGTTACGTGTTAGTTTCCTTGCAACAATATCACATCAGTGACATTGAACTTTTATATCATGTTTACATATAAAACAATTACTTAAACATCCTCGTTGTCGTATCATTATATGAGTAAAGGAAGAAAAGCGAAAAAAAGCCTGACTGGATGTTAGTATGTAAACAGAAACAATATAAAGTTTGTGAAATACTTGTTAGACAAGTTGTTAACCTGCAGGCCATCACTGACGTTTTAAGTAACAAATTATCAACATGTCAAAGAAGTTTAAAATAGATGGAGATTATTCTTATAACGTTCTTTATTCCTTTCACCCTTTTTGTTTTCACTTTTTATTTCAAGTTTATTTTTGTTGTGAAATTCCCGAGGCCAAACAAATCTACACATCATGAAGCCTTACGATGGACATCAACTGTATCGAAGTGATTTGGTAACGCGAAATTGTTATATTCATATAGTATTTTCCTTTAAATAAAAATATTTTTTTATGAATCTGGCAAAAAGCTTAGCAACTGTTTAAATTAGGAAAGAGTATCGTCTAAATAAATTTTCTATCGTTATACATGCTAGGTTTAATGATAAACTGGGAAACAGTAAGACTGTATGTGATTAACAATCTCGACGAAAAACAATGGAATAATAGATCATAGAAATGCTAACCTATTACAAAGGTTTACGATACAATATATATATATATATATATATATATATATATATATATATATATATATATATATATATATATATATATATATAATATTTGATCAAATATTCTGGACTGAATTAATCTGTGATGTTATCATTTGCACATCAGAATCTATGGGGAAACATAACTAATATATGTTAACAACAAATACTTCAGTATATTTGTTTGTTTATTTATTATATTAGACTTCAATTGGTTCTTTGAAATAACTAAAACAGTATCACTGAAAAGACGAAGAACAATAAAACTACGTATAGAATTTAAATTACTCTTATTTTAGAATTAAACAATATATATATACATATGTATATATAGGAGGTGAGTTTTATTGTAGCACAATAAAGCAATGCAAATATCGGATAAGTAGCACTCTACAGTTTGTAGGACTGGAGTATAAATAATATAAGATCAAAAGATGGTTAAAAGAGTTCCAAGTATTTTATTATGCGCATTTCAAAAACAAATATCATCATGGGATGATATCTTCGTTCTCATCAGATAAAATAGGGAGACATGATATGAAGCTTAAAAAACATTTGTGAGTAGTGAAGTTTTAAATCAACATATGTTGATTTAAAACTTCACTACTCACAAGTGTTTTTTAAGCTTCATATCATGTCTCCATATATTATCTGACGAGAACGAAGATATCATCCCATGATGATATTTGTTTTTGAAATGCGCATAATAAAATACTTGGAACTCTTTTCACCATCTTTTGATCTTATATTATATATATGTATATATATAATAAGGGCGGTGGATTGGCAGTATCGGTAGAGGGTCGGACGCCATGCTTTCCAGCATAGTTACGTCACTTTACGATCTGAGTTCAAATCCCGCCGAGGTTGACTTTGCCTTTCATCCTTATGTGGTCGATAAAATAAAGTACCAGTAATGCACTGGGTAATTGCTGGCCTTGTGCCTAAAGTAGAAACAATTATATATATATATATATATATATATATATACACACACACATATATATATATATATATATGTGTGTGTGTGTGTGTGTGTGTGTGTGTGTGTGTGTGTTCCCCAATGACCTATCGAGAAGCCTCTACGTGGTCGCTCGACATGCAAGAAATAACACCCGAATCTCACTCAACCTTACCACCTAAAAGGGCCAGAGCATATTAAAGAATAAATACTGTATGTCAATTGTTAAAAACAGAACTGGTCAAAGTTGTCTTTGATCATATGTTTTGCTTGAAAAGAGATCATCAGAGGATGAGAAAAAAAGGCTTTTCAAAGAATTTCATTTTAGTTAGAGGTGAAATTTTTTCTGAATTCTTGTAAAAACAGCTTGAAATATAAGGACGTTGCTTTTTATAAGACCCCAATAACTTCTCAAAAGAAACCAAGAATACAGGTTATAATTAATAATAATAATTACTTCAATGACTAGCATTTCCGTTCTCCAAGGTATCAAATTGCATACTTCAGGAACTGTACAAGTAAATAGCTTAGTGGTTAAGATTTTCGGCTCATAATCGTAAGCTGGTTTGCTGGCGGCGTGTTTTGCCATATTTTCAAACCACTCAACTGGGAAGATGAGTTGTACTTGAGAATCAAAGAGCCAAACTTGTCTTACACTGTGTCACGCTGAATCTCCCTGAGAATCACGTTAAAGATACAAGCATCTGTCACTTGCACGTACATTTCACGGGCAGGAATTTCCATTGATCAAACAGCTAGAACACCCGTCGTCGGAACCGACAGAGGTCCAACAAATACACACATTTCAGAAACTTGCTATGTGTGCATACGCCTACATATTTGTTTATACATATATGCACCTGTAGCTTAATCCGATAAATTAAAAAGAATAAATATAGCATTATTATAGCATTATTATAAAATAACTCTGGCAGTATGACTTCAGAGAGTATATCGATGGGACCTTCACTTCGACCTTACATGAGTAGTACACAAGATCGGCACGGCTCGAAACATCAACGAACTCTAAATCCAATTGTTTATACATTTTTTAAATATATTATAACCCACTAAGTGATAAATACGCTTTATAATAGCTTTTACTTATATTTTGTTTAACCTGTATGTTTGAGATTTATCTCCGATTAAAGCTAGCAAATGAAAAATGAAGAAACTAAGCATCGGATTTAAGGAACCATATAGCGCTTAGAAGAGATTTGTATCATTGTTATGCATATATATATATATATATATGCATATATATATATGTATATATATATATATATATATATATATATATGTGTGTGTGTGTGTGTGTGAATGTATGCGTATTTGTATTGCCCCCCCCCCCCTCTCTCTCTCTTTGATAGTGGTAGACTTGCAACTTCTTTTTTTTCTCATTCAGACACTGTATCTGCCAATATGCTCGTCCATCTGTTTGTTTGTCTGTCTATCTCTGTGTTTCTCTCTTCCCTATGCTCTCTGCCTCTTTCTCCCTTTCTCTATCTCTATTTATCTTATTTATATATATATATATATATATATATATATATATATATATATATATATATATATATATATGTGTGTGTGTGGGGTGTGTGTGTGTGTGTGTATATATATATAACGAAGGAGTTGTGGTAAGGAACCAGATGGACCATAACGCACCAGAGTACTCAATACTTAGGGTAGTTGAGTGGGTAATAGGAAAAAGTATGACCCCAATGTATAATGTATGCTGTTTATAAGCGTCAAAGTGTGCGCACGCGATCGTGTGCATGTATATGTATGAGATACATACATACATATGAAAATACTCGTATACAGTATAATCGTATAGAGAAACGCACAAAGTATTTGAACATTAATACGTCACATGAAACTATGAGTTGATATGGATTACACAAGAAAAACTCACACAGACACACACTCACACACGCACACACGCACACACGCACACTCACATACACAATAACACACACATAAACGCATGCCGGCAGCACCACCCATCCCCATCACGATCATGATCAACATCATCAGTACCACCATAACAATAACCATCACCATCTATTTCTAGTCAACCATGAGCCAAGTGCTAGACATCCGCCCACGCGCCTACTCCTACACATGAACATGTCGTGATAACAGTATCAATCACCTTAACAAACACCTAGTCAAGCTGTTTGGTCTGTGGAAATTATCAACCGTTGTAAGTGATACAGCCATCTCGAACATGGGAAATTCCACGTTCATTATAGTTTAGTATTGTTGACATCGTTATTGTAGAGCGTCAGACACCAAGCTTTGCAGCATAGAGTTATGATATGACCTTTTACGTTCTGAGTTCAAATCCCGCCGAGGTTAGCTTTGCCTTTTATTATTACCAGGTTGATAAAATAAAGTACCAGTCACGCACTGGGGTCGATTTAATCGACTTTCCCCTTCCCCTGAAATTGCTGGCCTTGTGCCTAAATCAGAAACCATTATTATTATTATTGTGGTGGATTGACAGAATTGGTAGAGGGTTGGATATGCTTTCCAGCATAGTTACGTCCCTTTACAATCTGTGTTCAAATCCCGCCGAGGTTAACTTTGCCTTTCACCCTTACGAGGTCGATAAAATAAAGTACCAGTAATGTACTGGGTAAATTGCTGGCCTTGTGCCGAAAGTAGAAACAATTATTATTGTGAATTGGCAGTATCGGTAGAGGGTCAGACGCCATGCTTTCCAGCATAGTTACGTCCCTTTACGGTCTGAGTTCAAATCCCGCCGAGGTTAACTTTGCCTTTCATCCTTACGGGGTCGATAAAATAAAGTACCAGTTATGTACTGGGGTAATTGCTGGCCTTGTGCCAAAAAGTAGAAACAATTATTATCATCAACATCATCAACATCATTATCATTTTCATCCACACCAACCTCCATCTAGTTTTCTTCTCCTCTTTTTTCTCCTCCTCCTCCTCCTCCTCCTCCTCCTCCTCCTCCACATCTTCATTGTCATCGTCCTCGTTATCATACTTGTCATCGTCCTTGTCATCGTAATCGTCATCATCGCTCTTATGATGATGATCATCATCATGATCCTCATTATCATTACTACCGCCATTATCACCATCGCTAACACCACCACCTTACCACCACCACCACCACTTCAACCCCATCCTCATCCTCAACATCCTCCTCATCTTCATCATCACAATCATCCTAGACAAAATATATTGCAGTCAGTATGTAATCTGTCGCTCTGTGTTCTCAATTCAAATCGCACCTGTTTCCTCTTTCCGTCTTCAATCCATCGATATTCACTGAGTAAGAGTCAATATCGTGTTGCATCGATTTTATCGTGTCTTCCACAATAAACGGAAACTAAAAGTTGTCACTATTGCTCATCATCATCATCATCAAGCAGTGAAGAATTGCGGAAGATTGGCACCATTGTTAATGTGTTGAACAAAAGTGTTTTGTAGCATTTGTTCCCGCTCTTTATATTTTGAGTTCAAATTCCATCGAGGTCAATTGGGGGTTTCATCTTTCCAGGTGTCTATATAACTGAATTCGCAACTGGAAAATCTTGTGTTTAGGGGCTGAAATATCATTAAGAAGAAATGTGATATGATGCGACGAATGGTTCTAGTAAATTGGTCTTGTGTCGAATTGGACCTAAACAGCAAGCACATCATATAATTGTTTCTACTTTTGGCACAAGGCCAGCAACTATCCCAGTGTATTACTGGTACTTTATTTTATCGACCCCGTAAGGATGAGAGGCAAAGTTAACCTCGGCGGGATTTGAATTCAGGCCATAAAGGGCCGTAACTCTTTGCTGCAAAGCATGGCGTCCGACCCTCTACCGATACTGCCAATCCACCATATAATTGTCTCTACTTTAGGCACAAGGCCAGCAATTATCCCAGTGCATGACTGGTACTTTATTTTATTGACCTCGTAATGATGAAAAGCAAAGTTAACCTCGGCGGGATTTGAACTCAGAATGGCAAGGGCCGTAACTCTATGCGTCAAAGCATGGCGTCCGACCCTCTACCGATACTGCCAATCCACCACCATATAATCCCATACAATCCACCATATAATGTCAATATATAATATTCCATTAAATTCTAAATTCAAATCTATTTCGGAATTCACAACAGATTCATTTTTGTTAGAGCAAATTTTATTTGTTGGGGTGGATGGTGAGTCTAAATCCTTGTGTGCCGCAAATAAATCCCAGAAATCCTGACAGGAAGTTCTTATGGCAAGTTATTTAGGGAAAGTTTTTAGTCAGTTTGCTGCACACAAAGTGTTGAACGTAGCACTCGTCAATATCATAACATTACTGATGTGCGTGGTTGACTCCATCGATTCCGATGATGAGTGTTCTAGTTATTTTATCAATGAAACAGCTAGCTCGAGATCGAGAAATTAAAGTGCAAGTGACCGAGGATTCACAAACCATTAACCTGATTCTCAGTGGCGTTCAGTGTGACACAGATTGTGTCAAGGCTAGACATTTGAATTACAGTTACAATCGATCTTTGTCCAGCTGAGTTGATTATAGTAACATGAATTGAAGTGTTTTGATCAAGGATGCAACACTCTGCCGGGAATTGAACTTACGACCTTATGATCTTGAGCCGAACGCTCTAACTACTAAGACACGCAACTTCACAATATTTCTTTTGTACATAGGGGTGGTTTCTACGTTACAGCATCTACCTACAACCCAGTGATTAATCTGTACAAGAATTAAGTAAGAGCTTTGGTCTTAATGCAGAGTCGATGTCAAAACTAAAAGTCCTTACCTCTCATCCGGTTGTCCGGTACTCTATCGACGAATCTTCTCGCATTCAGCTCGAGTGGATCCAAATATATTTTAAATGTTAATTCTTACATAAATCTTTAGGATCTATATAGTTTCCATGGTGTATGGGACATGAATAATTTATGAAATCAAGCCTCTAGTGTACTGCAGGTATGTCTCACAGAAAAGTGTGATGCCTATACGCTATAATCCGTGGATCAAACGCAATGCACAATTAAGTATCCCGATCTAGACCACAATAAAATAACTCCAATGCATTAGAACTGTCAATCTATGAATGTTGATTTCTCAATCTTTCCTTTATTTATTTCAACAATCCCAGAAGGATGTAAAATGAAGTCGTCAAGGTGAGATTTAATAGAAAAATATAAATCACTAAACTAGCCAACATGAAGTAGATGAAATTAAAAAGGAAGGATACTTTGGAAAATGCAGTTTTGGATATACAAATAGATTGGATCGTCATGGCTGGAATGTCTATGATCGTCTGCTCGACCAGGGCTGACAACAATAGTAACAACAAAAATATAAATTAACTAGGAAATTGATGTATCATTTATGCAAATTCCACGCCATAGCACCTTATATAAATATGACACTTCAGAATTATTTGGAAAGACAAATGGTAACGTTGTGGCCTTTATACTTCTTCCCCCAAATTAACGAAGTAATTGAAGATATTCCAGTTCTTATACGCAAATCAACGAGAGCTTTGTACTGCATTACTGTTTTGCTCAACCTCAAGTTTCATTGCAAATATAATTCCCCTATTCATACCAGCAATATAAAAGCTGAGATACAAAATCACAGAGAAAATGAAACAAAAAAAAAATTGTTTTTATAACTAATAATTCAAGGTGAATGGAGATGGATTCGATAGTTAGTAGGGAGTAGTAGTAGATGCTGTTATCTACATGAGATGATTTTATCTTTGATCCGAACAAAATCAATAAAGCAAGTATCAGTGACAGAAATAAATAAGTAAAAAGTTTATCGAGCAATTACCTAAATTCAGAAAGTATGTACTCTAAATCACACTTCAATAAACTGGTATACAGATATAATTACTCGTAAATGCAAAACTAATGTACTCAATAATATACTCTTAATCGCGTCAAGTCGGTTGATTTAGCAGAATCGTTAGAGCGTTGGTTATTTGTCTAAGTCTCTATGTTCTGAATTCAAACATCGCCGAGATCTACTTTGCCTCCCGTTTACAAAAACATTCCTTATAGAAACTAACATTAATTTATCATCCTAAAGTCAATGAAATTGATAGCAAACTGGGATATTTTGTTTCTAATATATACAATGTAATTTGATTTTCTTGAACTAATTTCAATAACCATATATATTTATTTCTAACTCTACTTCTGTAGGAGTCGTAGGGACACTGTGGTGACAAACAGCGTTTCTTGGACATTTTATAAACCTGGAGGAGACCATCTTCTCTCCATGTGGAAACGCAACCGATTTCTTAGAGAGAAAGAAAGAGAATAGTAGAGAGAAAGTTAGAAAAAGATATAGATGAAGAATCAATCACAGTACTGGATGGCCACTATTTTATCGTCGATGAAAGGCAAAGTTGACTTCAGTGGGATTTGAACTGAGAGCCGCGGTGAGCCGCGGTGAATACCACAAAGCATTCTATCCAACGTTCTTTGTCA
>OZ024745.1:77038186-77048186 GCA_964016885.1 Eledone cirrhosa | reverse complement strand
TAGAATCAGGAGCGGTTGTAGGTACTTTGGTATCAAAATATTGTGGCTTTGGTTTCATGACCTAATTGAAAATGAAGTTGTGTACTCTACCACACACACATATGCACATGTGTGTTTATGTGCATGCATGCAGGTATATATATATATATATATATATATATATATATAGCTTTCACCGTACTTTTGACTAAAGAAATTTTAGTCTGATAATGGGGTTTAGAACCCTCAGATAAATGGAAAAAGATGAGTATTGACGTACATGAGTATTGACGTACATGTACGTCAATACTCATTTTTTCCATTTATCTGAGGGTTCTAAACCCCATTATCAGACTAAAATTTCTTTAGTCAAAAGTACGGTGAAAGCTATTCTATTTTCTAATTTCAAACCTGCTCACTGTTTCAAAACATACTTACTTGTCATATATATATATATATTTACTCAGCTGTAGAAATGAGTACCAGCCTGCCCGCCCAGCCAGTGGGATGGCGTTATCTTATGGCTAAAACAGCACGACGTGCTGTGACGAGCGGCGCCGATTGGCGCCGATTGGCGCCCGACAGACTGGTCGGTTAAGGTGATCAAGGTGATATATATATATATATATATATGCATCAGCATGCATAAATTTAAATACAGACATACATAAATATAAATACATACATTAGGACATGACCGACCGTTTCATGCCGATTACTGTCGAGACCTCCGATATCCTGGAACAGCCATTTTCCTGCGCAAAATTGGAAGGATTGTGTCCTGCCTGGGAAATGATCCTCATTAGGTGGAGTAGCTGATGCAGGTGTTATTGGCTGATCTCTGCCGCAATGACTTAGCTATTTTGTCTACTTGGTGCAGCTATAATATACCATTTAAACTGGAGTGAAGAATCTGCCCCCCCCCCTTTTGCCATGCTCCTCATTTCCATTATTTATTTTTTTCGTTAAATTCTTTACTGCCTTCGTGATCTTGTCACCATGATAATTGAATAGACAGATCTGTTTCTGAGAATCAGTGAATATTGAATGTTCACCATCGATTACAGTAATTATTATCGATCACCAATTATCGATTAAAGTGAACCTCAATCAAAACCATGAAACTCTTCGTCATTATGTTCAAGTCTTCGCTAAAATACATATATATCTCGCGCTGTATTAAAATTTTCTCTCTATATATATATACTCGCTAGCGTACACACACATACACACACATACACACACACACACACATATATATATATAGATATAGATATGTGTGTGCGTATGTATATATGTATGTATATATCAAATAAACGTTAAGGCAGGTGTCACATAATCGTATGTGTGTTGGATTATAGATATTTCAGTGACACTAATGTCGAGCTGTTATGTAACTATTACAATAGTGACCGGCACCGGTGTGACATCATCAAACACTACCATATTTCCGTGAATTCAGTGAACATATGCCTGCGACATATCAACCCACTCACATAACTGTGCTAACATCTGATGATGTCACACCATTGACGGTCGCTGTTGTAATAATTACATAACAGCTCGACGCTAGTGTCACTGAAATATCTATAATCCGATAACTACGATATTGTAACACCTGTCTGAACGTTTATTTCATACACGAAAACTCCGTTACGTTTAATCACCAACTTTATGCTAGATAGATACAACCGAGGTGGCATGTTCTTACCTGCTTGCACCTGTTTATCAATGAGACGTAACAAAACTTACAGATATACAACACAATAATTAGCAACTATATATATATATATATATATATATATATATATATATATATATATATATACTTCATATCTCTTTCTCTTTCTCTCCCTACCTCCGTCCCTTTTCTCTCTCTCCCTCTCTTTTGCCCCTCTCTCTCTCTGTTCCTCTATCTTACA
This sequence comes from Eledone cirrhosa, assembly GCA_964016885.1. NCBI lineage: Eukaryota > Metazoa > Mollusca > Cephalopoda > Octopoda > Eledonidae > Eledone > Eledone cirrhosa. Next base: position 77,046,285 of record OZ024745.1, on the reverse strand, counting down.
CTACTAACCCTTATTTCATTTCCTAAGGTCATTTCAACTTTGTATTTTGAAAATTTGGATGTCACAGTATCTTTCTTGATTGCCTATTATGACATAGTGTAGCAATAATGAACTGAAATTCTGATGAAATAATTGTTAATACGTGGATTAAATCCTTTTGTAACTGTTTATCTTCGTCCTATTTCTCTTTTTTGTATATATATATATATATATATATATATATAACGAAGGAAATGTGGTAAGGAACCAGGTGGACCATAACGCACCAAAGTACTCAATACTTAGGGTAGTAGAGTGGGTAATAGGAACGAGTAGGACCCCGACGGCTGAGCTCAGAATTAGCCGTCAAAACGGCTTGAGCTCAGCCGTCGGGGTCCTACTCGTTCCTATATATATATATATATATATATATATATATATATATAAAATTACAACAGTGGTATAAACAGGTACTTAAATTTCGTTGTGTTCTGGACCACAACTCATTCAGCCATCCTTACTTTTATTTTATTTTTCTTATGACAGGCTAAATGAGTTGGGGTCTAGAATCCAACGAAACTTAAGTACCTGTTTATATCACTGTTGTAATTATTTAAACCAAACTCGTCCTATAGACTGAGTGCTCTTACCCTTGGATATTTCTACCAAACATTTACTTCAATATATATATGTGTGTGTGTGTGTGTGTGTGTGTGTGTGTGTGTGTGTGTGTGTGTGTGTGTGTGTGTGTGTGTGTGTGTGTGTGTGTGTGTGTGTGTGTGTGTGTGTGTGTGTGTGTGTGTGTGCGCGCGTGTGCGTGTGTGTCTGTGTCTGTGTGAAGGTGTTCTTCATTTGTGGTGGGTTTTAATTTGAGAGATTCGAAAGTCCGAATAACTGTAATCATTTTCTTTATCTAACAATTCATTTCGAAAGTTATATTCAACAATAATTACCATTAGTTCAGTCATGTTTCTGTAAGATCAATTTAGCTTTCTATTTCTTCGGGATTGCTTACTAAGTAATCTTCTATCACATTTCCGCCGTTGAAAATTAGTTTTGTATTCCTTCCAAATGTTTTAAATAGAAATATTTTGCTTCTGTAAGAAGTGTGTATCGAAAATTATTATGTCTAATTGTTTTACCGTTCAAATGTATTTCAATGATACAAATCATATATGCATACATACACAGTCTTGTATTGGTTCATTCTTATTTGAATCATCAAACTAAGACCATGCTAGGGTACCGACATGTAGTCATAACGGCACCAGTACTTATTTTTTAAAAGCCTGGTACATATTATATATATATATATATGTATATATATATATATATATATATATATATGTGTGTGTGTGTGTGTGTGTGTGTGTGTGTGTGTGTGTGTGTGTGTGTGTGTGTGCTACTATATTGATATAGTAGCAAAAGATACTTAACGTTTCGGACGCTAGTTCTTCATCAGAAGATAGAATTAGAAATAACGAAGAAATAGATAGATAGGAGAAAAAACACGTGCGTGTTCAGTCAGCCTACACATATATATATATATGTGTGTGTGTGTGTGTGTGTGTGTGTGCTACTATATTGATATAGTAGCAAAAGATACTTAACGTTTCGGACGCTAGTTCTTCATCAGAAGATAGAATTAGAAATAACGAAGAAATAGATAGATAGGAGAAAAAACACGTGCGTGTTCAGTCAGCCTATACATATATATATATATGTGTGTGTGTGTGTGTGTGTGTGTGTGTGTGTGTGTGTGTGTGTGTGTGTGTGTGTGTGTGTGTGTATGTCGTGTTTTTGTGTGAGTTTGTGTATGTATTTTCATATTAATATTCTCGCCCATGTGTTTACATAAATAGAAAGATACATTTATCTATGTATATATTATATAGATATGGATGTGTATGCTCTTACTATGTTGCACTTACTAAAGATGTACTAAAGTATATAATATAGATGCACAAAATAAGATAAATGGCGATTCAATAAACGTATTTACCATAAGTAAATAAATTATTCCGTTATTGTTTTTCTTATTTGCATGGCCAATTCTTCAGAAAATGACAAATTTGATCGAATTAACGGCGTGGTATACTATTTGTTAGCAATTCTATCGATCGCATAAAAATGATATGTAAGGTCGATCTAAACAGAAATTGAACTTGGAATTGAAGAGAGCGAAACTATATACTATAAACGACTGTTCCGATTTGCAATTTACAAACAATTTATTATACATGCCTGAGGCGTTTCACATGCATTGACGTTAAAGCTAAGTTGTCGCTCACTTTACGTTGCGTGGCACGTGCAGCTAAGTTCCTTACCACACAAGATACAGCAGTTAAAGAGCAACATGTAAGATGGCACTAGAAAAAAGTTGGCAACAAAGTAGACTGAGAAGAGTAAAGATTATTCCAGCCACAGGAAGTCGATTGGCTAGAGTGTAGTGGCTAGCTAATCAAGAGCATGTTGTTTAGCTGTAAATTTCGTACTGCTGTCAGAAATTTATTTAGAAAGAATTGATATTTTCTGAACATTTTTCACATGTTATCATCTATTTATTGATGTGGTATATGTTTATTTAGATATAAGCGACTTAATTGCTTTAAACTAATTCTATAAATTCCACTACAACTTGGTTCATGTGTCCACAGTACATCAATGGTTATTTCTACATTCTTCATCGATATTGCTTTTCTGTCACGAAACCAAGTTCACACAATAACACATAACTATCTTTCCTTTCTACAGCAACATCATCTACAAATGACTGCTGCCGACACAACCTGATAACAAAAATAGTAACCACTACCAACAATTCTTCTATGTGTACTTGAATGGGAAGCTGTATGAGAATGTAAAAGAAACCAGTAAAAAAAAAAAGCACTTCTACGATCGATTAAGTTATGTAAATAAATAAATGTTATCTATGCTTTCTCGTGAATTGCTTTCATACATAATATTTGTAGAAATATGCTAATAGAAATCAGAACGATCCCAACATTCCATAGATATCTCTCACCTCCGTACAACGTACTTTCATACTCTCAAAATCTCTCCCGATATATGTTTGTGCGGGCGCGCACACAAACACACATACACACACATTCGCACTCACAAGTCGTACACAAAACACATACGCATATATATATATATACATATATACACACACACATATATATATATATATATATATATATATATATAAAATGGATTGGTATTTATATGAATATTTATATTCACAGACATATATTTATATTTGATATAGTTACGTATACACAAACATATTATGAACATAGAAGATGAAAAATCAACCAATAGAATAATAGAGTAACTGAAAGATAACTAATCTATGCATGTATTACCATCCGTAGGATTCTCATTGTTTCTTCATTTCATAATAGTTTGTTTATATACATTCCTATACACACACACACACACACACACACACACACCATCACTCATCTGGTACCCTATTACAAATAGATTTTCCACTCTTCCTACATCCTACTACTGCCTAAACCTATATAAACTAATATAAATTAAATCTAAATTTAATTCCAAAGAGAATAAACTGGAACATTTTTCTCTGAGAGTTCCCTATACTCTGAAGAAGGGAATTTTAAGCCCCGAAATATTAGAACGAAAGAAACAACAGCAACAACAACAAAAAAACAAAACAAAACAAAGATTGCCAGGTAACTAACTTTTCCGTTACCTACATCTCACCGTTTATTTTACATTGTTTAGCCTCATATCACTTTCCACATTATAAATATGACTGTTTCCACCACAAAGTGCAGAGAGATGAATTGAAAAAGCCGAAACTTTGAAGCTAATGCAACTTTTCTACTCAGAAAATGAAATTTTGCCCTATACCTACTTCTTTCAAAATGAGTCAAGATCTTTACTAGCTATTATTTTATTAATAATTATTATTTCCAACATAGATGACACGTTTATATCTAAATAATCATCAGTTAACCAGTAATTGAATTTCAAAAGTCTTCATTTAGTGCACTAAGCTTCCACCAGATTAAAACAGTACTATCAGAACGTCTATAACATTATAACAGTACTATCAGAACGTCTATTAGATTATAACAATACTATCAGAAGGTCTATTAGATTATAACAGTACTATCAGAACGTCTATAACATTATAACAGTACTATCAGAACGTCTATAAGATTATAACAGTACTATCAGAAGGTCTATAAGATTATAACAGTACTATCAGAAGGTCTATAAGATTATAACAGTACTATCAGAAGGTCTATAAGATTATAACAGTACTATCAGAAGGTCTATTAGATTATAACAGTACTATCAGAACGTCTATAAGATTATAACAGTACTATCAGAACGTCTATAAGATTATAACAGTACTATCAGAAGGTCTATAAGATTATAACAGTACTATCAGAAGGTCTATAAGATTATAACTACTATCAGAACGTCTATAACATTATAACAGTACTATCAGAAGGTCTATAAGATTATAACAGTAATATCAGAAGGTCTATAACATTATAACAGTACTATCAGAAGGTCTATTAGATTATAACAGTACTATCAGAAGGTCTATAAGATTATAACAGTACTATCAGAAGGTCTATTAGATTATAACAGTACTATCAGAAGGTCTATAAGATTATAACAGTACTATCAGAACGTCTATAAGATTATAACAGTACTATCAGAACGTCTATAAGATTATAACAGTACTATCAGAACGTCTATAAGATTATAACAGTACTATCAGAAGGTCTATAAGATTATAACAGTACTATCAGAACGTCTATAAGATTATAACAGTACTATCAGAACGTCTATAAGATTATAACAGTACTATCAGAAGGTCTATAAGATTATAACAGTACTATCAGAAGGTCTATAAGATTATAACAGTACTATCAGAACGTCTATAAGATTATAACAGTACTATCAGAACGTCTATAAGATTATAACAGTACTATCAGAACGTCTATAAGATTATAACAGTACTATCAGAAGGTCTATTAGATTATAACAGTACTATCAGAACGTCTATAAGATTATAACAGTACTATCAGAACGTCTATAAGATTATAACAGTACTATCAGAACGTCTATAAGATTATAACAGTACTATCAGAACGTCTATAAGATTATAACAGTACTATCAGAAGGTCTATAAGATTATAACAGTACTATCAGAACGTCTATAAGATTATAACAGTACTATCAGAAGGTCTATAAGATTATAACAGTACTATCAGAAGGTCTATTAGATTATAACAGTACTATCAGAACGTCTATAAGATTATAACAGTACTATCAGAAGGTCTATAAGATTATAACAGTACTATCAGAACGTCTATAAGATTATAACAGTACTATCAGAACGTCTATAAGATTATAACAGTACTATCAGAACGTCTATAAGATTATAACAGTACTATCAGAACGTCTATAAGATTATAACAATACTATCAGAACGTCTATAAGATTATAACAGTACTATCAGAACGTCTATAACATTATAACAGTACTATCAGAACGTCTATAAGATTATAACAGTACTATCAGAAGGTCTATTAGATTATAACAGTACTATCAGAACGTCTATAAGATTATAACTACTATCAGAACGTCTATAAGATTATAACAGTACTATCAGAACGTCTATAAGATTATAACAATACTATCAGAACGTCTATTAGATTATAACAGTACTATCAGAAGGTCTATAAGATTATAACAGTACTATCAGAAGGTCTATTAGATTATAACAGTACTATCAGAACGTCTATAACATTATAACAGTACTATCAGAACGTCTATAAGATTATAACAGTACTATCAGAACGTCTATAAGATTATAACAGTACTATCAGAAGGTCTATAAGATTATAACAGTACTATCAGAAGGCCTATAAGATTATAACTACTATCAGAACGTCTATAACATTATAACAGTACTATCAGAAGGTCTATAAGATTATAACAGTACTATCAGAAGGTCTATAAGATTATAACAGTACTATCAGAAGGTCTATTAGATTATAACAGTACTATCAGAAGGTCTATAAGATTATAACAGTACTATCAGAAGGTCTATTAGATTATAACAGTACTATCAGAAGGTCTATAAGATTATAACAGTACTATCAGAAGGTCTATAAGATTATAACAGTACTATCAGAACGTCTATAAGATTATAACAGTACTATCAGAACGTCTATAACATTATAACAGTACTATCAGAAGGTCTATAAGTTTATAACAGTACTATCAGAACGTCTATAAGATTATAACAGTACTATCAGAACGTCTATAAGATTATAACAGTACTATCAGAACGTCTATAAGATTATAACAGTACTATCAGAACGTCTATAAGATTATAACAGTACTATCAGAACGTCTATAAGATTATAACAGTACTATCAGAAGGTCTATTAGATTATAACAGTACTATCAGAACGTCTATAAGATTATAACAGTACTATCAGAACGTCTATAAGATTATAACAGTACTATCAGAACGTCTATAAGATTATAACAGTACTATCAGAACGTCTATAAGATTATAACAGTACTATCAGAAGGTCTATAAGATTATAACAGTACTATCAGAACGTCTATAAGATTATAACAGTACTATCAGAACGTCTATAAGATTATAACAGTACTATCAGAACGTCTATAAGATTATAACAGTACTATCAGAACGTCTATAAGATTATAACAGTACTATCAGAAGGTCTATAAGATTATAACAATACTATCAGAACGTCTATTAGATTATAACAATACTATCAGAACGTCTATAACATTATAACAGTACTATCAGAACGTCTATTAGATTATAACAATACTATCAGAAGGTCTATTAGATTATAACAGTACTATCAGAACGTCTATAACATTATAACAGTACTATCAGAACGTCTATAAGATTATAACAGTACTATCAGAAGGTCTATTAGATTATAACAGTACTATCAGAACGTCTATAAGATTATAACAGTACTATCAGAACGTCTATAAGATTATAACAGTACTATCAGAACGTCTATAAGATTATAACAATACTATCAGAACGTCTATTAGATTATAACAGTACTATCAGAAGGTCTATAAGATTATAACAGTACTATCAGAAGGCCTATAAGATTATAACAGTACTATCAGAACGTCTATAACATTATAACAGTACTATCAGAAGGTCTATAACATTATAACAGTATATCAGAACGTCTATAAGATTATAACAGTACTATCAGAAGGTCTATTAGATTATACCAGTACTATCAGAACGTCTATTAGATTATAACAGTACTATCAGAAGGTCTATTAGATTATACCAGTACTATCAGAACGTCTATAACATTATAACAGTACTATCAGAACGTCTATTAGATTGACGAAAAATTATATAAAAGTTAACGTTTAACAAAATATTCATACATTTAAGAAAGGAAAAGAAACCTCTATACACCTTTCCAAGCATAGAGGTTTTTAAAATAAACTCAAGTCGAAAAGCATTAAAAACAAACAAATTGATCAGGCATTCGTTTAAATTTATGCTGTAAACATTGCCTAAGCGAAAAGATTTTCATTATATTTCATGATATTCAATGAAAGATCGGAGACGTTATGCTACTGTAGGCAGGCTTCAAAATACATTCCAACTATGCAAACTGAACAGATGATTTCGGGAATATATATATAATATTGTAAATGCTTCATTATGCCCATTCTCAACCTTATTCATACAATAATCTGAGCCTTGAATAATGTAAATGTTCTTATACTTTCTACAAAAGCGTCATTGCCTATCAAGAAAATAGGACAATTATTGGTATATCATTACTTTCTTATAATAATCTCATATTCTAATTAATAATTATAAACTCACGGTCACGGCTGAGAATGGAAACGAACTCTTGAACCAGGTTTTTTACTTGTCTCTTTAAATTGTGGATAATAATATTGATTCTGCAATATTATTCAATAAATAATTTGAAACTGGCCAGCGTCAATTAATTTTCTCCTATAGCCACAGTGTATATGTGCGTGCATATGCAAGCGCGTAGAAATGTATGCGCGTGTGATGCGTTTGTGTGTGG